>JAZKJV010002601.1:0-45826 GCA_037367405.1 Ottelia alismoides
TGTTTTAATCTCATTTCCTGATTTGCCATTGTTGCTTATAACTGCTATATCTATATCCTCCGAAAAACGTTCTATCAGATTGTATCCTTTTGAGAGTGATGTACCACCTTTAAAAACAGTTGCATCTACAAATTTGCTGTTTGCCAAACATCGTAGCACCAATGTTATCCAGTAATCTTTTTCTACAAATTCCAACCGAATACCTACGTGCTGTGATGCAGCTCTTAGTGTTTGCCTAAATAAAGGTATATCGTTGTGCAGCTTCATAGTATGTTCCATTTTTCGGAAGTGGAAAGTACTTGTTCTGCGCCCGGTAGTTTATACTTGGTTATAGGGTTTAAAGATGCGTACAGTGGCTCTGCTGCTTTAGCTTGCTTTGCTTGTTCTAACAATGCACCCAATAACGCCCTTGTTGCAGGTGGATACTTTAGAGCCAAACGAACAACTGTATTAATATCTTTAGTTGATAACCCTTTTATGATAGCAACAAAACGTTTGCACGAACTTTCGATGCTGGCATCGGGTATTTTTTTAATGTAGCGGATAGCATCAAGTATTTGCAAGAAGGGGATGTTGCTTTTTGTGATAGTATTTTTTTGTTTGATAAATGCAATGGTGTAGTACTCTCTTTTGAAATTAGGACGAACCTGATTTTTACCAATTTGTATGGTGTTGCTTACTTGTGTGCTTAAGCCCAAGGTATTATAGATACTATATCCTGTAAGGTACCCGGTTACCTTGCCATTTTCTTCTAAGAGGTCTTTTACTATTTGTGCTTGCTTGGGTTGAAGTTTACCAAATGCTGTGTTTTCGGGTTTGTAGTATTTGCCTTTCGATAGTTTGGCGATTTTACCCGAAGCTACCATGCGGTTTAGAGCTTTTATCACTGCTTCTTTTTGGTTTACCTCTGTTGTGAAATCTGCATAGGTGAAGATATACCCTTTGGGTAGGCGATTTATGGTAGATACTATGTATTCAGCGGTTTTCATATATCCCAAAGATAAGAGAAATGTCCAGTTTATTAGTAAAAAAACTGGACATTCTTTCTTTCCTCAATAGCTCGGTACATGCTTGTCCTTATTGCGCTTCGGTGAAATGTTTCATGTTCTATACAATGTATCGTCTGTCCATTTTGCGGGGTTGTTTATGATGTATTCCGAAATGGTCCGGAACGATTGTTCATTCCGAATAATGTGTTCATAATAATTGCGTTGCCACAATGTACCATCAAATGGTGTCCACCCCAAATTTTTTACACCCCGAATATATTCGTTGGTGGTCATCGTTTTAAACCATTGCACCACCCGATATAGCGGCGAATGTTGTGGCGAATGTTGCGACGAATGTTGTGGCGAATGTTGCGACGAATGTTGGGACGAATGTTGTGGCGAATGTTGCGACGAATGTTGCGACGAATGTTGCGACGAATGTTGCGACGAATGTTGCGACGAACGTAGGGGCGAATGTTGGGACGAATGTTGCGACGAATGTTGCGACGAATGTTGTGGCGAATGTTGGGACGAACGTTGGGGCGAACCTATGTGTTCGCCCTCTATTGGGTTTATATTGTCGATATTTATATCAGGGCAGACACGCAGGTCTGCCCCTACGGAACCCACGTTTTGCACGATACCATGAAAATGGTTGGGCATTACAATCATTTCGTGGCATTGGATATCGGTGAATTTATTTTCTAATTCATAATACCATTGTTCTACCATTGTACCCGCACCATTCAACACCATTGTACCATCAACTACATCACCAAACAAATGCGCCCTATGCTGACAACAAATGGTAATGAAATACAATCCCGCCTGTGAATAATCATATCCCTGTAGTCGGATAGACCTGCGGTGGTGGATATGGGGATTGTATGTGGGTTTATCGTTCATCACTATTCTTCATTGTTCGGAAATCCTTCTTGCCCCAACAACTCAGTAAATGCATGTTCTAATTTTTCTTCGGTGAATTTCATTTACAATCCTTTGAGCCTTGTCTTTACTTCTTCAAAATAATTTTCATATTCGTGTATGATGTTTTCAATTGAAATAGTTTCAATTATTTTATTCTTGATTTTCTGCCTTTCTAATTTGTCTTGATTGACAGCCTTGTCTATATTCTCGACAGCAGTTTTTGAACTGTCGTAAACAAATTCAGAATAACCATTATTTATTAGTGTTTCTTTGATATGCTCCGTTTTAACAAAGTCTTCCATTGTAGAAATACTCGAACAAACATCTCCGTACGCCAGCCACGTGTTTTCAAGCTCCCTATAATTAAAAGTAAATTCGTCCTTTTTTTGTTTTGAAGTTCTGTCGGAATCTGCAATGATTAAGAACTTTTTGTTAGCTAAGAGAAGTAATTGTACAAGTGTTTCTACGCCCGAAATTCCAGATAGATAAACAGTCCCATATTCTTCAAACAGTTTGTTTTGATTTTTGAACCTACAATAACTCTTAAATAACTCTTTGTCTAACCAACCTTCAAAGATGATATTAACTGGCTTAAGGCATTCAAAAATACTTGTGCCAATTGCCCTTCTTAAAAGCTCATCACTATAGTAAGGTGCATTACCATCTTCTCTTTTAATAATTGTTACATCGTTATTTTTCTCGACTATAAGATGCCTATCCAAACAATTTTCGTCAATCATATATTGAGAGTGGGTTGAATAGATAATCTTTGATTTTGCTGCAATATTAAACAGCTCATCTCTTAAGAATCTTGCGCTTGTCGGATACAAACTTTGGTCAGGCTCATCAATTAGAATTATATCATTAGCATTTATTTTATTTGCTCTTGCCTGAGTTGAAATCATTAACAAAATGCTTATAAATTTCTTGAATCCCTCACTCCTTTCCTCGAATGAATACTTTGTTTGATTCACAACTTTTATAAGTATCTCACTGCCATTAGGTATTAACTGAATCGAAGTACCTTTAAAATCAGCCCATATACTTTGAAATATTCTTGTAACAGATTTTGAGACCTGCTCTAAGAGATTACTATAGTCACCATCTTGTGATTCGGAATCATCAAACTCTTGCCTAATATTTTCGCGATTACACAGAATAAAAATATTTTCTAAGCTTTTATAAGTATTGGGAGATTGAATAAATGTATTTATATCAATACTATTAGGGAGTAAATAGTCTTCACTGTATTGCCAATAATGACACGTAAATGGATTTTCTCGATACAAATTCTCAACGATATTAAATAATTCTTTTTCTAAGTTAAATTCGTTTCCAGGCTCAGTTCGGATTTCATTTCCATTCAGGTACAAAGGTTTGATTAAACTATAATCATCTTTAGAATATTCCCAATATTGGAAATCCTGTTTTGCATTGTCTTTAATCTCAATTTCAATTAGAAATTCTTTGAATATAGTTTCTACATAATTCTTAATACTTTTTTTATTCTTGAATATGATATGGTCAGTCCCTAAGAACTTTTTATTAAAAGTACTAACTATAAAATCAACATCATCAGAACTCAATCTAAAGACAGCTGTTATGTCATAAGATTCGATGGTCTCGTTATCAATTCTTTTTCTTTTATCCTTACCTTTTAGAGGATACTTTTCGAAAACAGCTGCAACTGCTTTTAAAGCGTTGCTTTTTCCTGCCTCATTCTTGCCTAAAAGAACTATACAATTGTGATTAAACTCAATTGTAGCTTCCTTGATTGACCTAAAATTATTAATTATGATTCGAGATAATTCCATATTACTACTTTCAATTATTCTACTGTCGCCAACTTAGAAAGCAACAACTCTTTCAGTTCCGTTAGCTTCTGGTTTTCTTGATTTTTAATTTCAATTTCTTTCAGTATTGAATTCGCTACTTTATCAAATTTCATTTGCAATTGGATTGGTGGAATAAGAGCATCTTGAAAATACAAATCCCCTGTAGTAATCATTGATTGTGCGGAACCACTATCCAATGCTCTCAAATCTGAATTTTTTAAATAGTAATACAGATACATTTTTGAAACGGTTGGTTTATCAACTTCAACCACAATACTAAGATTCGTAATGTATGAATATCTTGGAGACAATCGTACTTCACCAGTTCCGCTTACACCTCTGCATAACACTAAAATTTGTGGTTCTTCATACATATACTCAGAATAATATCCCCGAACTCCATATCCAGAAAAAACAGGATAACCTTTTTCTAAAAAAGTTCAGAATCAAGCATTTTGCCATATTTCATCTTTGTAAAATTCTCCAACTTTTCATATTTCCACCCCTCCGGCAAATCCTCCAAATCAATTCCCTCCTCAAACCACTCCTTATAAATCGCCTGTGCGGTTTCTTCGAGTTGTTGGATGAGTTGTTGGTTAAGGGCTATGCGGTTATGTATGGTGTTGTATTCTTTTACAATTTCTCGTTGTTTGTCAATGTGTGGGATGGGTAAAAGCGTGTTGCACATTTCTTCCCAATCAAAAATTTCTCTTGCGCTTCCGTGGCTTTTAAATCGTGCATAGCGGTCAAACTCAGGTCTGCGGAACCACATCATCAGATATTCAGGATCAAGTTCATTGCGGTCTTTTACTTCAAAGGGAACATAAGCTTGTGAGATTAGAGCTTTGTCAAAATCATCGAATAAAGCAATGGTAATCTTATCGCCATTACGCGATGTTACTGGTCCGTAGGCAAACTGATTTCTTTCTATGATTCTGTATGTTGACATATCCGTTCCAATTGTGTTGGCAATAGAAGGGATAAACTTTTTTTGAATACTTAAACCCACTAAAGGTAATTCACCCAAATCATGGTTTCGACCAACAACTGGCTGAATGTATTCTCCAAGCGGTTTATAATTTGATTTCATAGCCCAACTCTCTAAACACGTGTAGTAACTCCTGTTTGCTTTGTTCTTCTGCTTTTAGCAAGTTGGCAAACTCGCTTTGCAGAGTTTTCATTTTCTCATCAAAATCAATGTTTTCATCGCGGTTTACAAACTCAATGTATTTGCTTGGAACTAAGGAGAAATCTTTCTTTGCTATTTCATCGAAAGAAGCTGAGTAGCAAAACTCAGGTATATTTTCAATACCATTGGTTTGCCATTCGTGGTAGGTGCTTACCACCTTTTGAATATCGTCATCCGAAAATTGGGTGTACTTCTTCTCAAATGGCTCGCCCATTTGTCGCAAATCCATAAACAGAATTTCCTGTTCTCTATTGCGGTAGTTTCGAGTTATATCGCCAACTTGTTTGCTATGGGCTTTTTTGTTTTTGTTGAGTATCCAAAGGGTAACGCTTATATCAGTAGTATAAAAAAGATTGCGTGGTAAAACCAAAATTGCTTCCACCAAATTGTTCTCTATAAGTTTACGGCGGATTTTATACTCTTCGCCGCCGCCGCTTAGTGCGCCATTAGCCAGAATAAAACCTGCCACACCGTTATCACTTAGCTTGCTTACCATGGTTAATATCCAACCATAGTTGGCGTTGCTTTTTGGTGGTACATCGTAACCGCGCCACCGTGCATCATCTATCAATTCGTTTTCGGTGCGCCAATCCTTTTGGTTAAAAGGTGGATTAGCCATTATAAAATCGGCTTTTAGGTCTTTGTGTTGGTCATCCAGAAATGTATTTGCGGCTCTCTCGCCAAGGTTACCACTAATGCCACGAATGGCAAGGTTCATCTTAGCAAGTTTGTAGGTAGTATTGGTGTACTCTTGTCCATAAATAGAAACTTCCTTTTTGTTGCCGTGGTGTGCTTCAATAAACTTTATACTTTGCACAAACATTCCACCAGAGCCACACGCAGGATCGTAGATAATACCTTTGTATGGTTCTATCATTTCGGCAATCAGATTTACAATACTCTTTGGTGTATAAAACTCTCCTTTACCTTTGCCCTCTGCCAGTGCAAACTTCGAGAGGAAATACTCATACACCTTGCCAACAACATCTTGCTTGGGGTCTTTGGTGGTATCTATATCGTTAATGGTATCGAGTAGCGAAGCAAGCTTGGTTGCATCTAGCCCTAAGCGGGAAAAGTAGTTATCGGGCAATGCGCCTTTTAGTGCTTTGTTGTTTTTCTCTATGGTGTGTAAGGCAGAATCAATTACCAAAGCAATATCATTCTGTTTGGATTTTTTAATAAGGTAGCTCCACCTACAAGTTTCTTCCAGAAAGAACACATTGTGCATGTTGTAGAAGTCGGGCATTTCTAGATATTTCTCTTTGCCCTCTGCAATCAGCGTATCGCGATGTTGCTGAAACTTATCGCTTGCAAACTTTAGAAAGATAAGACTAAGTACAACGTGTTTGTATTCTGCGGGTTCTACGCTACCACGCAATTTATTAGCGGCATCCCATAGGGTAACTTCTATTGGTTTTGTGGCTACTTCTTTTTTCTGTTTAGACATCTTGCTTGTTAAAAGGTTTTTACTATTCTTCCATTTTATATGGTGAGAGGCAGAGTTATTATAGGAGCAATGTAAACGAACAAGAATAGAGTAGTAATACTATGTGCCACTTTGTCTTATCACTTTATCTGAACTCCTTTTCATAGAGAACTGTTGAGTTATCATACTGCAACTTAGCATCATATTCTCAAATAGCAAAGTAAGGAAGAGTAACAGCCCCACGGCTACTCTTGGAGTGCTAACCCAAGAACGCTTACGTGAAAACGGACGGTGCTTTCCGGCAGCGAGAGATAGGCGGCGAAGAGGTATGCTGCGGTGCCGATTATTCTGATTATCCTTGAGTGCTTTTCGCTGTATCTTGCATCATCATCACTCTTGAAATCCAAGCCATACTATGAAACAATATCACGACTTATTAGAACATATTCTCAATCATGGCACACCCAAAGGCGACCGCACAGGCACTGGTACGCTTTCGGTGTTTGGCTATCAGATGCGCTTCAATCTTTCCGAGGGATTTCCGCTTGTTACCACAAAGAAGCTCCACCTGAAATCCATCATCCATGAACTATTGTGGTTTTTGAATGGCGATACTAATGTGCGCTATCTGAACGAGAACGGAGTGAGTATTTGGGATGAATGGGCTGATGCCGATGGGAATCTTGGTCCGGTGTATGGCAAGCAATGGCGCTCGTGGGCAAAAGGCGACGGCACAACGATTGACCAAATTGCTAATGTGGTTCGTACAATTAAGACCAATCCTGATTCGCGCCGCATGGTGGTAAGTGCATGGAATGTAGCCGACCTGCCTGCGATGAACTTAGAGCCATGCCACGCGCTATTTCAGTTCTATGTGGCTGATGCCAAACTCTCTTGTCAGCTCTACCAGCGCTCGGCGGATGTATTCTTGGGTGTACCGTTCAACATTGCTTCCTATGCCTTGCTAACGATGATGATGGCACAAGTATGTGGACTCGGCTGCGGTGATTTCATTCATACCTTCGGCGATGCACATCTCTACAATAACCATCTAGAGCAAGCGCGGCTGCAACTAACGCGAACGCCCTTCCCACTCCCAACCATGCGTATCAATCCGCACATTACTGAGATTGATGGCTTTACCTACGGCGACTTCGAATTAGTTGATTACCAAGCGCACCCACACATCAAAGCTCCTGTTGCTGTGTAACCACATCAAGCGCATCACCAACATGTAGTCTGCCGTGTTTTTGGCGGTGAATCAAGTACACGCCCATATTCACATTGTTCTCTTGCGTGCGGTACTGTGCTAATGTGCGGAGCGGCTCTTTGCCTCGTGCGGCGGTCTCTTGGTCAATGGTTGTTATCACACAGCGCGAGGTCTTCTTCACGCAATCAAACATCATCCCGCCGATAGAGCATTCTCGCCATGTGTCTTCTGCGAAAGGGGTAAGCGTATCCTCCGTATCCTCAACAATGATATTTGCGCGGAAGCGGTTTGCCGGAACAGGCGATGCAAGCCGCGAATTGAGTTCATCGAGCGAAGCGGTACTTATCAGATGCAGCGGGTAACCGTCGCCAAAATGGACGCGGTCGTCGTTGATAGCGCGGAGTGGATTGACGCGGCGTTGGAATGAGTGTGTGATGCGAACAAGTCGGCAATGAACACCAAGGGCATCGCTCATTGCAGCAGCAACATCATCACCTTCATCGTGCGCTTCTACCTCGCTACTCCACACGCTTACAGGCACTTGGTGCTCTTCGGTATAGTGTACTGGCACGCGAAGAGAATAACCTTGTGGTGTTGTAATGTGTAAATGGCTTTCTGAAAGAGTTGGACGGAAAAGCGCAAGAAGAGGATATTCACGTTGTGTGAGAAATACGCCGTCGCTATCTACCACCATCCATGCGCGGTCGTAGCGAAAGCCGTACTCATCAAGGTCTGCGGCGGTGCAGTCAATCCCCGCCATTGATTTTACAGGATAGATATGAAGAGAAGCTATTCGGAGCATAAGTAATGAGCGTGTGTGTATCGTGCAGTTACACAACGAATCTACAACCGAGTACGCGATACTACGTGATGAAAACAAAACAGGCAGCCGCAATAAAGTGACTGCCTGTATGATTCCATAACGAAGTACTAAGTTAGTTTCTTCCCCAGACCAATGGTACATCAAATACACCGTCTCGTACACGTGCTATACTCTTTGTGGAGTCGCGGTAGAGGTTCACATTAAACGTTCCTTTAATGCGGTTTTGAGTTAGTTCCGTAACTGTAATTTGAAGAGAGTCGTTTGGTTTTGATGTCATACCGATATAACTCTTTTTACCTGCAAAATCTTTGTCGTCAGTTGATGTCATAAACTGTATTACAGCATTCTTACCTGTACTTGTTGAACTAATAGTATAGGGTAGAGTGACGGTGCGCCAATCAACATAACTGATAGAAATCATCCATGTATGGAGTAAAGAGTTTTTATCACGATGTCGTACTACGTCAGTTGATTTTCTTAGAGTATCAAAGATGCTCTGCGTATTTGCTATTTGATCTGTGCTACGCTCTACTACGCCATTGATTGTAGCCGAGATGAAGCCATTATCTGTTGTTGCGTTTGTTACTGTTTCATTCGAGCAACCATTCAATACGAACAAAACAATAAGTCCACATAGAGTGTGCTTGATTAGATTTTTCATAGCGTTGTTTGTTTGTTGTTTGAAAAAATATTGTTTTATGTCGTTACCATTTACGTGTGAGTGTTCTGCCATCAGCCCACTCAAGATAGACGATGCCATTGTGTTGTGATACAATCATCTTCGTTGGTGAATCTTTGGAGAGTGTAGTCGGGTTCAGAGCTATCACTTGGTAGCAATCCGATAGCGACTTTCCATCAATCACGGTAGTTGCTATTGTATTGGCTTTCATTTGTGTACTATCATTGACAGTTAGTACAGAATCAAATCCTTTATATTCCGGTAATCCTACTACTTTTTCACTATTACTTTTTAAGACATCATTTTCGTAGCGTAATAGTCCGAGTGAGTTATAACCAAGAAAAGTACCATCAATACTAGATAAAGGAGTAAGCAGATTGACATGTGATTTTATGATAATATAGTTATTATTTTTAACTCTATTTTGACCCCCGGCATCAATCAACACTTCATTTCCATTAATCCGAAAATATGCCGTATTATGATAGAATAAGGCATAGTCTTTAAAAGTATTTGACTTATTGTTATAAATTATATTTATGTTGTCAATCCATAAAGTATGATCAGAAGTTTCTCTGCCTGGTGTTGTAAAAAAAACACATGTATATGGATTTATTTCTATATATGACTTGGCAAGTTGATATCTTGTATCAAACGGTAAGAATACAACGATTTCACTCGTGTTACTCATAAACCGAATAGTATCACCCATATCAGGAGGAAATATACTTCTGAATAGTGGGTTGGTTGAGAATAGTATATCTGGCAAAGCAGTAGGTGAACTACACTTTGTACACGAGATATATAAAAGCGGCACAAGAACAAATATCCACTTTACTAAATGAGTTCGTACCATAGAATTCCTTTAGAGTAATGAGGTATAGTTTATCTAAGAATAATGAACTTCTGTACTTTTCCATATCACATCGGAAGCTAAGTGAAACGGTCTTCCGACGTATTAACGAAACACCATCATTGTCAGTGAGCATCCATGCGCGGTCGTAGCGAAAGCCGTACTCATCAAGGTCTGCGGCGGTGCAGTCAATCCTCGCCATTGATTTTACAGGATAGATATGAAGCGAGGCGATTCGGAGCATAAGAGTGTGGGGCTTTGTGAACATCATGTATATGTAAGACAAGGCAAATCTATCGCACAATCACAAATATCTTTGCGACAATCCCTTTTGGTGTAGTGCAACGTACGTAGTACGTACCCGAAGAAAGATGAGAAATTGAGATAGTATAGGTAGCTAATGTGGCTATAGTTGAGAGTAGTGAAGGGGTAACAAAAATTTAAGATTACAGAACATATTTCACTCGATAGGCTACCGGTAATACATAAAGTCCATACCGCTATGTTTTTTTGCTCCACATATCAAAGGATAGTTGAAAGATAGGGATATGAGATATAATGAATCAGGATATTGCTCTCCGTCGTGATGAAGGACTTAAAACCGAAAAACCCAAACTCGCTAAAATTTGGGTTTTTCGTTATGATAAGTGTGGGACCTGAGGGATTTGAACCCCCAACCAACGGATTATGAGTCCGCTGCTCTAACCGTTGAGCTAAGATCCCAAATTGTTGTTGTGCTGCTGCGAAGGCATAGTACGCAGTGGACTTACTCGTTATTGAATAATCCAACAAAAACACCGAAGCCAATAGCAAGACCATTTCCGGTAAGATCGCTTGGAACACCGCTTATCGTGCTTGTTCTATTCTCGCGCCATGTACCCATAAAGGTTGCATTATACGAAGCACTAAGGCGAAGCATCGTGAGCTTGGTAAGTGAGTATTCCAAATTCAGATGCGGCTGCACGTAAATATGTGATGCCTCAATACGCCGCATGGCTGTGGTACTGAGCGATGCCCATGAACTTGTATCACGTCCACCATAGTTTTCAATACGCATCATACCCCAACCTGTTTGCAAACCGGGCAGAATGGTAAAACCACGAAATACCGGAATAGCATAGTCAATATTCAGACCGTTCAAACTAAGCGTAAGGTCGGTATTAGTTTTTATACCTGTTGTATCGGTCTTTGTTACTGTTTGCGTACCTGCTATGCCAGTGAATCCAACACGAAGATTCTTGATGAAGTTCACGGCAACAAACCCTTCGCCACCACTAAGAAACAATGGTGAGGAAAACGAACCGACGGCAAAATTAGGGGCGCCATATGTTTTCAGCGCATCGTTAATTTTATTGGTATTGATAAGTGCGAACTGACCTACAAATCCGCCGCCCGCAGCAAAGTAGTTCGAGGCGGTTTCTTTATCCTTGAGTTCCTCGAAGGTAATCTCGCCAAGATTATCATTGTTGCCGCCCTGCTGAGCGAACATCGTCGTGGTAAGTGCCACAAGCATGATTGCCGAGCCGAGCATTGATGTGAAGAATCGCATAACGTTCGTGTGTGTTTTCTTATAGAGTCATTATTCTAATTTTTTTACGCAGTTTTGGCTGCGGGACGCAAAGATACAATACGGTGAAAATCTTCGCTCTGCTCTTTTCTTATAGAGTGTATTCTGCATTGCCGGAGTTAGCTACTCGTTCTGTGTCTGCTGCAATACGCTCGGTGTTTATCCGTTGTTGCCGCGTCGGATTGCGCACAACACACGAAATCCGTGAAATTGACTCATCGTAATTTATATCGGAACCATGACAGAACGCGAACTCAAAAAACTTTATCAACACCGCGACCGCGTTGTGCGCGGCATCACCGCCGACGGCAAATTTCGAGCAGCAGTAACAGTAAATACCGCTATCGCACAAGAGGCAGCTCGTCGCCATGCATTAGAGCCGGCTGCTACTCTTCTTCTTTCCCGTGCACTTTCGGCGGCTGCATTGCTCGCTTCGTTTCTGAAAGGTGAAGAGCGAATTATTGTTGAGACAATGGGCAATGGTATCTATAAGAAAATTTTTGCCGAAGCATTGCAAGTGGGTGAAGTACGGGGGTATGTAGAGAAAAACCGTGCACCCGCTATGCTCGACGACGCACTCGGTGCAGGTATGATGCGCGTGACGAAAATTCTCTATGGCAAGTTCGAGCCAATCAGCGGTTTGGTAGAGCTTCGCAAAGGAAATATCACGACCGACCTCGCCTATTATCTTTCGCAGTCCGAGCAAATTCCCTCGGCAGTGCGCTTGGATGTCAGCATGGACGAGTCCGGTTCCATACTGCACTCAACGGGATTATTAGTACAGGCAATGCCCGGTGCTACCGATGCTGAAATTATGTCGGTACAAAACTCGATAATCGAAGTAGGCGATATCACCGAACTTGTTGCAAATGGGTACAGTGCCGAGGATATCATCAAGCAAATAATTCCGCAGGAGGTAGAAGTGCTGAACAATACACCGATTGATTTCTTCTGCCGCTGCTCGCTCGATAGGTTTAAATCCATCCTGACCTCGTTGGGCATAGCCGAAGTAGAAAATATGCGAGATGCAGGACATAACGAGTTGGTCTGCCAATACTGCAACGAGCATTACACCCTCAGTGAAAACGACTTTGCCGAACTGATTACCCAGCTCCGCGCACAGCAGAACTAGTAACAAAACTTCGCGCTTAGTAGCTAAGCGGCGCGGCGTAGGTACGTGTTGTATCTTCGCGTTACTATACAGGAAACTCCACCTATCAAGGGTAGTCCTGCGTCACCGAAATTCAATCGAACAGCCCACATAACTCTATGAAGATTCTCCGCGAACAAAAGCTCTTTTGGATAGCCATACTTCTTGTGTTGATTGACCAAGCAACTAAAATGGCGGTCAAAGGATTTACCCTTTTCGGCTACACGCACAAGGGTATGTACCCCAATCAGATTATTGATATAATTGGCGACACACTCCGCTTCACCTTTGTCGAGAATCCGGGCATGGCATTCGGAGTTGAATTTGGTTGGGGGAAAATCTTCCTGAGTTTGTTTTCGGTAGTGGCAATGGTGGTATTGGGTTGGTATCTCTTTCGCCTTCGCACATTTTCGATATGGGTGCAAGTTGGTATAATGCTCCTCCTTGCGGGAGCAATAGGCAATATGATTGACCGCGTATTCTATGGCGTGTTCTATGGCGAGATGCCGCTCTTTTATGGTTACGTGGTTGACTTCATTGATGTAGATATTCCTGATGTAACGCTTTTTGGAACTACGATAACGCGATGGTGGATTTTTAACATTGCCGATTCATGTGTGAGTTGCGGTATTGTTATTCTACTAATTGCCAATAACAAAATTCCAACTTTCGCCCAACTGAAACATGGCTCATATAATTTGCCCCAACCAGAGCAACCACAGGGAGCAGAATCGGTAGAGGAATCATTAGTGGAGCAAGAAAATTCGGGGGGATTCCAAGCGCAGCCTAACAACGTGGAATCGAGCGTACCGAACACCGAAGAACCGACAAGCGACAGCAATAGTACGCCACCATCCCACACAGAGAACTCAGATACCACGCATCTTGATAAAGAATAAAAAGACCGACGAGTAGCGAACGGCAACTCTTCATATTGGTAAAGCACACTCTCGCTTGCATACAATCGCACGTCGCATATATTCGCGCAACGTCGGAAGGAACTGAACAACGACGCACATTCATCATCAGCGCAAGGAAGCCATGCCCGCATCATACAATTTTGCTTTGGAAGCGCAACGCCTGCTTGGCAGCGGTCAGGCAAGCGATGCTGTTGCACTTTGCGAGCAAGGGCTAAACGTCTATCCCGATTATCAAACAGCATATGCCATTCTTGCTCGTGCATACTTGCAAATGAGCGACATTGAGTCAGCATTTCTGACCGTGCAGCGTGGACTCAAACTCTTCCCATTGAATAAAGCACTCAAGATGTTGGACGATGATTTGCGTCCGCTCGCGGCTTCGCATCCACTTCATCTTGTCCAATCGGCACAAAGCGACGAAGCACCGCTACAACCCGATGAAGCCACTCAACCAATCAAGGATATAGAGGATTCTACACTTGTAGTACCTGATGATACTATCCAACCCGAAGTTGTAGAAGCTGAACCAGAAGTTGCAGAAGCTGAACCAATTATTGGCGAATATGATAGGAAGAGTGAAGAGAGTCATACATCGGAAATAGTACTCGATACCACGGAATCTGCACCCGATAGTGATGAGCCATACGACGACCTTTTGGACAACGCCCTCTCGAACATTGGCGAAGATGAATATATAGCACCCGACTTTGGCGAATATGTGAAAGACCAAGCGGATGAACTGGAAGCAGAGCGGTTGTTCGAGACCGATAATGTGCAGCGCGACATCCTGCCCGACATTTTGCTCACCGACGCGCTTTCGAATATTGATGATGATAACGAGAACTGGTTAGGCGCAACCGAATTAGCACAGGATATAATCGAAGAGCAGGTGATGAATTCCTATGGTGAGGGTTCGGAACATGCCGATGGATTTGGTGCAAATACTATTATCATCCACAATCATACTAGCAGCAACACTGACAATGCTGTAACAACCAACGTCGCTCCTACACCAGAACTGCACAACACTCATAGCACAGCTCCGCAAACCAAGCGTCATACCCCCCAGTTACGCCTTATTGAGACAGCTAAAATTGACGAACGTGCCATGCGAACACTGCGTAGCAGCAATCTCCGGCTTATACCAGGGCTGGAATACACTCCACTCCGTATTGATGCTTCGCGTAAACAAAGTGGAGGCGCGTATCGGCTTCCTGAACCACCACAATTTCCTGCTATACGTGGCTCGCGGATGCAGCAACCCATGATGCCACCGTTTTCTCTTGGCACAACAACGGCACTTCCTCTTCCCGACCTTGAGGCATCGCTTCGTAGTAGAATGGGCGAGCCGGCAACCAACGACGGCAGTCGCAAGTTAAGCCCACTCGAAGAGCTTGCGGCACGACTCGAACGTGCACGCATCCCTGCGGTCAGCGAAGTCATACCTCCACCCCCTACCACAAATGATAGTTCATCTGCTGAGTTGTCTGCGATACCAACGCACAATCATGAACCAGTAATGATGAGTGAAACAATGGCGAGCATTTACGAGCGGCAAGGTGCATTTGACCAAGCTGTAAAAGCATACCAACATCTTGCTCGCATCAAACCCGATCGCGCTGAGTATTACTCCGAGAAAATTATCGAACTCCGCAAACAAATGGAGTAACGCCTCTACGAGTACTATCAGCATTCGGCTGGTGCATCAATAGTGCCGGCTCGGTTGTGTATCAGTAGTATTCTTCTTATCGTCGTGATGAATCTTTCAATCTATAGTGCAAGCAATGCGGTCGTTAGTTTTTCATTACCCAAATTCAACTTTTTATGAATACTATAACGGTGGTTTTCTACGGTACGTTTAGAAAGGAAAAGGATATTCGCTATCTCCTGTGATGACAAACCGGTTTTGATGAGGAGACAAATTTTCAGTTCTGTGGGCGTGAGTGCATTCTCACTTTGCTCTATGAGTTTTCGGCTAAAGTCGGGATTTACTTGGGTAAACTGTTGCTCGAATCGTAGCCAGTCACTCTCGTCGTGTTCATTGGCATTGATACGCTTGGCAATATTTTTTACAACTTGATTCGTGTCATCAATATTCTCAGTAATCTGTTCGCGCAAATCAACAAGAAACTCATTTTTGTTGACAAGATGCAAAGCAAGCGCTGTTAATTCATTTTTCTTCATGGTAAGCTCTTTCTCTAATTGTTTTGCTTTCAGTTTATGTAATTCTGATTCTTTTCGTGTACGCTCTACATCGAACTGCACAAGTAGTGTATTGATTTTATGTTGAGCTGAAGTTTGAAGTTCTTTTACCCTGCGCTCGCGTACTTCCTTTGCAAGTGCATAAGCACGATGAATATCACCTTGCTCTGCGTAACACTCTTCCTGAATCTCTAATACATCCGTCATACGAAGGAAATCACTACTCGACTGCATACACTCTTTACATATTTCCGCATAGTCCAATGCTGCACTACTATCACCCATACGTACCAATACTTCTGCAAGTGCATATGATGTTTGAATACGAAACAAAGGAGGAGTAAGATCTTGGGCTAAACTATATGCCTTTAACAGTAAAGTATGTGCATCATTGTACTTTTTCTGCCTGAGATAGAGCCCTGCTTTATTCTGCAAATAGTTTATTGTTACCGTCGGATTATTCCATGTTGTAACATCGCTATCGAGCATATCATAAAGAGTTTCTGCTTTTTCATATTCACCTTTTTTAGCAAGAACTGATGCTGAATAAATCTGATAATCATGCGCATCAGAATGATGACCACTTGCAAGCGCTTGTGTATATGCTTTTTGATAGTATTCATAGGCAAGGTCGTATTGCTCCGCCATGGAATAGACATATCCCATATTACCAAGTGTATAGTATGTATGGGCGATATTCAATTGTTCCTTTAGGTGGAGCGAGCGCGAATACCACTCAACTGCCTTCTCATAATCTTTGATATGTACATATTGCGTGGCAGCTGTTTGATAGGACATCGCCAACCCATACGTATCGTTGATTGATTCTTTTAATGCTATGCTTTCATCATTAATCAGAATGGCTTGCGCATAATTACCCTCATCACTATGGAGTACGGCAATGTTGTGTAATACACCTGCTACAATTGCAATGTTGTTTGTCCTGCGAAAATGAGCTAATGCTTCATTGAACACATATCTGGCTTCATTATATCTGTTTGTTTTCCAGTATAGCTCTCCCAGTGCTGATTGGGTGAATGCTTTGGACTCTTCATCAGATAATTCTTCGTGTATGGTAAGAGCATCTTTATAAATTGTTTCAGCATTCGTGTAGTCCTCCTGCATCTCGCAAATACCTGCTTTTATTCGCAGTATCATTGAGAGAACTGCCCGCTCATCAGCTGTACGGGCAAGCTCTTCGGATATACGATTATAGTGCAGAGCATTAGGTATATCACGCTGAACATTCGCATAATAGGTTGCTAACTTATGGGTACTCATCATGATTCCATACGAATAGTCAAGCTCAACCGACATGTGATAAGCGCGTTCAAATAACTCATAGGCATGAGATACGTGGGTATTGAAGTAATGACTTCCCAACTCAAGTAAAACATCCGCTTTTTCGTTACTCTGTTTGAGTCGAATCAGCCGTCTCTCAAGCTCGGGGATACCTAACTCTCGAATATGTTTTTTTGTTCTCATATACCTTCTACCTTTTTTGAGCGTTCGTAGTTACCATCCATCATTAGACAAACTTACCACCTATAATTTGCAATAAGGCGAGCAGTGGTTCCAGTAAAACCACGCGGTACTGCATCCGGCTGATTGTCCCTTGAGAAATGTTCTACTATCTAATCGAAATGTTACTGAGAAATTCTCATGTGGCGCGGCAGTACATGCTACATACCCTGCATTTGTAGCTTCGCCGTCATGTTCATCACGTGTGCGAACATAACCAATCGTTGTCGGTAGCCATTGTATGGGTGTTAGTATTAACGAGCAATCTACTGACCATACTTGTGTAGAATCAGTGGCAGAGGCAAAAGTAGATGTGTACGATGCAGTAGCACCAATGTTGAGTAGTGTACCAAAACCAAATCGTTGACTCATCTGCATTGTACTGGAAGTGAATGAGTTCGGTGAGGCTGAATCCAATATAAATGCACTACCATCGGTACTTCTCTTTACCGTTCCCGTCTGGTGCATATACGAGACAAAAGACGACATCCGTAGCCACGACTCACCATAGATGTGCGATACCGATAGTACGTATTGGGTTATTGCGTTTTGAGATTTATCATTCGCTTTTCTATTCAGTGTCTTTGTTGAGTCCAATAGGTCAGGAACAGTTGTGTCACGTTCCATTGTGAATGCTTGTCCATGTCTTGAGTAATTAAAGGATACCACAGGCAATCCGCGCAACCGAATTTCGGAACCCGCATTGATACTATGAATTGTAGAGAGGAGTGAGTCAGCTACCGATGAGCGTTTGTATCCGAATTCTTCGAAGGAATAACCGGCATGAAGGCGCAGTTGTCGTTCGAAAAATATCTGTGAATAAGCCGCATCGGCGCGAAAGATGTCCTTGCGCAATCCGGCAACACCAACAGATTGATAACCACCACCAATATAACGCAATCCACCACTGAGCTTTCCTGTATTCTCCATAAACTGCCATACACTCCGCAATGAATACATCATATCAATTTGTTCAAACTCTGAGTGGCGAATATTATCACGAAACAACTTTGCACTACGAATACCAACTCGTGCAGAACTATCACTCCATAATTTGTTTCTCTCATCGCTGAAATATGAGATATTGAGCTCACCATCAAGTGTGAGGTTGAGTGAATCGAACAGGATATGTGAAGCAATACCAACCACTGTATTCTGTTGCCGAGCTAATGAGTTATTGCGACGCTCAGAAGTTGAGATGACTGTTGAATCACGCATGATAATACGTGTCGAATCATCGGGATCGCGCAGGGTATCACCAGTAGATGTAAGTATAGGTACTTGAATCGTAGTGCGGGCGGTATCGAATATAGGACGTTGCAATGCTTCTTGAATAGCAATACCTTGATCATCATCATCGGAGTGAAGGAAGTTGCAACGATATTGTTACCACTTTTTCTACCATATCCCAAGCGTATAGAATAGACATTTTTAAAAAGTTGAATATTCGTTAGCAACGATGAGTCGCGCTGAAGGATATCTGCTCCCAATCTACTTCCGTCAAATTCGCGTTGCACTTTCCCGATTGCACCCGCCGCATAAAAATTACCCGGATTATACTCTGCCAAACCACCATTGATAGTTACGCCATTGAAGAGAAAGCGTGAGAACGCAGGTGCTACTTTTCCAAATCCAAGTGCTGGAAATTGTGCTATCACCTCTTGCTCTTGTGTTGTCAGTCCAAGATCTTTCAAGAGCTCCATATTTTCTGTGAGGTCTTTATTCTCCAGCTCATACAGTGCGTTAATACGACTTGCAATAGCAAGAGAATCCATACCGGCAAAGATGCGCAATGAGTCGGCTGATGCTGAATCACGCGCCTGCTCCAACTCAGCTATTTTTTCTTCCACTTGCTGCTCCAACACAAGATTCAACCCACGCTTTGTATTCTGCGAACCAAATGCACCACGTGTAACATCAGATTGACGTGTATTCTCTTCGGTCGTCACCAACAGGTTCAATCCAAACGGAACACCGAATATCTTCACCGTTGGCTCTATCTGCCATCGTGCCAGGTTCTTTGGTGATTGTGTGAGCAATCCAATAGCATCGTTATGCTCCATAGTCAGTCGTGTTCTACCAGTAAACTCGAGTGCTTTGGGTCCCGATGGCAGTGCATCCGCAGGTGGTACTGATGGTACAAGTGTATCACGCTGAACGTCACCCACCGGCTGAGGAATGTTGTATGTGTACGACCAGATCTCGCTTTCACTCACCACTTGTTCCTGTTTTGTTTTTTGGTCTTGCACTTTAGCTATCACACGCCACGCATATCGGTGACCGGGGAGAAAATTCCGCGCGGCAAAACTTGTCTGCCACGCGGAGGTTTTCAGGTCTTCTTTCAGAATAATCAACGGATTGAGTCGTAGAGCTTCTTCGGGGGTTTGTCCATCAAGAATCTCAACAACTTTCAAATCGCAAATAATCTCTTCACCATTACTTGCTTGGGGTTGCATAAACCATGTCCACACAATATGATTTTCTGACACATCACTTCCATCGTAAGGACCAATCAGCACCGGAGCAAGGGCTTGGGGAGGGGATTGTGAATATGAAGATAAAGGAGCACAAATTGCGAATAGAGCAACTGCTACTACGAAGAGTACTCGTGTATAAAACGATTGAGGCATTGACCTACTCTTGATCGTTTTCAACTTCATTTTTCTCACTTTTCTCAACCTTCAAATCTTGGGGCAGTACCTTTACTTTCATCTGTACCTTGTTTTCGTCAATCAGTTTTTTTGTAACTGCAGGACTCATAACAAATTTTTTGGCAATTGCTTGGCTCATTGCCTTGGCTTTTGCTTTCATGCGCATATCTGCAATTGCTTTCTCTTTCGCTTTTGCAATTGCTCTTGCCCTAGCGTCTCCTTTCAGTTCATTATGCCATAAACCTATTGATCGTTCAAGTTGTGTTGCAAGCGGTTCTTGATAGATTTCTCTGAAGCCGGTTGCATTAGGGTGCATAGTTCCATTGATATCACCTTGTGTAGGAAGCGATTGCCCAATAGTATTAAAATATGGCTCATCACAATTACACATCCCGTGCCCGATAGAACGACTTGAAATATCTACAAAATCCCATCCATGCTTCGTGGCTGCTTTTCGTACTTCATTATTCAGTTTGGTAAACAGTTCATCTCTTAGATACTGCCAATCCGCACTGGAAATTTGACGTTCAGCAACTCCCCAGCAATCAAATGGATTATTACCATTAGTTGATGGTGAACACAATCGCCCATCTTTGTCAGTCAAAGGGCTTGGGTAGTTGAACCAAACTACTCTTCCAACACTAAAACCAAATTCCTCTGAAACTAACGCATCATTAACATCCTCGTATTTTCTTGCCAGATCTTCTAATCCCTTAGCTGCCCGATCTTTTACGACCGCATCCTTGCTTATATCTGCAAAGAACGCGGTGAGTCCCGCTGTTCCGATTGGTGCAAATCCAATATCATTACCGCCACCGTCGGTTAAGAATATATCTACTACTTTTCGGTTGTTTGCTTTTAACCAATCTGCGATTTGCTTGAGTTGCGGATCCATTGTAAAATCAGGTGCACCTATTAGGTTATCCCTTTGATCAGATGCAGTAAAATCATCAAGAGTAGCACCGGAACACGTAACATTAACATAACGAATAGCCCATTCGGGATGATCGGCAATCACCTTCTTTATTGCTCTTATCCCACCACTTTTATTTGACCTATGACACTTACCCCCTACACCATCATCATTCCATGAAACATTGGGAACATTTGAATTTGGTGCACCCTCGCCCGACGCATACGAATCACCGGAATATGAGATGATAAGCAAGCGTGGCATTTTGAGTCCGGTAACATCACTCGTTACCGAGATTGGCTCACGTGCGTCTTGTATTGGATTTGAGCGAACCCAACCACAGAATACCCTTTTGGGTGCACCAATTTGTTGGGGTCTGACATCGGTACTATTAGGTGTTGGATGATTCTTGTGAGGAAAAATGATTGAGCAACGCATCTTATCATTACCGAGTGGTTCACGTTTTGCCATTGCTATGGATACATCTCCGGGTTGAGCAAGATTGCTCAGTGCGCGAACAACCTTCATGCTATCAGTCGAGTAGAAACATCTTACAGTATATGAACTAATAGGTACACCACGTAGTTCAATATCTATTACAGCACGTCTCTCACCGGGTAAGTCTGGTGGATTAAAATTTGAGAAGATACCCTGTGCGTTAGTATGTAGCGAGAACACAGTTACCATAGCAACTACTAAGGCAGTTGTTGTTTTCATGTTGAATTCCTTATTTGTACATGATTAAAAAATGAGGTGTATTGTTCTTGTGAAAGAGCCGTTGCGAACCATGCTATTACACTGCTGGTTCATGCTATCCGAGCTGATTATTTTGTCTTGAATTTGGTGAATTTTGGCGGGGTGGCAGATTGCTTCACATCTACTACATTGATAATAGGTGCTTGTGTTTCAAGTTGCTGTACTGCAGTTTTGCGCGCTGCTGCAATAAACATCTTACGCTTGGCTTTTTCTTTCGCAGCACGTATTGCTTCTTTCTTAACATCTTCTACATCTTCTCTCGCTTCCTGAACTTTTTTCGGCGCTACTTTTGTGAGTTCCGTTAGTGCAGCTTGAGATCTTCTTTCTACATCTGCTAAGTTTTGTTTTACGGTGTTCTTCTTTGCATCTCTATCTAAGAATGCATTCTTGCCTGCATTAAGTGCAGAGTTTGGCAATGCGGTAATATCGCGCAGTAGATCTTCTGCTTTATCAAAAGCTTTGTCTCGCTTTTTCTCATCGGCAACGAGTGCTGCAATGGCACCCGATGCCTTAGCTACATCAATCTTTGTAAAATCACGAACGGGGGATTGACCGAAGAGAGTTCTATGGAGTGATGCAAAGCGAGAATCTATTCTTTCATAACCATCTTTTGCGGAATTCGATGCTGCCTCAACCGCTTTTTGTGATTGATCTGCCATGTTATCAAGCACTTTGTTCGTGTTTACTAATGTTGTTGAAGCTTGTAGCAGATTTTGTGCTGCACTGAGTGCCTGCGGTGTTAGTTGATTAGCTACCGCCACATAGGTATTATAGCATTCATTGACATGGCGTATGCTACGCGCGATATTTCGAACTATATCTTTTAGCCCATTATTAAGACGTGGTCGTAATTGTTGATACGCATACGTATGCGTTGCTTCAAGCGCATCTGTCATAACATCCATACTTTGTTGGATATTCTTGATTGAACCCTGCGACTCATTCCCAAGCTCTTTTGCCAACGACGATAGTGCTGCACTTGCCTTTGCCACATCATCAGCATTATTAATAATGTTATTGGATAGCTTGAATAGTGTTGAAACAAATCTATCAATAGATGTATAGTACTGCTGATACCGAAGTGTACTTGATGCTACATTTTGGCATGCCGCATTGGAGAGTAATGGTCCTAATGTTACCGAAAGAGCACCTGTTGGCACACCTGCAACAGTAGCCCAACATGACCCTCCAAATGCGACTGCTGTCTCAGGGCATCCGCCTGTTCCAGCAGTAACTGCTGTGGCACTTGCTGCAAGTGAGCCAACCGAGGCAGCTAATGCAGAGGCGCATGAACCGCAATCAACCATGAAGGGAGTAATAGTAGCTGCAAGATCAGTTCCATCTTTTATGACGACAGCAGCATCCATGGCACTTATCGTCTGCATGTCTTTTTGAATACTATCTATCGAACTTTTTATGATGTCAAACTGCTTTTTTGCTTCAGGTGATTTTGCACCAGCAATACTCGCTATCCGTGCCAGCTCCGATGAGATTTTACCTAACTCAGCAACGACGGGTTTTAATTGATTAACAGTATTCCCTGTTTCGCGAGCTATGCTGGCAATATTTTGTAATGTTTTTACATTCTCAACAAAAAAACTATTCAGCCCTTTATAAACCCCTTCAACTCCACATTGTTCATCTTCTGCTAAATCTTTAACATCATCCATGATGGTATTCCATGCATCAGCTGCTTTATTAAATTTCTTAATCGCATTCTTATTGATTGCATCGTCAAACATGACCTTATTGAGGTCACGGATATCCTTGGCTGCATCTTCTTGATATTTACGGACACCCTTGTTTAAGGCATCAGCCAGCCGGTCGGCATCTTTCAAAGCATCGCAAGCCGCAGGTCCGATAAATGGAGTTTTACTATCAAGAATTGTTTGGTTGCCAATTTTTACCGGGCAGCGCGGTATATCAATTTGTGCCATTGATACACTACTGATTACGCTCAGTGCAAAGAGCAGTATCGCAGGTGTTTTCAACATTCTCATGATTATTCCTTTGTTAGTTGGGCTATGATTGAGATACTGTACCGCAAGTACGTCATCCACACAGTGCTATGCGTTAGGATGCTGACTTCCTGTAACGGTACGACTGAATTACACAGCGAAACTATCCGGCTATTCTTGCAGACACTTTACTCAAAAAATACTTAGATGACCAATTCATCTACTTAGCGGATACCGACCTTCTACGAAGAGCATTTTGCGTTTTGTTGCACCTGTCTGCTCCTTGATGTTCTCTCATTTTTTCATGGAATGAACGGTTAGTATCATTAAGGAATGGAGGTACTATTTCCCCTTTGCTTCGTTACTCATTTTTACCTATTCAATCCGTCTGCGTATTTCAGCTGCTGTCATTTCAGTGAATGTTTCCTTAGTGCGATAAAGATATTCCTTCGTCGGTGCGCCCCACTGCGCTACCATGAGTCGTCGCGGTTGTGATGAACGGTTCCCGCCACCGCCATGCAATACACGTGGATGCAAAAAGAGTGCATCACCGGCATTACACTGCGCTGTTACGATGGCGTATTCATTCATCTCGTCAGTATTGCCTTCGTGTAGGTGCGAACCAACAGCGATAGTTGTTGCGCCATTTGCAGCATCCATTGCATCCAAACAAAGTAGAACACGCAGAAATATCGGCTCGGTAGGACAGTAGTATTTATTCGGAAAGTCGCGGTGGGCACGGATTGTGGGACCAACTCCGGCTGCCTTTATCGTCAGGTTCGAGAAATGATATTGCGGCTCTGCACAACCCAATAACGCTTCTGTGAGTTGTTGAAGAACAGGATGTATCAACAGTTGTGTAAGCGATGTGGAATACTTGGGCAGGTTACCGAAAATATATGGGGTATCGTCGGTGACATTAATCCCCTCGCGTTGTGCTTCGCTCAAGTGACGTAGCAGTACAACATCTTTGCTTCGATCGGCTTCGGATAAGGAAGGGTATAAGCTACACACACGGTCAGCTTCCTCTTGTGCGGCGAAGGCGATATCATCTGAAATCGCTTGGCGCAGTATGCAATAGCCCATTGTAGAGAACTCATCTATAAGCGTACTGAAATGTGTGTTGTTGCGTTCCATAGCTACATATTGGTTTTTGTTGTATTGCGTTGTGTTGCCCACCGTAAATTTACATCAGCACTCAGTGCTATGAATGCTTGCTTTTGTTCACGGATGAACCACGCCCAATGCTGCGCTATCTTTTTGTTGATTTCAACGCGTACTTCGCTTCGGTGGAGCAACAGGCGCGTCCGGAATTGCGCGGCAAGCCGGTGGGTGTTGTGCCCACATTGGTAGATTCCACATCGTGTATCGCTGCTTCCTACGAAGCAAAACGCCGAGGCGTAAAAACCGGAACTCTTGTGCGTGATGCTAAACAACTTTGTCCCGATATTCAACTTGTCGAGGCACGTCCATATCTCTATGTGCAGTATCACCATCGGTTAGTAAAAGCAGTAGAGCAATGCCTTCACGTAGAAAAAGTCATGTCGATTGATGAAATGGCATGCGAGCTAACAGGCAGCAAGCGTATTCGGCAAAATGCCTTAGATACAGCAGCAGAAATAAAGCGAATCATAGCTGCCGACGTGGGCGATTATATCAAATGTAGTATTGGTATCGCACCCAATGTATTCCTTGCCAAAACTGCAACCGATATGCAAAAGCCCGATGGCTGCACCATCCTTGATAGTGATGACCTTCCCGATAAACTCTATTCGCTATCACTGACCGACCTTTGCGGCATAGGCAAGCAGATGCATCGCCGCCTGCAAATAGCAGGTATCAATACTGTCGAGCAACTCTATCGCTCCTCGAAGCTGAAACTCCGGCGCGTGTGGGGTGGTATCGAGGGCGAGCGAATGTACGAGCGTCTGCGTGGCGAGCTTGTGTCGCTGCCACCTACCCATAAACAAGTGGTCGGTCATAGCCACGTATTGCCGCCGCATCTGCGCACACACGATGGTGCGTATTCTGTGCTGCAACGCCTTATTCAAAAAGCGGCGGTACGGCTGCGGGCGTATGAATATAAAGCAAGTGGTGTGTATGCTAAAGTAAAGTACCTTAGTGGCGAGCGATGGGATGGTGCAACGACGTTCCAACCTACAACCGATACCAGTGTTTTTGTTGATGTGCTTGCGCGGCAATGGCGCGATGCGCCAATTCGTATTGCGCGTCCGGTGGCAGTAGCAGTTACGCTGTTCAATCTTATCAAAGAAGAGTCATCAACGATGCCGCTTTTTCCCGAAGTAGAAGGCACGCCTAAGCTGAGTACTGCCATAGACAACATCAACGAAAAGTTTGGGCGGCATACAATCTATTTTGCGGGAGCGCATCACGCTCTTAGCCACGGAGCTGCACCCATGCGAATTGCATTTACTCATATTCCCGATATAGAAACCGAAGGCGATGTGTAAGATTGCTATAGATACCACAGTACCTCTCGTCGTTTAGAATTGATGTACTCTTGAGAGGTATGATGCTAAGAGTAATATGACGAATCGGATAGCGAATACATCACCTACCATCATCACCTGTCTCTGCCGTATCATTGCATCAGAATTTGTTGTTTCACTTTTTAGAAAAACCATGAGTACCAACATAGACCAACTTGTTAATGCCATGCACCAAGGAGATGCGGCACTCGATATTCACCGTGCATTCTTGCAAAAGGTATATGCGTGGATGTTCGGTGGATTGCTGACTACGGCAGTGGTTGCATTCATTGTTGTTAATTCACCAATTGCTTACGAGTTGATATCGTTCCGCTGGATTATCGCACTTGCCAATTTCGGTCTGGTTTGGTATCTCTCCGCTCGAATTACCTCATTGTCGTCCACAGCAGCAACGGTTATGTTCCTTGTGTATTCGGCTCTGAGCGGTATCACCTTCAGTATCATCTTCTTTGTTTATACGCTTGATTCTATCATGAGTACGTTCCTTGTTGCAGCAGGAATGTTTGGTGCTATGAGCGTCTATGGATACGTAACAAAACGCGACCTCAGCAGTTGGGGTAGCTTTCTTTTTATGGGTCTTATCGGCATTATTCTCGCATCGGCTGTGAATTGGTTTCTTGGCAGTTCGGCTCTTGCTTTTGCCGTATCATTAATCGGTGTGTTCATCTTTGTAGGACTTAGTGCCTACGACACCCAAAAAATAAAAGAAATGGCAATCTCTATGGAAAGTAGTACCTCGGAGTTTGCAACGAAAGCCGCAATTATTGGTGCACTAAATCTCTACCTTGATTTCATCAATCTATTTCTATTTCTACTCCGACTCTTGGGCAATAGACGAAGCTAAGATTTGACTGCACAGTATCTCTATTTTCTCTCCGATGGCAAGTCCGTCAATGCTTTCATGAACGCGATGATGTCTGCAATATCGCGTTTGTGAAGGTGGAGTTTTTCCGACGGTAGTGTTTGATTTGGCACATCAACTCCAATACCTGCTCCTCCACCATTATTATAGAATTCCAGAACCTGCTCGAGCGTGGAATACGCACCATTGTGCATATAGGGAGCGGTATGCTGTACATTCCGTACAGTACTGGTTTTGAACGAGTGTGCATAGATAGGCGAGCGGTATTTATAGACACCCGCTTTTCCCATATCGGGATCAATCTGCTTTGATGTAGGCGAGCGTAAAACTCCCAGCACCTCCGATTCAGTATCGGTATAGAATGGCGGCACAAGTCCCGAGTATGTAGGTGGGAAGTGACAGGTTCCACAGGCAGCTTTTCCCATGAAAAGATTGAATCCACGCTTCACTGCATTGAGCTGAGTTCCACGGAGCGTTGTTGGTTCGCCACGCAGCGCTTTATCAACCGGTGAATCCATTGCAACTAATGAGCGGATATATGCCGAGAGAGCAGACGATATCATGCCCGCATTAATCGTTTCATTCGCGCCATACGCAGCGGCAAACAAACGTTGATATTCTTTACTCTTGGCAAGTTTAGTTGCAATCTCAATATAGCTCGTATGGAATTCAAGGTCGTTATGGATAACATGTTCAATTTGTTCTTCCAAGAAGTCCGTTCGCTGATCATAGAAGTACTTGGTAGCAAATGCTGAATTGATGAGCGTAGGTGCATTACGCTCAACAGTAGTACCCGGACGTGATCCCGCGCTCTTAGCCATGCCATCGGTAAATGCTCGGTCGGGCTGATGGCATGATGCACAAGACATTGTTTGATTCCGCGAGAGTATTGGGTCGAAGAAGAGTGCTTTGCCTACTGCAATTTGTTCGGCAGTATGAGTTTCGTAGTTGTTTCGTGCATATCCAAGCGGATTGAGTGCATTGGTCTGGAAGATAGTTCGTGCTTTGTAATTCACCGGGCGGTTCTTGCGTGATACTTCCTCATCGAACTCAATGCCTGATGCTGTATGAACATCAAGGATAGCCGCATATACAGGATTGGCATACATGCGAATAAACTCCCACCTATCAAAACTATCGAAATCCTGATGCTGTACTATATACTCTTCACCCGATGCAAGCAATGAAGCAAGCCGCGTAGCAGAGAGCGAATCATGCCGCATAAAAAACTGATGGTATAACTGTACTACTCTACGCGACTGCCGCCATGAAATAATACATTCTTGCAAACTGCGACCAAGCGACGGAGAGTCGAACCCTGTTATTCCAAGTGTGATTATACGTAGGATATTATAGCGTGCTGCTTCAATAAGTTGTCTATCAGTAATTGTTCGGTTATCCAATAGTTTTTGCATATCACTTACATCTGCTTCAGCCATTTCGATGAGACGCAGAATAGTATTACGCTCATCCTTTGAATCTATCCACGATGTCTCTGATATTTTTTCTTCAATCGTTTGTAGTCCCTGCGGCTCAATCACAACAACCGCGGGAATATGTTCATCGAGTTTGGGAAGCGGAGATCCGTTAAAGTTTTTTGCATCATCGGGTTCCAGATAACTATGAAGCCACTCTATATGCTTGTACCAATCACGAACTGCAGTGAATTTTTGTAGTGCACGACGGTGATATGAGGATGTCTTCTCATTTGTGCGCCCAGCACTCAGTACTTCTTTTAAATCGTGAAGTGCATGAGAAAGTGAATCGGCGCATCGTGCATACTCGACCCGCGTTTGCTGAATGGGCTGACTTTCTCCTGAAGAAGGTACAGGGCGCATTGCCACGACGAATGTAAAAACCGGAATGAGAAGAATACTACTGACGATAATGCGAAGTTTGTTCATAGAATACAAGTGCGTTCGTATTGGTGGATTCTCTTGATGATATGTGATGTTGAATAATAATAAAGCTATATAGAGAGGAGATAATTTCGAGATAACATAAGAAAAAGTATGTTGGATGTGCAATGACGAAATGATATAATCATTCACCTCAGGATTGAACTGCAATGAACACGCCACAGAGCCGGAAGAAATTTATGACAACATGCCTGCTTTCTACCGCCGGACTATGTAGTGCGTCACTCTTAGCATCATGCCATGAATCACAGTCCTCTGCACCAGTAGATACAGATTCTCCTCTTCTGAGCATAGACCTTTCGCAACCTATCAACTCGGCATTGCGCACCACAGGCGGATACATCATCACAAACAACATCATCATTGTACGTTACTCAGATGCACAAGTGATTGCTCGCTCTGCACTCTGCACGCACGAAGGTCAAGAACTGATATGGGACAATGAGTTGAATATGATTCGCTGCCCGCGTCACGGCGCACGATATACACCCGATGGAGTTGTTACACAGGGACCTGCCTCAGATAACCTAACGCGGTATCGTGCAGTATTACAGGATACTATTGTACGGGTGTACAAAAACTGATGTACAATCTGCGTACACATATATTATTGTAATACACGAAGCCCTGCCTTACACCAGAGCGCAAGACAGGGCAACTGTTTGAACAATAATTCTCTTACTCAATAATCAACTTCTGCACATTGCCTTCAATGTTTTGAACGAAATACACGCCCGGACTTAAATCAGCGATATCAAGTGTTGTTGTATTACGTGCCACACGAACACGAACACCAGCGATTGTATAGATGGCAACATCTGTCGCCTTGTTGAAATGCAGTACGCGAGATGCAGGGTTAGGATATACTTGAAAACTGCTGCTACCATCAAATATTGGCTCGTCATAGACGCTTGTTACAAATTGGTCAAGACCTGTCAGGAGCATTGTGCATGAATTAGCAAAATCACCGGTATTACGACGCGAAGGGTGCTGTGAATTAACGAACATTGCTGTTCCATCGGGCGTTGGACGTGCACCGGTAACTTCAGCACCATTCGGCATAATCATTAAGCGGCGAAGATCATTGAGCGTGGGGTTTGGGATACTCAAATCAATAACATATACTTCACAGATGTTATTGCCAGTACCATCCACATCGGGATTACCAACACGTCCCTTGTTACGTCCATTCAAATCTTCTTGAATAACAAGAAAATCTTTTCCTTTCACACGCCAGTGTACCAGACCATCAGGGTTTGAAAGATGTACTTTATTTAGGCTATAGTTTGATGATTTACCACCTTCAAGATAAACACTGATTTTGTCAGTTGCAGGGTCAAGTACAAGCACACGACCGTAGTAATCTTGAATCACTGTATCACGGCGCGATGTAGTAGAGTCAGGAAATGCTCCGGTATAAACATCTCTATCCATGAGATGCTTTGCAAGTGTTGCACCCAAGCGAATACCGTCTTTAAAAACAGTTCCAGAATTGTCGCGACCGGTCTCAGTAATATACACCTTACCATTTACTTCTTCAATCCACTCGAAACGGGTGAACATTGTTGCTCCTTTGCGAAGAGCCACATTTCGTGCTTGGGTAAGTGAGTCAAGATTCTGCTCAATCTCTACCCACGAACCACTTTCACCATCAGCTGATTGCTTATAGGCGTAGAGTGTACCACTATTGAAATTACCGGCAGATTGCGCTACAAATTTGAAGAACACCGAAGGTTGAAAATCATCAGTCAAATACACTGTTCGGTTATCCGGCATCACTACTCCACCTTCATGTTCGAAGCGACCCCAATTATACATTTTCCGAACAGCTTTTGCTTGCGCAGGATCTATCTCGACCAACCAATTGAAATTGTGAAATTTCTTTAAACTACGACCAGCAAAAGCGGAACCCTGTGGAATAACCCAGTCGGATGTATCACGAATACCCAGACCTGCTCGTGCACCGAAACTGACACCTGCACCTGATGCTACAAGTGACGTGTCTGTTCCCTCCAACGGATACAAACCGAGATTCAGATCAGCGTTTGATGCTTGTTGCCATTCTTCAGCAGTCCAAATGCGACCATCACGAGTACTAATGCCACCACAATTAGCAACAGTATTACCTACCGCCGAAAAGTCAACATTGCGAAAATCACCATCTACCACGTAGTCACCATTAGGTTGGCGTTTTACTTTAAACACAGTCATTCCACCGCCATCGCCAAGAATATCATCACGGAGTTTCATTTCATGATTGACAGTAATCCATGCAGAATCATTGGGTGCCTGCGGATTGATGGGTGTATAACCAATAAAGTCATGCCATTGCTTGGCAAGTGTTCGCTGACCATTAGCGGCTACCACTATATCTTTTCCACCAACAAAAATTGGCTTCATTGATACAGGCGATGGAGGAACAATGACAGTACGAACATTGAATGATGTATCAACCGGTGGGAATGTTGCTTGTGCAACTGCGGTTGATGAAATAGTAGCGATTCCTGTTCCCAGTAATGCTACATGGAGAAACAATCGTTTCATAATGGTGTATAAATAAATTAGAACAAAACCTATGTTTCAGGATATAACTGATTTGTTAAGGTGTATCAGTATGGATGGAAGCGAAATTACCGGTGCACTGCAACCGGAGTATGGTGTGAGTATTATCATTATGTTACCGTATGTTACCAGCGTGTAATCAAATTTTTGAATGAATCAGTTGTTGATATAAAGAATTACACGAAAAAATAATCTACCAAGACACATGGCGTAAATTCAATATTCAAGGAAGAATCTATCTGAATTGCCTGATATCGAAAACAGGTCGTATCTTAAAAATTATCAATGGTAATTACGATCATACTACATCCCCTGCATTATACTCACTTGCATTCTTAGCTCTTCGTGAAACTCAAGCTACACCAGCAATGCAGAAAGGGAAAACAATCTATTGTTGGGTAACTATTCCTGTCAAATTCAAACTTCGGTAGTGGACTGGAATCCAAACTTTGTAATGAACAGATTAAGAGAAATTTCTGAATACATCTCTCTGCGAGTATAGCATTCGTTACTCTCTACGGCTTCGCATAATACTCCCACACAATACGCGCTATTTTGGCAATAATTTGCTCGTTCCGTTCCGGTGTTTCTTTCGAGTTGCTGACGAATACTGCCAGAACAACATGGTGTCCATTTGGCAGCACAATAATACCGACATCATTAGTGGCTATAGTAACACCCTTAGCATCTTGTCCCGAAGAACCCGTCTTGTGTGCGACGACAACTGATGTTGGCAAAAGTCCTTTGATGCGTTTAGGTCCGGTGCTCGTTGCCTTCATCATACTCCATAGTTCAGTGCGGCTGCTTTCCGAAAGTATTGCGGTTGTATATGCTCGCTCCAACAACTCAGCTACCGACATGGGTGTCGTCCAATTTTTGAACTGATGAGCAGCATTATCGTGCATTTGCTTCTCGGTTTTACTGATAGATGTATTCTCAACGCCGAGTTTCATCATATATGCTTGGACTGTAGCTGTACCACCTACTAATCGAAAGAGTACATCACATGCTACATTATCGCTTTGCGAAATAGTATAAGAAAGCAACTCACGAACACTCAACGATACATTACCCATAGGATAGGCAACTGCAAGAGGACTCCACATCGTTTGCTCACACTCTTCTTTTGTTACTAGTACTTTTTGTTCTAACGAAAGCAAGCCACTATCTACGTGGTGAAACACCGTGAGCGCAAGATGAAACTTAAACACGCTCTGCATAACATAGTGTTGCGTGTTGTTGATTGCCAGACGCTCTCCGCTTGGACTATGCAACACAGCAACGCCAACAGTTGCCTTGTAGGAACGAAGTAGTGAATCTATTTTCCGTTGTAAACCGACGGGCTGTTGTACAGCACTATAGAGTACACAATGTGGCAGAAGCAAGAGAGTAAGAAAAATGTATAGGTACATGAGATATGTGGGTTACTACTGGTCTATCTCGCTCGCAAAAGAGGATTGCAGCGAAACAACAAACCATGATTGTTACATGCTAAATACACCAAATAGAATCTATACTGCGTGCATTACTCTTGACGCTCGGAACGCTGCTTGGGAAGCAGAACATTCCACGAGCTGCCATCGGGTGGATTCGGAAGTTCGTTTTTCTTGAGCCAAGGATTGAGTAGCTTCAAATACTTATAATTACAGTTATGTTCCTTTGCCCATAATTGAAGATTTGGTACGGCGTGTGGGATGGTAAAACTCTCGGTAGTATAGGGCTGATACATAACATCATTATTCACCGTAAAGCCATAGCGCTCCGCATTCTCCATGATATGCTTAATCGCCGCAATACGGATAACATAGCGCGAGGTCTCTTCGTTGAGATACAAGTCGAAATAGTTTGATGTCTCTTGAAAAACAACATCGCGTTCAGTTCCGGTAATACCTTGATTATATCCCGCAGCACACAGCGTCCATGAGGGCAGTTTGAGTTTCGCTTTCCTGAAATATCTACACGCAGCACGAGTAGCTTTTTCGATATTCTTTCGTTCATCCACATAGTCATTGACTTGCAATCCATAGTCCTTTGCTGTTGACTCGATGAACTGCCAAAAGCCCACTGCTCCCATTGGCGAACGTGCCTGTGTCAGCTCGCTTTCAGCAACGCATAAGTACTTAATATCATCGTGCATTTGCTCTTCTTTGAGTATCCGTTCAATCAACGGGAACCATCGTTTTGCTCGCTTCAGATACATCATCACTCTGCCGGGCTGCTGCAAGGTTGACATAAACTCTCTATCCACACGTTCACGGACTTCCATATCCTCGAGTGGTATACTTTCGCCACAGAATGCAAGGTTTTTGGGTATGCTGAACGCAGAGAGTATCTGGTGCGTATTGAACTGTGCCAACGGTGCACGTTGTTCTTCACTCACGTATGTTTCTTCTGGTTCACGCAAAGGTGATTTAAAAGATTTACGTACTGTTGATGTACCATACGCAGCAGCAATCGCAGGTGGTTGTTGTGTCTCTCGAATCGTAGTATTTGACGTTACGGCACTACCCTTTATCGACGTAGGAGCAGGAGACACTGCACGAGTTCCAGAGTTTGTAGGTTGCGTGAATTCTTGATGGTTTGTTTCCGCGCTGTGAGACATGTTTTGTACGGCAGCCTGAGGAGTAGATTCTTGCCCTGTCAGTGCTTCGTGCAAAGCAACGGGTGAGAACCCAAACCATAGACCTATACTAGTACTAAGAACGGCTAAACTTGTTGATGTTATCATTGTTGTTGTTGAGAATAATGGTTTTGAACTAACCGGTAACGTGGGAACTGAAGGAACAGCATTCACAAGCGTTTCAAGGTCATTTTTGCTAAAACCGTCTTTCTCTTGTTGTGCTGCTTTGATATACTGTGTAATACTCTTCATTGTTGCTTTTCGTTGTAGAGATGATTGTGTGTTGTGTACGTGCTGATTCAATGGTATGAAGACGGTATTGTTGCTTCGTGTAGTTCCGCGTTTTGCGATGGTGAAGTTTGGTGATGCTCTTTTTCATCATCTGTTTCGGGTAAGGATGCCCCCAAGAGAAATGCAAGCTCGCGCCGACCACGTGCAACACGCGCTTTCACCGCCGATAGCGTTCCGCCTTGAATTTTTTGTATTTCATTGAGCGAGAGGTCGGATAGCTCGAAGAGTATCACTGATTCACGTGTTTTGTAAGGAATTTTTTGAAGCGCCTCGTGGAGCAATCGCGCATCGGTACTCACATCTGGCGGAGTTGTTGTTCCTGATATGTTCGCTGCCTTTTCTTCGTGGTACAACCCCCAAAACTTGCGACGTACAAATTGCTGTTTATACAGTCGACTTGCCACTGTAAAGCAAAACGAGAGTAATGCCTGATGGTTTTTAATCTCATCGAATCGCTCTAAGGTTTGCAGTATCGTTTCGCTCATCAGGTCGCGAGCGGTTTCGTAATCACCAGAATCATATTTATAAACCATAGCACGGATAAAGAGCCACAGATTTTCTCTGATTGGTTCGAAGAGTTCCATAAAATATGTTTGGCGTGTGGTCATGTGTATTGTAGTGTTCAATTCTTGTCTTGGCAACGTATGTTACATAGCCACGATGAAAAGTTGCATGAGTATTCCAAAATCATGAGGTGTGGTGATGGAAGTATGCATTCTGCACCTCAAAAGGGATTTAACAGATGAGGTCCCAATACCTATTGTACAATCAACGTGGTTGTAGTTTATCTTTGGGACATTGTTCTGATAAAATTGAATTAGTACACTGGACGTAAGTAATCCCAATCATCATCGAGTATAATCTGATTCGCACTGTAAAACTGCTCATCATTGTTGGGAAGAATAGCCAAGATTGCATTGAGAGAATTGATGACAATTGGAGAATTAGGCGAGGCAATTCGTTGTAGTATTGTCTGTAATGTTTTTCGTTCAAAATAGCGTTGTGGTTCGAGTTGCTCGGGATAGAAACGAAGCCATTGTGCTAGCGATTGATGCTTGGATAAGAGCGCAATAGTTACCATCACATACGAATCCGAATCTGCTTGAAAAGGTAGCGTGTCGGATGCTACACTTTGTGTTCGCATTGCATTCGCAATACCTTCTACCCATGAGGTAAATTCATTCTTAGCAAGTGTATGAGTTAATGTATAATCCCACACAGCGTAGTGTACGTGAACTAAGTTCTTCTGTACAAGATCTGCTACATACTTGACACATCCGAGTTTGCTCTGTTTGGATGTAGTTGACGCATATTGGTTCAGCAAGTAGCGCAATTGCGAAAGTATTGGGTCATTAGGATAACTACTTAGTGCTACCTGAATTACAAAGAAGTATTTTCCCTCACTATCTTTAAGTTCAGTAACAACAAGTTGTCGTATGTTTTGTGCATTTTCCATTAGTGTAGATTACCCATAATATCCGTTACCGTCATTATCCCAGTTGCTGTATTCATCCCTATATCCTGATTCACTACAGCCCTTTACAATTGCTAGACTTACTAAAAGAAATGCGCCTGATACCGCTAACGTTTTAATGAGATTGCGTCGTGTAATGATAGTCGGGTCATTTTCATCACTCTTAGCTTTTGTTGGATCGTGAAGCTTTCTACCCACAGTAGTGTACCACTCATACTGTAGCTCTTGTACGACTTTAGCTCTGTTCTGTGAAGAGCGTTTGTCTTCCAATTTGATAATACACTTCTCGGGAACTCGGATTGTTGTAAAAGCAATTCCATTTTTCATTAGCTCACTTTTAATATCAATACTCAGCTGCATGAGTGTTTCCACCGCAACAGCAATGTCATAATACCGCACACTATTATATACGAAAGTGCGGAGAACAGCACCTTTCCATCCGGAAATGTTACCGATAACAGCATCTCGACAGCCATCTGCAACTACTACACCGTCACCAACATTATGAAGCACCTGCATTGTAATAGGATGATTTAAAAACTAAAAGCACTATGTCGTAAAAATTGTTTGACGCGGATGTACTGTAATACTATGCCGCTCTATGAGATTATCGAGCGTTGTAGTTGTTATATCTATGGAACATATCTCCTCAGGAGTAATAGCAGCAAGGGTAATACCACTAGCCTGATAAGACAAATAATCGCCATGGATATCATCAGCAATCATAGCACCACTATGTATGGTAAGGATACTCCTAATGTCCATTGTCTGCAAAAATTCTATATCGGGTAGATGTGCAGTATAACGGTTATTGAAGAGTTCAGTTTCACGTACATGCTGTGGGCACAATCTATTTGCATCAAGTACGATACAGGGAACTGCATTGCTGGACACAGACATAACTCCTAGTTGCTCCTTGTGTACGAAAATAGAACTTAGCGTTGTGCTCAAGGGAACAACTTCATTACTCATTGCTACGTTATTGAATTGAAATATCAATTCGCACTGAGGTTTCAGTTTCACACAGAATTCAATGGCGGACGAGCCGGGTAAGTCCACAATAATAAGTACACAGTTGTTTGGATTCTCATGCGAGTTGAGAATTACACCTAATGACTCACCCCCGAGCTGAAGAATTTCAAAGTTTAGTGTTGGCTCGTTTTGCTCAATATGCTGAGTATCAGAATATAGAAGTAACGGCTCATAGTACATATACCAAGGTTGCCGTGGACGAAAGTAGTTAACAAGAGCATGTGATTTCATTATGCTTTGTTGCTGTGCTATAAGAGATGTACTCAAAGGATGCAAATCTGTATTCATTTTCTTATAGGCAACAGGAACGACAACCGCTGTATTATCTGTTGACGTGGTGGATGCCCTAGCATACATACCACATGGTGATCCCGCTACGGAGTACACACCATAATTCATATACCTATTATGATTATCCATAGAAAATTCATAGTATTCCTGTACTACCCACTGACTTGGGTTTATTTTATCAAGCACCGCTTTCCACTCATCGTCAGTCACAAAATTCCCAATAACAACTTCCGCACCTTCACATCCATAGATACTCTTAAGCACCCAGTGTTTTTTGTTAGTTTTTATGGTATTTATATCCATACTTTCTACACGACATGTATATGGAATATATTCTGTGATTGCTTCTTGCTGGCGGCTGCTAAATTGATGTTTGTACTCGTGCATAAATGCCATACAGAGTTTGTTCTGAGTGAGTATAGTACTAAAAGGATTCATCACAGCAACACGATTTGCAAGAAGTGCTTGTGCCACCACTGAAAGCGATCGTACTAATGATTTTCGAGGTTTACCACTACTTTTCCATGGGTTAATTGTACCTGTCCACCAGTCGGTTTTAAAATGCCTAATGATGACATCTACAGGAATAGAGAAAAGTGCAGCACTACCATCCGGTAGAGAGTGTAAGTTCTGCGGCTGCCCCAGAAGCACATGTTTACCCGACTCCTCAAGCCATTGCCGCAAAGTAAATATCATTCCCATATCTTCGGGAATATCTGTAGGGTAGAGCAAGGCAATAGTTTGTCTGTGCGTTATTTGGTTAACGCCCGACAGGATAGTATCAACATATGCCAACCATTCATTACGTAGATCTGCGTTAAACATTCCCGCATTTGAATAGTGCTTAGCAATAACTTCATCCATAAGAAGTGCTTCGTCCACACCACTAGGCGTATCGGAGTTTATCTCAACAACTTTTACTTGGTGTTCGGAAGTGAGAAATACATCTGCTCGGGTAAGCCCACACCATTTCAATGATGAGAGATTCCACACTGATTTTTGTAATTCATTGAAACCAAAGTATGATGTTAACAGTTCTGGAGAATCTACGACAAGTTGTTGAATTTCATTATAAATATGATGAACCCTTCGGGTTGCATTGTAGATCTGCTTTACCCATAATGATGGAAGAATTTCCGGTTTAGAAGAAAAGCGTAAAATATTTTGATAAAATGGTGAGTATGGTACGCCCAAACTAGAGGCAATCTCCATCACTAAATCCGTACTATGCACATTCTTAATTTGGGTCATAAAAAAGAACAGACATTCGTTAGTACCCAATTGCTAATGCAAGAAGTGCAGAAGCTATATATGTAGCTGCCTCGATAGCACCAGCGGCAATTGTATGGTTTTCCTCAACCTCTTCGTCAAGCAGTCCGCCATACAAAGTAAATCTACCCCCCAGCAAAACAACTTGAACAATAAACTGACGGATCGGATATACGCAAAGAATGATAGCAAGAGATTTTGCATACAGAGCTAATGATGTTGTAAAGTCAAGAAACTCTCCTTCTATCGAATGACTAATAACAATACCCATAGCAATCATTAGTCCAGAGTAACTTAACGCTGCGGCAGTATTGCCATTGATTATTTCAAGAGCATCATTATAGCTAGTAAGAAAGCGAAAAATATACGTAAGTACATAGAGCGTAATAATGCCTATACATAAAAAGAGTAGTGTTGGTACTAGCAATTCGATACGATAAAAACCTGAAATGGAGCTGGCAATAACTAGTGCAGAAGAGATATGCCCCGCAGCTGCAACAAGACCTATTGATGTGGTATCTGATTCTATCGCTGTATGGTAATTGACATGCAGTAATAACTGAACTGTGGTATTACCAAATAACGTATAAATAGTCAGTCCCAGAAAACCATAGAACATCATGGCAGCTGCAAAAGAGAAATATGTTATTTCTCCTGTATTGATAAGATTTGAAATAGTTTGATAATGGATTGACACACTACTGAATGCTGCACCCATAATGAGTATCACGCCAAAATAATATCCCCCTATCCCAATACCTTTGGCAATGGTGGTATCAGACTGCAGCGAAAAATCTTTGTCAGTCAATACGTAACGGTGTACGAAGCGCAGGATAATACTCAAGGAAAGCATCACCGATGATATAACAAAGCCAAGAACTATTTGTGTTGGCATATCAGCATACATGGTTTATTGATAAGATTAGCACCATCAAACTTACTCAAATATATTAGTCATATTCGGTTCAACTACATGACTATCGAAACAGCTCTACTAAGTTTCAGATAAACGCTTGCGTATAGGTCACACTATTAGTGTTCTTCTTCTCATTATACTCTACTATTTCATACCATTCGGTCGGAACTCTTTCTCCCTCTTACCCGTTATCAGGCTTCTATTGCTATTACCAATCTTATCGTCTATGTTCTCAATTCTCACCGAGTGTCGCTCAATATCACTCGCCGCATACTTTTTCTTTACTCTGTTTTTTACAACTATTGTACACGCCCAACCAAATCAATCCACCCCTGTTGGCTCGGTATCGGGTACGGTGCTCAATGCTGCAACGCAAGCCCCGGTGGCGGGAGCAACCCTGCTGGTAACCGGAACAAAAATCGGTGCTAACTCGCGAACTGACGGAAAGTTCACCATCAATAAAATTCCCGTTGGAATTGTCTCGATTCGGGTAACGGCGATTGGATACGAACCATTTATCCTATCCAATGTTGCGATTTCTTCGGGGAAGCCGTTTATGGTGACGGTACAACTCGTAGAAACAGAGGTCAGAACCGGAGAAGTAGAAGTTACTGCAGGGTATTTTCAGAAAAACGCCGAAACAACGGTGAGTACGCAAACACTCGGCTCGGAAGAAATTCGCCGTGCACCCGGTGTGCAAGAGGATGTTGTTCGTTATGTGCAGATTTTGCCCGGGGTAGCTGCAACTGCTGCCGGAAGAAATGACCTTATTGTTCGTGGTGGTGCACCATTCGAGAATCTCTTTATTGTTGATAATCTCGAAGTGCCTAATATCAATCACTTTGGCTCACAAGGGTCAACAGGAGGTCCCCTTTCGATAATCAACATTGACTTCATACGGGATGTTACATTTTCTGCGGGCGGCTTCGGCACTCGATTCGGCGACCGTGTATCGTCACTAACGAATATCAATTTGCGTGAAGGAAACGACGAGCGGCTTTCGGGCGAAGTCACGCTTTCGGCAACAGCATTCGGCGCAATTATCGAAGGACCAATAGGCGAAAAAGCAAACTTCTTCTTTAGCGCACGGCGTAGTTATCTCGATCTGTTATTTGCAGCTATCGGTGTTCCGATTGTACCGGAATACTGGGATTTTCAATTCAAGACAACCTACGACCTCGATGCAAAAAACAAGATCTCTTTTCTTGGCGTAGGTGCGTTGAACGACCTTGCAGTGAAGCCAAAAACAGCTGATGATAGTGTGCGGCTTGGTCGTATTCAAATACCTACCCAACCGCAATACTTTTCCGGTATCACATGGAAGTCGCTCTTTGATAATGGATTTGTGCAAACTACATTAGGTCGCACATTCACACGCTTCAACACACGCCAAAATGATTCGCTTGGTAACCAACTTTTCTCCAACCAATCGCGCGAGGGCGAGAACTCACTCCGCTCGGAACTCTTTTACTACTTTGGTGGTGGCAAAGAGTTGAACGTAGGACTTGTGGCTAAATACGCTTCTCAGCTCCGCTACAACCTCTTTGTAGATGGTCGTTTCCGCCGTGATGATGCGGGCAATCAACAACCCCTATCGTATTGACACCTCGTTTACCGCATTCCGTAATGGGCTCTTTGCGAATTACACCACTATGCTGGGCGAGCAATTCCGCACCACGCTTGGTATTCGAGGCGATTACTATTCCTTTACCAAAGACCCACTCTTTGCGTCGCCGCGTGCGGTGATTTCGTATCTACTTTCACCAACACAAACGGTGAATCTTTCGGTCGGTCGGTATTATCAAGCACCGCAATTTATTTGGTTAGTGGGCGATGCGTCCAACCGTGCAATGCTGAACCCTATTCGTGCCGACCAAGCCGTGCTCGGTTTTGAATGGCAAATTCTTGAAGACACCAAAATTCAAATCGAAACATACTATAAGCAATACAACGGTTACCCTGCTCGCTCATGGCGCAGACAAGCTGTTCTGGCGCCATCGGGCTTTGATGATTTACAGAATGATATTCCGTTTGGTTTAGAGCCAATTACGAATCAAGGAAGCGGTTCTGTACGTGGGGTAGAACTCTTTGTGCAGAAGAAACTCAGCAATACGCCATTCTTCGGTATCCTCAGTATCTCCTACAATCAATCACGATTCACCGGAATAGATGGTGTGGAGCGTCGCGGCTCGTTCGATGCACCATTGATTATCAATCTCGCCGGCGCATATCGCATCGGTACTGATTGGGAAATCAGTGCACGATTCCGCTACTCTACGGGGCTGCCAACAACAAACTACTTCTCAAATCGTGGACGCGACAGTAGCGACCGCGCTACGACCGACCCATCGTACGTAAATGGCAGAAATGATCCTCGTTTCGGTACTATCAATTTTGCCTCGTTTAATGATGCAGGACGATTGCCAGACCTCCATTCGCTCGACGTGCGTGTGGACAAACGATGGAGCTTCACGGGCTTTCAACTTGTCACCTACATTGACATTCAGAATATCTACAATCGCAAGAATGCAACACGTATTACCTTCGATCAGCGTAAGGGGTATGAAGTAACAGATTTACCATCGTTGGGTTTGTTGCCAAGCATTGGGTTGAACCTTGAGTTTTAATCGGCTCATTTCTTCTTGTTGGTGCAAAGGCAATCATTGTGTAGTATAGTTCGTCAATGGCGCATCATTCATCACTGCTAATGGCAAATACTATGAGGATTCTTTATCGCACACTCCTTGCAGCTATCATTCTGCAATGCCCATCAATTGCCTCGTGCGGACAACCACCCAAGCAGAATCCTGCCGTTCAAGCAGGTACATCAACTAACGATACATCACAACGTATGAAACCGGAATACACAGCGCATTTGAGTCAGCAAGAATATAATGTGTTAGTGAACAAAGCTACTGATGCGCCAAGCGAAGGCGGCTACACCAATCTCTTCGACGAAGGTGAATACCACTGCCGTGCTTGTGGCGCACTGCTGTACAAAAGCGATGCGAAGTTCAAGGCACATTGCGGCTGGGCGGCATTCGATACAGAAGTGAAAGGGGCTGTGCAGCGTATTACTGATAGAAGTCACGGTATGATTCGCACCGAGATTCTCTGCACGAACTGCGGGGGTCACTTGGGTCATGTGTTCGAGGGCGAGGGATATACCGCTACCGACACTCGGCACTGTGTGAATACTTCATCACTCATATTCCATCCTGCCAACAAACAAACCATCTATATTGCCTTAGGTGATTTTCACGCAGCACAAGCAGAATTACAATCGCTCGGTGGTGTTCTCTATACCGAAACGGGCTATGCTAATTACGAAGGCACAACGCCACCCACGCACGAGCAAACATCTGGTGCAACAGCCAAAGCAATACAGGTAGTGAAAGTTGAATTCGACCCCAAAGAACTTAGCCCTGCAACATTGGTTGCGCGCTTGAATGAGCGTTCATCGAATAGTGGCTCTGCGGCTGTAGTCCTTACCACAGACGATAAACAAAAGAGCGAATTCACGTCGTTGTCTGCCGGAAAATCTACTATCAAAGTACAATCACTTCGTACCTATACCAAAGCAGCTGCCGAACATCAACATACCGAGCGCAAACGTGCAAACACTCGACGATAATCTTGTACTGCTCGCTACGCCGATTGGCATAGTGCGCACAGGGTTTTCGGCGAAGTATCATGCGCCCCACCAACCCGATGGTAAAGCCGACGGAATAGCGCACATTACTCTTCATCCACACAACAACTACGAACAAGCACTCCGCCATCTTGATGGGTTTGAAAGAATTTGGGTATTGTGGTGGTTTCACCAAACAGCAGGATGGAAACCTATCGTTCAAGCTCCGCGCGACACAACAAAACATGGTGTGTTTGCTACTCGCTCGCCTCACCGACCCAATCCTATTGGTATTACCTGCTGCCGACTGCTGAACATTGCTGATTGTACTCTTACAATAGCTGATGCGGATATGCTCGATGGAACACCCGTCCTCGACATAAAGCCCTACATCCCGCACTACGACTCATTTCCTGACGCTTGTGCCGGTTGGGTAGATACTATTCAGCAGAAGCGCAAGGCATTGAGTATAGAATGGTCAAATGACGCTCTGGTGCGCTGCGATTGGCTTGCACTGCATGGCGACGACATCCGCATTGCTATCGAGCGTAAGCTTCTTCACAATCCCACACCAACATCGAACAATCGCATTAAGAAAATAGCTGAGGGATATGAGATTGCACAGCGTGCGTGGCGCATTGGCTACTATATTCAAAACGAAACGCAGATATGTATTTATTCGGTGAAGAGCTTCTATACAACCGCAACAATTGAGAGCGCAATTGCCGACCTGCCATTACCTGATGCGGAACGACATGCAGCATTCCTTCTTGCCTTCGCTGAGCAGCAGTCAGGCAGAGAGTCAAGCTGAGAAAAAGAATGGAGAAATCGGTTAGTATTGAATAGATGCCAATATGGAGCGGAATACTTTTTCAATATCTGTCTCGGTAGGAAGCGGTTTGGCAGTAATCGCTGTTGGGATGAGTGAACATTCGTAGTAGGAGTTCACCGACGTAATAAACACCGCCGACCGAGAGCGCAGGAATACACCCGATGAATCTTGTGAATCACCCGTGAACTCATACACACCATACGTTTTTGCACCGATATTAAGCGGAAGGAATTTGCTCAAGAGCCGAACAGTATTGGCGGTCTTGCGCGAGCGTTTTTCGAATGCCATTCGTGCCAACCCCAATACACCTTCTTTTTGTACCGTTTGGTCAACCAAATCATTCTTGCGAACCGATTGCACCACCATACTAAGGGTATATTCAGGATTCACTGCAACAGCAACAACATCGGCGGGTGCTTTTCCCTCCACATCAATCATATACCACCCATCGGGCATATACACTAATACATCACCTTGCTTCGAGCGAATGTACTCCTCGCTCATGGGAACTTCCGGCTTGGTGGGAACAACCACGGTCTGCTCTACTTTTTTCTCGGCGGCTACAAATAGGCAACCACTTACAGTAGCAGCAAGTGAGCAATAAATTATACAGAGGGCAATTCGCAAAGGGTGCATCGTAGTAGCAATATTGAAGCGTGGTGTATGCGTTAATGTTTGGTACTCATCGTCGGTGTTTTTTCGCCCGCTTTAATTGCGGTGTTCAGTACGTTTTGTGGAGGCACAAGTACACACGAGTAATCAGGATTATAGGCACAATATGGATTGTATGCCTTATTGAAATCAATTGTGTATTCTTCACCACCATTTTCGTCCACCTCTACATACCGTCCTGCTGAATAGGTGTCGCCACCGGTGGTTTTATCCTTGAAAGGAATCAAGATACTTGCGCCATCGTTCGACGCATCGCGGTAACCATTCAGCGTATAGACGGCGTCGCTTCCGGCAAACGAGAAGGAGAACGTACCAATACGGAGCATGGTGCGGATGTCGCCTTTGGATGCAGGGATACGTACGGTATCGGGCTCAGCAGCTTCTGCAAACGAGGCAATAACCACAAAGTCGTCGCTGTAGGCATAGTATCGCAATCCGCTAAATGCTTTGCGTGCCGCAGCAGGAATTGGTGAAGCAGAATCAAACTTGAAATATGTATCCTTGCGCGCGCGGGCTTGTTGCAACGACTGTGCATCGGCAGGCACAGCATTCAGGTCGGCAGCATCTTCGTCATCATCACTACTGCAAGAACTAAGACATACCCCTGCTACTGCAACGAATGTAATCATGAGGAGGAATTGCGCTGCATAGCGAATACGATGCGTGGCGAATAGATTCATAACCTGATTTTTTACGATATGATACTCTTTGAATAGTGGCAAATGTAACTATGGCAGCTGCATCATCATCGTCAAGCATCGAAGAAATCGAGAATGAGTTGAGCAGAGAGTGAAGGAGAATGATATATGCTCCAAAGAAACTTATTCTTGCAGATACTTTCTGATACTCTCGACGATGTTCTGACTCGGAAGATTCTTGGTGCCCATCACTGCGAAGATGAAATTGTTAGCTAAAATTTCCTCGGGGTGAATAATGTAGTTCGTGTTCTTTCCTACCTGCTCGAAGAAATCCTCTACCTCATTCATGGCATAGATTACCGGCTTGCCATCTACTAAGAGTGGTTGCTTAGGTTCATCACTACCTAACACAACAAAACCAACATTGAGGTAGGAGAAAAAGCTACCGCCATTATATTCTTTCTTCGAATAGAGAATCATGGTACAATCGATGGGTTTTGCTTCTTTTTTCAAGGTGATGTAGCTATCAAGAAAGGGTGCATCAGGATTGGAAATACGATAATCATCCAAGGCAATAGGAAATGGCATTTCAGCACAGGTCTTGAAACCAATAGTAGCGTACATTGCTTTACGAAACTCCGGACTATTACGCGTGAGTACATGGAAAATCTCATGGACGAGCAACTGCATCAACTCGGCACTTTTCATGCTCATGACATTATCCTGAAGCACGATGTA
>JAZKJV010002602.1:0-368208 GCA_037367405.1 Ottelia alismoides
TACATACCAGCAGGGGCATTTTTACAAATAAAATAACTTTTAGGAGCAAATATGCTATTTCCACAAAGGTTTTACACTTAATCCCCAAAATAATGGACCAAATCCAAATAAGGAAACCCGGAGGGGGGGTTCACATGCAAATATTACAAAAATAATTACACAGTGGGGGATTTGCTGTGCATAATATAGATTCCAGGAGACATGAAATTTTGGTGAAATGTAATATATGGATCCAATTGTAAATCAAATACAAGAACCAATCAACAAATTATTACATACACATTCAAATACATAATATAGCATAATAGAGCATTGTAAATCAAATACAAGGACCAATCAACAAATTATTATATACACATTCAAATACAGTGGGGGATTTGCTGTGCATAATAGAGCACGTTCAAATACACATTTCTACAATGTAATATATGGATCCAATTGTAATATAATTACACAGTGGGGGATTTGCTGTGCATAATATAGATTCCAGGAGACATGAAATTTTGGTGAAATGTAATATATGGATCCAATGTAATATAATTACACAGTGGGGGATTTGCTGTGCATAATATAGATTCCAGGAGACATGAAATTTTGGTGAAATGTAATATATGGATCCAATTGTAAATCAAATACAAGAACCAATCAACAAATTATTACATACACATTCAAATACATAATAGAGCATAATAGAGCATTGTAAATCAAATACAAGAACCAATCAACAAATTATTACATACACATTCAAATACAGTGGGGGATTTGCTGTGCATAATAGAGCACGTTCAAATACACATTTTGTTGATGCATCTTTTATAGCTACATGTGGAGTTGAAAAGGTGTAGATTTGATCGAGAAGAGCTGAAGGTGAAAACGGGAGGGGTGTAGTTGCTGAGGATGTGCTTTGACAATGGAGCTCGGTCCACGAGCTTAGATATAAAAAGGGGTGAACTACTACTTGCGGTGGGTTTCTTTCTCAGCAAGTTCATGGAGGGAAGGCTACTACGATGGGTGGTATATGTGCGAACAACAGCAAGGTGAAACAATGTTGTCATTGCTATGTTTATATCAGGGAAGATGGTGATCAACAACATCTGCTGCATGTGAGGTGGGTGAGTGGCGATGGGGAGAGTGAATGAGGAGTGTATAAAGGAAGGAAGAGGAGGGGATGGGGAACGAGAAGAAGGGAAGAAGGAGGAGAAACAAAAGATAGGAAGGATAAGAGGAAGAGAGAGAAACAGAGGGAGGAGATGGTGAAGGTCGTAAATAGGGGAAGCTCCTCTATGAACAGGGGAACTTGATATATTTGTTTTGCTATATTAAATATTTGATTAATTAATTCATCAAAACTCCACTAATAATTAAATAAAAATCACCATTAGCTTAAGAATATATGATTTATCTGTGAAAATGCAAATGTTTTGCGATTTGGTGCTCGGATGATGGTGAAATGGGGGGAGAGAAAGAGAATATTTAGAGAAAGAAGAAGAAGAAAATGGAGGAAGAAGAAGAAGGAAAGGAAGAGGAGGAGAGTTAGGATTTACCTGAGATGGATGGTGAACGAATGCCGTGGGGCGGAGATCAGTTTGTGCTCCTTGGTCTCACAGCTAGATGAAGCTCAAACAGCGTCCGCAGAATGCTACAATATAAGGTGATGCACCATCTAAATCTCGCCTACGATGAAGGGGTTCGTCACTCTATGGTGTTGACCTTCTGTTGTCACCATAGGCATGCCTGTGCTCTCTCCTTTCTCATTTGGAAAATGGCGGATGATGGAAAATGGAGATGGGGTCCACATTTTGTTGGGTGCAATTGGAGAGAAGAGAATGGAGAACATGGGGAGTGTGGGCATTTGGCGTTGAGCGTGGAGGATGTTGGTTGATGATGAGGATGAGTGGGGAGCAGTTTGGAGCGACGAGGAGGAGGAGGGGGTTATGGAGAGGGAAGTTGGGTTGCATGGGAATGAGAAGGATAACGTAAGAGAGATGGGGAGTTGACCTCAGGTCAACAAAAGAAAGAAGATGATTGGTGGATAAATGTAATGGTAAGTTGGAGGGGATGAGGTGGATAAGTGAGTGGAGTTGGACCAATTAGGTGTAGCCAAGTGGCCGATAATCTTGACTCAACAAATAAAAGGGAGGAAAAAAATACGAAATAAAAGAATAATTAAAATAAAAATAATGATAAAAACAAAATCTCAATAACAAAAGAAGCAATATATAAGGGGCGAATTTTTGAAGATATTTTAATGTATTAAAACATCCATTTTTGCAGTTTTGTATTTTTTCTTTGATGTTTAATAAAAAACCTATTTACAAGAAAAAATACTATAAAATATTCCACACATATTACACATAAATCTATTTTTTTAGTTTTTCAATAGTTAAGATAAATAAAAATAAAAAGGAAAAGTATATACAATATACATAAAAGTCACAGCACATCATTTTCTCTTCCTTTTGTTTTTTTGAATTTAATTTTTAGTTTATTTTATTGAACATAAAATAAAGAAACTAAATGAAAATAAGTAAATCAAAAGATTTATTTATATACATAAAATAACAACCTAAAGTTATTAAATAATCATAGAATCCAATTAGGTCCCAAAATCGACATTTTACGAACAAGCTTCGATTTTAATGAAATCACTTTCATTAGATAGATAATTTTATAACTTGAACTTTGAAAATGAGTTTGGAAAATTTGAAGTTTATATGGATTGAGAATTCATCTGAGAAATTGACTTTACGGTTTTTTCGGTTCAAGTTCTAAAAGTATTTATTCAATGTGGAAATTATTTTGTATTTTTGTATTTTATATATGTTATTATGTACAAGTTAGAAGAAGAATTAAGCCAAAAGGGATTTGGTGTGGATTTATTAAAATTAGTGAAGTTTGAGCTATTTACAAGTGAATATATGCACATTTTCAGCTCTTTATTTTTGTGGTTTCCATTCTGAATTATTTTATGGATTTATTTGTATGATAAATATCCATTATTAGTCTATTTTATTACAATTACTATTTTGTTAATTTAATGAATTTTGGTGCATTTTTTTATTTTTTGTTTAGGTATTCAAGCTAAGATTAACATATTAAGATGATGAATCATAGATTAATCACCCGCCTCTACTTAAACTTTGCTAGTCCTTGGGCAAATATATAATGAATACGTTGGATTAATCATGTGAAATACAAAACTCGATCTGCTGAAGAACCCTCAATTTCAATGATCCTATAGCTGAATCAAGCTCTAGTCAAAAGTTATCCAACTTCCCTAATCACGAGACTCTCTCTTTATACACATATAATAAGGATATGAAAATAAGTGTTGACTGAAGTTACAAGAATATAGCCAAAGCATCACCCAAAGTTCTAGTCCAAGAGACTCTCCTAATAACCTAATCCTCAACACTAGAGAATAAATCATTTCTTGCATCCAAGTGATCGTCTCTTTAGTTATAAGTCTTAAAAGTGAATATGGAAGGCCAGTTGATGGAGGGAATAGAATGCAATCCTTTCTTCTCTCCTTCTCATTGGAATAAGGATCCTCTCGAGTGCCTAATTAAATCCATCACAAGTATTTTTTTTTGATATGTGTGTTTATCAAGAGATCGCTGAGTCATATGCACTTGTTTTCCTAGGAGTACACCAGGGTGTGTCTTTTTTGAGTATCTATCATTCTTTTCTACACACAGACTTGTATCGCTATACGATGCAGAGTCCTTTTTGGGTGCTAGTCCAACTCATAAGAGCCTAAGATTGTGGTTCAAGTGGACTCTTGAAATGTTGGGAGCGCTCGCCTTTGGAGGAAGCTCTTTTCAATGTGGATTTGTAGTATAAGAGCTTTTCTTTCATCATTACATATATATTGTTTAATTTTTGCTAGAACCACTACTTTTACCAAGTTGGTGCACACTGATCAGCATTTTATTACATTTCATCACACCTTGGCACTTAGGTAAATATCAAGAGATAATACGAGAACTTGTTCTCATTCTGGCTAAGGTTGCCGACTCTCAGGTTTCATGAAGCCTTCATTGATTTTATCTCATTCTCGAGCATAATTAAACCATGTCCAAACTCAAATCCCTCATCCTAGTCCCTCAAGTGAAACCTCAATGCATCTCATAATAACTGCAACCATGCATATGAGGGTTTGATCATATTCTTTAAGGTACATACTAAGTATGTAATACATCACATATACCTTTCAAACTAGGGATATGTGAATAATTAAGTTCAAGAACCTAATAACTAAGGTTGATTAACTCTGGATCTTAAGACCTCATAAACTAAGTGTTCTTAAACTCCTCAAGTCTTGTGTGAATGCATGTGTTAGGGAATGAACTAACTTATTAGTAGTTGTTTCCTTTTTTGTCTCTCTTTTTTTCAAAGGATTTTTATTAGGTATATATAAAACAATGTGTCAAAACAAAGTGTACCCTTTTTCAATATAATTTATAAAACATTTATACAAACCATGCCAAGTATATAAATTTTCTAAAAACTTCCAAATTATTTTTACAAGCAGTTTCAAAATCCTCATAACCAAGCCCATAAAAATTTGTAAAACATATGCAAATATGTATGCACATCCGCTATACTTAGTGTGCGTTGTCATTGGCACAAAGTGAAATGAAAGACATAGCTCATACCAAGCATAAGGAGGAGTAAAAATACTAGGAGAGAAATCGGTACGACCCCCCTATACTTTGGCTTGAAATAGCCTAAGTGTAAGACAAAAGTACTAAGGGTAAGGATACAAAAGAATAGAAGATATGACATGGATGACAAGGGATCGATCCTCTTATACTTTGGCTAGATATAGCCTAAGTATGAGGAATACACGTATAAAGGGAAGGAACCGAGGGAGTGACTCAAGAGACCGACAATAATATACAGACAAGAGCAGTGGTTGCCCCTAATCTTAGGCTTTAAACAACCTAAGTAAGGAGTGAGTTCTTACAAGCGAGGAAACCTAAAATCTAAAAGAATGAACAAATCAAGTGTAAAGTTAGTGTCAGTAAGAAATAATAGGTGAATCTGCTCGGATGTTGAATCTTTGTGATGCATTTTCATGAAGAGTTGTATGAAGTATCTGCATGGTACTCGCTCTGCATGAAGTCATTGACCTCAACTTAGACCAAATATTCTTTGTAATCGATAAAATGCTTCAACAGTTGCCAATTAACCAGAAAGGAATGTGCACCATCTATGAGATCGGCTATCTCTACACTTCCATTGTTGTGCACTTCCTTAACTATGTAGGGATCCATCCATTTAGATTTGAGCTTCTTGTGGAAAATCTTCAACTTGGTGTTGGACAACCATAACTTTTGTCCTGTGACAAACTTCTTACATCTAATGTGCAGACCATGCCCCTTCTTAACATAGTCCTTATAAATCAAGCTGTTGTCATACACCTGATGAATCTCCATTTCATCACCTTTATTCATTTATTTTGGCCTTATATCCCTGATAAAATGGATGTAAATATCATGAATTTGCATAAAATAACATTCATTATTTTTAAATACTTTATAAATACATTTATTTAATTCCAAAATAAAATAATAAATTTAAAGAAAAGGAAAAGAATGAAGTATTATAAATACTGAATGACTCTAAACCCCGAGACCAAGTCAATATTGACTTGATTGGCCATGAATAAAGTAGGGGGAGATAGGGCCAATAACCATATGGATCACACACTCAAAACCTAAATTCAATTCATCCAAAATAGCTATTTTCACCCATTTTATTATTCATTTTACACACCTCAAATAAAGATTTGATCAACATGAAAGTTGTACGTAAAAACATATAGAAAATGCACATGAAAATAATGCACATTGTGAATGGGACATACAAACGAAAAGGTCGCAAATCAAACTTCACAGATCAATATCTTCTCTATATGAACTCAAAAGTCAGCAAACTCACCTTTATTATTCTTAGAATCAAGTTATATATATATATATCTAATGAAGGTGGTTCCATAAAAAATAGAGTTAAGATGCAAAAGCTGACGTTCTAGGGTCCCATTGTACTGTATATATGCATATTTTATTCATTTAATTTATTCTTCATAGTATTATTTTTTTATATTTTTAAATACTTATAAATATTATTTGAAATATATTAAAATATAAATACAAATTTAAAAACATTAAAACTATAGTAAAATGTATAATACATTAGAATATATAGGTATATTATACCTATAATGTATATACACATATTTATTTAAGTATATAAATAAAATAAAAAATAAAATAAGAATATGTAAATATGTATTTAAAGATATTATAAATATATAAAATATGTACATACAATAATAAACTCAAAAATACAAAATAAAAATAAAATATTTAAACTATAGGTAAATATACCTATATATCTACTTGTAAAAATTAGCACCTAATAATTAAGGTTGTAAAAATAAATAAAAATCATCTAAAAAAATTGTACATAAAATATAAACATTTTTTCTTTTGAGTTTTAATTAATAAATTCATTTGCCATTTATTATTGAATTAATAAATGATTCATTTTTGGTTTTGTCTTTTTATAGCCTACATGGACCAATGGGGCGGGAGTGAGTGTTGACCTCGGTCAACTCTCCAGTCTTCATAGGCATGCGCCCTAGCAGATGCCTACCGCCATCTTTCACCAAATTATCACGTTTCGCACACTGCCTGATCCTTATTGACTTTTTCATGAAAAATCAAGTCGATACAAGATTCTATCACACACGACACTCATCTTTCTTGTACATTCATCAACTCACGTAAAAACCCTAGCTTTTTTTATGCCCTCGCCTTGTTCTATAATTGATCTCCTCCTCCTCCTCCTCTATTAAACCAATTCCCTTTTGATCTTCATCTGAACCCTTGGTTCCACCCTAAGGATCTCACCCTTAGTGACATTAGGTGGCGCTCCTCATTCCACAATGAGAAGGAGGTCGATCGAGGGAGGTTCCACCCATCACCAGAGCTTTTCTCTTGACAGTTCTGCTCCCTCGTTTCCCAGGTATGGGTTGTCATTTTCAATGCTTTTCATGTTAGTTTTAATTCCCTCATATCTTTGCTTCAAAATGAATACGACCGGCACTTCACTTTGCATGATTGCTTGTACTTCAGATATAAGATCTTAACCTGAGACTTGATTTAACGATTTTCGATAATGGGAAGTCGTTTGGATCATCTCATGAAACCTGAGTGTCAACATATAGTCAGTATGAGGACAAGAATCCCTATACTATCTTAAAAAATCACATGTACCAATTATGAGTTTTATGGACATACTAAAAACGTGGATTAACACACGACAACTTGGTAAGAGCTGAGGAGCTTATCAATAAAAAAATAAAGAAAGAAACTTCCAACAATATTTTTCAAATAAAGTGATGTAAGGTGCACCCAATCGTTTGAGTGTCCACTTGGACTAAAGTCGTAATGATAAACCAAAACACCCAATAAGGGTCGGGCTAGTACATAAACACAAGGGGCTCTACACCATAAAAAGATAAAAGCCAAGGTGCTGAAAATACAAGATAATCAAAAAATGCACATCAATTATGCCCCCAACAAAACAAGTGTAGACGGTCAACAAATCCTTAGCAATCATGTTGATTCCACAATAAAAATAAATGGATTATGTATATAATAGTGCGTGTACTACACTCAAGTGATTCCTTGTCCAATGTAAGGAGTCAAAAGACACAATCCCAATCATTCCATATTTGGCCTTTCACACTTAGACCATTTTAAGTTTGACAATTAACGAGATCGTGGATTGAGATGAGATGAACTTTAGAACTAGAGTTGAGAATCGGGTCTTCAATTGAGACTTACATACTTAGATACTAGGTGACAAATGATTGTACACAAAGAGCTGCAATCAACACTTAAAATACCATACCAGTTACATATATTATATTTTTGAGAGTGATAACCAGAGAATTTGATTTCCTTTTGAGTAAGTGAACGTTTGGTACTCGGGTCTGGTGAGTTACCAAAAACTTGAGGTCTGATCAACGAGTCTTGTATTTTCACTTACACATGTCAGGAATTTGGCCAAAGTTTTATTTTTACCTATTATTAAAATAATTTTAATGTAATCGTAGTTCATATATGAATTTTGGGCCAAGTTATATATTGTATAAAACCAACTAACTTGTCCCTATCATATTATGTAAATAATTAACTTTTTTAATTTCTTTATTTTTCATTTCTATTCTTTCATGTATGTTCTAACTAATTAAATAATAGGAAACTAAAAAAACTAGAAAACAAAGGAAACGATGAATTTTGACATTGTATATAATGAATTAACTTCTATATATTATTTCGTATAATATTTTATTTAATTTTATTATAAACTAATAAAAATCCAAAAAAATATGTTACTATGATTAATTATCTCTTATGTTATAAAATATTATATAGATATATTATACAAAAAACAAAGATAAAAATACAAAACTTAGAAAATCAGGTATTTATATATATATAATACGACCAAAAATATATGCTCTCGACACGACTTTTTTTTGGTTTTGGGCCCTTTATAACTTTTGTAGATTTTATTGAGATCTACAGCTTTTATGTCGCACATTTTTTGATATAAGGCTATCTATTATACCTAATTTAATACTATTTTTCCTTCTTTTGGTCAAAGAGTTAAAGAGGCCACTTGTCGTTAAGGCATTTGCCTAGATCCAATATACCTCAAACCACACTAGCCTCTACCCCCTTTGCACCAATCACAACCCTTCGTTTGTTAATCAACCAAGTCAACTTTCCTACTCCCAATCCTTCCTCTACTACTAACCCATTCTCATGTAGTTTGACCCTATTCAAGCCTCCTCAATCTTGCCTGATCAATCATCATTATCACCACTAGATTAATCATAAACAACATCTCTGTGAATCCCCATCTTCTCGTCAAATCTCCAAGCCCCATCAATCTCACATGCAACATCTTAGATCTTGACAACCTCCTTCCCGACTCACCATATATTCGATCCCAACAACCATATCACACCTAAATCCCCCCCATCTCTCTGAGAATCAAAACCCTAGATCTTCATTTCCCAAGACCCCATCTCCCAATTAGATCTTAAATATGAAAACACCAATCTTCTTCACTGCACGCAACAAAAAACCAACTCCATATACTCCTCAATCAAAGACTAAGCTCTTCTAGCAAACCTGTTTTCAATTTAGCCCAAGCCCTTCAATTTTGCATGGATTAGGCATCCAATCATATCTTCAACCATCACAAGAAACTCATCATAAGACAACCACTTTCTGACCAGCCCTCATCTACAATCTATAAAAGCACATCCCTCTCTTCTAAGTTGTTGATCGGTCATTCTACATCCAAGAGAGTGAAATAGAGATCATAATCCAAACCATGATCAGTGATAGCAGGCATGCTCCTCGATCTCTAACATGATCTAGAGGATACCTTCTCGTTGTTGTCGTTTGTCCCATCAACGATCAACCGAGCTACACCTCTCTCTCGAGAGTCGAGCAAAGACCAAAAGGTCCATTGCCCATCAGTAAGCATCACCTCTAGGTATATATCCCTATTTATTCCTCTTCATCCTCTTCTATTTCTTCTTCACTTATCATTTCTCTCTCATAATCTTCGTTAATCTACATCTTCTTCTTTGCTTCATCTTTGTTTGAACCTAATCCGACAACTGAGAACCACCTCCACTTAGCACACCCCCTCGCGATCTATTCTCCTACCTCATGACCTCCTAACTCAGGCGAACATCTCACTGGAGCACAAATCCCTTCCACCACGTGACACCGATGATGTGCCCACCTTCGGAGTTTTTTGGCTGTTGAATCACATGATGCAACGGTTCACACCTCGTCTCCTTTCTCCGGCAACCACCGATCCATGTCGCACCTCACTTACTCCCCCTCTTCTCACATTTCTTCCAATCGTGTCTAACCACCACTCCCATAACTGATCACTCCATATCGTTGACCTCTCATTCCTCTTCCACACGGTCACCGCTATCTCCACGATCTCCCTCACGTGCTTCTAAGGGTGGCAGTTGTTCTTGATCCGATAATCTCTTGTACATGTTCCCCTCCTCTTCAAAACCTCCATCTCCTCCCTCAACTCGAGGGGTCCACTTTCACGTGGGCACATGCCTGGCATCTCTCCACCTTTCCATTACAGGGGAAAGACGGATCGACGATGCGACGATGACCTAGACCCTGATGAGATATGACCTTCAGACCATGCCATGACTTAGCCACGACCGTTTGAGCTACTCCCATCGGCTCAGGGAGTCGAACAAAGATTGGAGACTCACTTTGACCCTTAGCCCAGGTCCCTTCGATCGTCATCGATGATCTTTAATCCAAGGTAATTTAGTTCCTTTATTTTGTCTTTCTTTTTTTTGCTTTTTCCCGCATTGTGTAGCTCACCTCCCCCACTCACACCAACCCTCGACTCCATCAAAGGTCCCTAACTTTCATGGGAGGTTCCACATCCCTCATCTCTTTCTCTTGGGACCTTCTCCCACCTCTCTCTTTGCTCCTCCATCTATGACGGAGCACCCACTTAGGCCTCCCTCTTCTTCATCCGCACAGACCCCCCATCTCACTCCCATCTTGCTTGTACACACCTCGCGTACACCTCGACTATCCATCGAACCATTTCATAGGTCGAATCCTTCGATGATCAGATATTAAGAGGAGGCTTCGATCTACAGCTTGTGCTCCGATGAGGAAGCATCGCCCCTCCGATCCAAGCCCCTCTAGGAGTTCATGGGACTTCCCTGACCTTCGCCCGAGGTCAATGGATGTTTCTAGATCTTCAGCAAGCTCAGGGACAACGGAGGAGTGAAGGAGACCTCAACGGAGCCCCATCATCACCGTCGTGCAAAAGCGGAGGAGGCGATCGAGTGCGCTACATGTACCTTCTGATTGTCTTGATCAGATAGCTCAGATGGACTCTACCCCTCTGCACCAAACCAGCTGACTCAATGGGATCGAGCCTCCACCGATTCTACTTAGGTCGCCCACATGATTCGAGGCACCTGCCTCGGTCCACACATTGCTCCCATCATGTACGCTCATGCACGGTGCATGCGATTAGACGAATTTTAGCCAAAGCCTGTGATGTTCTATAATATTGCATCCAGATCCAACTAGGAATGTGAGGCGCATGCCCCACAAGGAATTTTTATGAGGAGCCCCTCTAAGATTCTGAATATTACAATTTGGTCCATGCATGTTTTAGAAAATAACAATGAAGGCCTTAAAACTTTTATACATTGCAAACATGCCTTTCCTAGGGACCTGTTAGTTATATTTCACAAAAATTTTCTATATGTTTTATTTCAACTATGCCCCTAGAATCTACGCTTCATATCTTGAGCATGTGGGCTCCTTTTTCTATGATTTCAATTTCATTATGTTGCTTATTTGATGCTCTACATAATGGCATGATTTATTTACCAATTTAATAATTAAACATGACCGATTTATTTGATACACAATATGACATTTCGCTTATCATTTAAATGCCAATTGCTTACGCATAGCTTAACTTTGATGCATCAAATATTAATGAAATTAAATCTTTAATTATTGCTCAATTACCTGATCATTTAGGGGCATATTTGTGCATGTATATATCTATTTTCATGTCATATCACTATTTTGCTTTCTATCACTTATTTAACTTGCACAAAACTCATAAAAATGCATCCTATGGCATGCCTCATGTTTCGCATCGTATTTGTGCATTCTTGACTAGGGGTGTCTATCGAGTTCAACGAGACGAGTTAGCCTCAACTCGGACTCGAACTCGATAAGAAACCTACAGGTCGAACTCATGCTCGATAAGGGTCGAGCCCTGGATCACCAACTCGAACTCGAGCTCGTCGAGTTCGAGCTGGCTCGCGAGCCTCTTATCGAGCCACGAGTTTCTGAGCTGGCTCACGGGCCTCAAAATGAGCTGGCTTACGAGCCTCTTATCGAGTCATAAGTTTCTAAGCTGGCTCACGATCCTCAAAATGAGCAGGCTCATGAACCTCTTAACGAGTCATTGTTTAATTTTATACATTAAATTATGCAAATGTCATTTGTAACTTTAATTTTTTGTACTATTTTCTATAACTTTTTAGGCAAACAAAATGTTAACCTCTACTTTATATCAAACTAAATGCGGAAGTTTCAGTATATATGTTTTCAACTTTTTATTAAGAGGGGAAACGAGTTATCGAGTCAAGTTATCGAGTCGAGTTTCCGAGTTGAACAATGCCCAACTCAGACTCGACTCGATAAGCTAACGAGCCATAAAACCCAACCCGGGCTCGGGCTCGTTAAGGTTTCGAGTCTGGCTCGTGAGCCCTTAACGAGCTGAGCCCGAGTTGAACTCATCGAGCTCGAGCTTTCCTGACATCCCTATTCTTGACCTAGATTGAATATTTATCGTGCAACTTACATATTAGAAATTTATTAGTCATTAAGGTAGCTTGTGTCCTTGAGTTTGACCTTGTACATCTCAGGTTAAAAGATTAATTTAAGACAGAGCCCTTCATTGTGGGGATATTGATGAAAGGAACCTGACGAGGGTCTAGAGTAATCCGCACAAGGCGGGACCACAATGTCGCTGAGGCGACCGCTCAACAGATCCTGAATCGATCAACAATTAACCCACAATAAATATATGCATTGAATATCTAAAAATGTGGAGTTAAAATTTATTATAACTCTACATGTAAAATGTGTATAGGTGTAAGTACAGGTAGAGGTCGAACACTGGGAGGCGAAGGGAATGTATGTGATGTATCATTTATTCAATCCATTGTTCATGTCCTTTTATTGTTTTTGTGGGTTTTGGGTTTTTCTGATTTTTTTTATTTTTCTTTTTCATATTTTTAGGGTTTTTTAATTTCTGGACTCAATATATATATATATATTATACCATATATAATTTTTTTTGGACATTTTCAAAAACATTTTCTAATTTTTTGTATTTTTTAATTTAGACAGTACAAAAAGGGCTTCTTTTTCATTTTTAATAATTAGGAAAAAAATGCGAAAAAATGCAAATAAAATAAGGGCGTGGAAATACAAGGCATGAAGCATTTATCCTAATTTTTCTGTATTTTTAGAAGCCACCTAGGTATTTATAATAAATACATAAAGATGCAAAAATAAAACAGCCTGGCAGGGGTATTTTTGCAAATAAAATAAGTCACAGGGGCATAGGTGCAAAAATACAACAGAAATAAACATTTGTTTAAACTTTTAGAACCATTTTACAATAAACAAAAACCGCCAGGGCTAAGGTGAAAATTTCACGCGCCTCACGTGGGACTGCACGTGAGGCGCGGAAGGACCAAAATGCAATTTAAGGAAGTACCGGGGTCCTTTAGCAAAATTTACAATTTATTTACAATGTTATAATTTATTTATAAAATTAAATATTAAATACACAAAAAGGCGGGGGCATAAGTGAAAATTACCCCCAACAGGCGCTGGATCCGACGGCTGATGTGAGTCACTAATACACGTGGCGCCTCCACGTGCGCCGATGACGTTTCGCCGATGAGCGCTGGAGATTAGATCTCGCGAGAGATCTGACGGTCGTGGCATCGCTCCATCAGACAGCTGTGATTGAAACTGGGACCTGCTCTTCATCCAACGGCAGAGACGACGGCTGGAAGAACTGGGAAGAACGCTCGCCTGGGCGAGCTTCCTCCGATGATGTCTCGCGTCTCCATCGACCATTGCTGCTCCAAAGTGTCCCAAAAGCTTCCTGACAGAGTCTTCTATTTGCTGGAGGTGGTAGGTCGGCCGGAGATGCACTGGAGCGCCACCACGACGTCAGAGAAGTCGAGGGGGGTCCAGGTACCTCCGATGACCTCTGAAAGCGTCTCCTGGAGCTCCTCTTTGCTCCTAACCTGCTCAGGAAGAAAACTCGGCTCGAGACGGTGCTCCTCGGCCCAACAATGAAGCTGTTAGCGCGAAAAATGGGTGATGGCGGCGATGCTCCGGCGATGCGGAGGAGATGAGCATCGATTCGCGGATCCAAGTGCGAATCCGGTTGGACAGGGTGGCTGGAAGGTGGAGAAGGCGTAGGGGAACGAAATGAAGGTGGAAGGGTGGTCGGAAAACAACGAGGGTACTGCGGAGAAGTCGCCGGAGCGGAGCTCCGGCGAACTTCGAATCGCCTAAATTACGCTAATCTACTAATCTAAATGCGAAATAAAATGCGGAAATAAAATGCTGGAATCAAAATCTACCTAGAAATAGAAAAGGCGCAGCTCTTATACCTGGGGGCCTCTAGGGAGCAGGACGGACGCCGGAGCTCCGCCGCGACAAAATTTCTTCCTCCTCCGGCCGATTCACGGTGCTATGGAGCTCCTCCTGTCATAAGGGCTCATCTAGGACTGGATTCAAGGTGTTTTGGGGGAAGTAAGTTGGCCAAATTCGGCCAAGGAGGAGGGGGAGCTTATTTATAAACATGAGTATGTGCCCTTATTGACTGGTAAATAATAAGGAATCGGTGATATATACATTAGATCTAACATGGGGGAGTGTATGTACAATGTACCATGAGCATTTCTTGTGAAGGAAGCAAAGGCGATCGATGGACGGGGCACCCGGGAAAAATGGGAGAAGATGGGGGGTCTGACAGATCTGACGGGCTGGAGGCTGATTTATTTTCAAACATAATGGGAGCCCTTATTGACCGGCCAAAATTAAGGAATCCAAGCTATATACAGGGAAAACAAGCTATGGGCGTGTATAAGGGTTGCATTGGGAGTAATTTCCGTGAAGGGAACGATGTCATTGGAGCGACGGGTCGATCGGGAACATTTGGAGAAAACGCCATGTCTGAACAGATTTGACGGGCTGCAGCTGAGGGGACAGTTGACCGCGGTCAACATTGGCAGGGCTGTGGTTGGTCCATGTCAGCCCGAATTTGACTCAATTATTAGACATAGTAAATGAATTAATTAATTTTTGCTTATAAAATAAAAAATGTTTATTAATTAATGTAGTATTTATTTATTATTTTTATTTATTTTTTAATGTATTTTTTATGAGTTTATTTTAATAATGTATTTATAAGTATATTTATATGTATTTATTTTTATTTTGTGTATTTTTATTTATTATTTTATTTTATTATTTTATAAATTTATAACTTATTTTTGTGATGTAGATATATTTTTGTTTAATTTTTATGAGTTTATTTACATATTTAAATAAATAGGTGCATATATAAGTAGGTATACTTATAGGTATTTTACCTATATAATGTATATACTTTATTTATTTAATGTATTTTCTTGGTTTTTATTTTAGATTTTAATTTTTAATGAATTATATTTAATATGTATATTATTATAAAAATATGAAAGAATAAAATAATTAAAGAATGTTTTCCCCTTTTTATTTATGTACATACTTCACGTAGGTATTTTGTCTATGTATCTTGTAGACTTATTTTATTTTACAAATTCTTTTTGGTTTTCTTTTAATTTCAATATGTACATGTATTATATACATTATTTACAAAATTCTAAAAATATGAATTTATAAAAATAATGAATATTGAATAAAATGAATATTTTAATCAGTACTATATACAAGAAGGGCCAAAAACCTAACTTCCACATATGGACTCCAAAAATTATGAAACCAATTTTATAAAATAGTTTATGAAATGCTATAGACAATTAAAGGTGAGTTTGGGTGATTTGGAGTTTTTATTTGCAAGATATGGGTCTGTGAAGTTGAGATTTTGGCTTTTTATTATGTGTATAAAATGTACATTGGGTATTATTTTTGTACAAACTCAATTTTGTATTTTTATTTATTTTATTATCTACAACTTTCATGAACAAAGTTTCTTTATTTGATGAATAAATAATTATGTACAAAATAGGTGTTGAAAATGCATAAATGGATGAATAAATAAATGAGGTATTTATTATACTCTTGGCCCTTATCTCCCCCTACTTTATTCCTTGTCGACCAATTCCATTCTGGATTTGGTCTCAGGGTTAGGGTCATAAAATATTTACAATATTTTATTCCTTTTTCTTTTCTTCTCTTTATTATATAATTTTGGCATTAAAAACCTTATTTTATGTATAATAACTACAATAAAGAATGGTTGCTATTATGCACAATTTGATGCTATTTACATGCATTTGCTGGGGTTTTAAGTCCAAAATGATAGAATAAAGGTGATGAAATGGAGATTCATCACCCCCCTATACTTGCCTTTGCTAGTCCCTAGCAAATACTTATGCAATAAGTACAAAAAGAATCAAAGAATAAGAAGAAAAGACAAGGCAAAAATAAAGAATTTAAAGAATAAATTGAATTGGTCATGATTATTAAACTTATCTGTACAAAATCAAAGTTTGGAGCTCATGTTAGACCTTGGTGTGAAAAATGTGTGTGGAACCTGGTCGGGAACCAAATTTAAAACGCAACAGCCTTCGAGAGTCACAGAACTTGGTTCAAATCACCTCAATAGCCAGGTCAGAACTAGCCTACATCATACGCAAACCCTTATGACTATGAAGCTGACTTGTACGTGTAAGTGATAGTGGCTCTCCCCAACTGAAATGACAAAGAGACTGACTTCTCCAGAATGACAACCCAATGATTCCCTAATCCAACCGCTCTTTCCTCGAGGAGCGGGGTATTCCCTTCTAAGTTCAAGTGGCATCCAACTCAAGAGGAGGGGGTAGAGAAAAGAATGGATGGTAGCCAGTGTAGCTACCTATCCTGGGATGCAAGACCAGTGTAGTCAAGTCATCCAGCTGCAGGCTCACATGGTATAACTTTGATGCTCAAGCTTGCTTATTTTCTATACAACATATATACATACTCCGGCAGGCACTTTATTTTTTTATTTTACAAGCCTGTCCACTTTTTTGGAGTTTTCCTTTTTAATCTTTTTTTTTTCTTTTTTTTTTCAACATACTATTTACAGCAGCATTTACATAAGGAGTTTTTCCTCTTGAGCCAGAAGACTATCCCTCTTTTGAAGCATTATTGCAACCCACACTCTCCTGTCGTTAGACCTCATGGCTACTGGACCAGGTTGGGGTGCACTTCCCTCCCTAGACGAGGACGAATGTTTCCACCCGTGTGCGTCTCAGACTGGCAAATCCAACCCCCTCACCACTCCAACTGAGTTGAGCCAAGTGAAAGGTGCAAGTGCCCAAGTTAGGTCACGGTCGACAAGAGTCATACGTGTGTTTCGAAAAGTTCTAGTTAGTCCACTGAGGTGATTTGAACCTAGCCCTGATTTCTCAAAGAATTAAGTCTGAATAGACCTGAAGTACCTTAAACCTAGTTCCCATAAGGTTCCAGTGCAGTTAGGTGCGGTAAGGTCTAACCAAGCTCCAATCTTCGACTTTATTGGACTAGTTCAATTATCAAGCTCAATCAAAGAATATGAATGCTATGCAAATGCTATTTACAAAAATGCAATTTTTCCAAGAATTTGAAAACAAAGAGAAGAATTTTTACACAAAGAATTTTTGCACTCAAAATATGTACAACTATTTACAAGGGCGTGCCGCTTTATTTTACACGGATTGAGAATTTACAATTTAGTTTTTATATATGTACACTTATTAAAGAATTTTGTTGATTTTTTTATTTTATATATTATTATATGTGACTATTCCTCAAATTTATTTGACACAAGTTTTTCAAACAATTTTTGAAAACTATAGTCCAAAATAATTTTTACAAACATTTTTACAACATGTACACACATTTGAAAATCATTTTGCAAAGGTTTTTCAAAACAGTATATATAGATTTTTCAAAATATTTTTGCAACCATTTTTCAAACCATTTGCAAATCATTTTTCAAACATTTTATTTCACACAAAGAAAATAAATATTTACAAACCACACATCTTTACACAGGTTGAAAACATGTAACAAAACGTTTTTAAAATAGTTTTCAATAAATGTTCACAATACTTTTCAAACTATTTTTCAAACATTTTGCAAAAAACGTTTTCACCTGATTTATTAATCAGTATATACAAAAAGAATTTGAGGAATAATCCCATCTTTTTATTAAGGGTTTTTAACGAATTTAAAGAATTATTAGCCATATTATTACGAAAGTATGAGTTATGGCTAAAGTATATACATAGTATATACGACCCCCCTATACTTAGCTTGAGCTATGTCCTCATAGATCGAAAAGAAAAGAGAAGACATAACTCGTACTGAGTATAGACAAGTCTAAAGAATAAATAAATAAGAGTTGAACGAATGAGAAGTTGACCGTCCCCCCTATACTTAGGATCAAATAATCCTAAGTATAGCAGACTGTACACAAAGCAGGGAGGGTCAAGGGTGGGAATAAACAAATCAAAGTTTTAACAAATCAGGGGTGCACCCCACTATACTTAGGACAAAGTACGTCCTAAGTACAGAAAACTGACACAAAGGGGTGACACCTTTTATTTAGATACAGAAGATAGAAAAGGAAAAGACGAAAAGAAGAAAAGAAGAAAAGATGGATATATACAGATAGATGAAAAGATCGTGGAGAATATACACATCACTCCCCCTATACTTGGGGTGAGATATCCCTAAGTAGGCAAGAACAGGAGTGACGAAAATGTGTAAGGAAAGAACAACTCGGTGCGTGCCCCCCTACACTTAGGACAAGGTACGTCCTACGTGTAGGCACAAAGATATGGCGATAGATCTGGGGCACACATAACATGCGGGAGAAAGAATGAAAAAGGCACACATATATACAAGTGGTGAAGAAACTAGTGAAGTACAGGACGGTATCTGGGTAGCGACTACCGTGCTCTCGTCGTCGTCTCCCTGTGAGAACGAGGACGCAGTCAGAAGGTGAAAAGAAACCCTGATATACAGTCAAGTGGGTGTCAGCTACCGGGGTCGACAGGTTGAAAGGATAGATATCGTGTCGGTAGCATGAAGCAGTCAATCGGCTCATAGGGTCAACATGAGGGAACCGAGCCGATACCGGAAGACCGGAAGGAAGAAAGAGCAGTACAGACTCCTCCTAGTCAATCATGGTCTCAGATAGATATGGAAGATAGAGAATAGGAGACACCATGGTATCCGATGATGGTGAGATAGAAAGATCATAAGTACACACCGAATACCGCAAGCCATGGCTCAACCCTGCGAGGGTCCTCAAGGTGAGCAGAATCAGAAAAATAATCAGAAGACTCGGCTCCGTGCTCCAACAGACAGGAGACACAACCAGGGCGGAGACCGAGTACACGAGTCAGAAGACCCGGCTTCGTGCTCCACCAAATGGGAGACACCAGAAATGAAGCCGAGTACCTAAAAATGGCGTACTCTCCCGCAGATAACCCTCGGGGAGTAGCACATGCTACGCAATGAATAATCAGAACAGAAGCTCACCCTTGCGAGGGTCGTCAAGGTGAGCAGGCCCAAAGAAGCTTGATCCATCAGACGGATCACGGAGACGGTCTCGGTAGGCGAGAGATCGGCTACCGGCAGAAGAGACCGACAAATCAAGAAAGTGTGGCAGCGTCCCGCAGATAACCCTCGGGGAACGGGCTGCCAACTAGTCATGGAAATAGCAGATATCAGGAGCTCAACCTTGCGAGGACCGTCAAGGTGAGCAGACTCAAAAGAGTCTAATCAGATGAGTCCCATGATCCGCAGATCGGATACACAACTCAAGATGGGACCAAAAATCATGTATATCAGACGACTCGATTCTGTGCTCCGCAGATCGGAGACACAGTCAGAAGTGGGAACCGAGCGTAAAGAGAGTGTTGCAGTCTCTTGCAGATAGTCCTCGGAGAGTAATGCAAGCTAGGCAAGGAATAGTCAGAAAGTGCCTCTACCTTGCAAGGGTCGTCAAGGAGAGACGAGGGCTCAAAGGAGCTGGATCCATCAGACGGATCCACATAAAATGTAGTCTCGATAGACGACAAATCATCTACCAGCAGAAGAGACCAAGAGAGCTATACTGTGTCATAGCCTCTCGCAGATAACCCTTGGAGAGCTACGAGCTAGGAGATGAATAACCAGAATATGGAGGCTCGTCCTTGCAAGGACCGTCAAGGAGAGCAATCAGACAATTGGCCTCATGTACCGACAAGTCGGGTACACAATCACAGGGGGAGGGAAATCAAGCATATCATCTGACTCGGTTTCGAGTCCCACCAAAATGGCGACCCAAAAAGTGGATGAAACCGTAGTCCTAGAAATTGTCGTATTCTCCCGCAGATAGTCCTCGGGGAGGAATGCGAGCTAGATCAATGTAGGTCATGGGAATACCTGCAAGTCATCTCATGTCCTCAAAAGCAATAAGTCATTCAATCATTTGGAGGGCATAAGATCATGCAAGGGAGCGAATAATCATGTCATTCACCAAACATCCCTTGGGTCAATCCAGTCAACTGAGATGGCACGAAAAATAGTCAGGAATCCTCTAAGTGCCAGGGTGGATAAAAGAGTCAGGAGATCAAGGATGGTTCAATCAGGTAGATGAGAGATCATGTAGGATCCGTACACCTTTATCAAAAAGTCCAAAGTAGAATAATCAATAAATCCTCAACAATCAAGATGTGTGGAACCTCCAAGAGATGGATCAATCAATGCTCATGAAATCATCATCAAATCATCGCATCACATCACATCCTTAATCCGGTGTGCGAGAACTAAAATTCCTCAATAATGCATCACACCTATGCTCTATGCATCATCAAAAATCCTCCAGAAATCCATATGCTGATATCAAAGACAAATCCACCAAATCGATCTCAGCAACCTCAATATCATGGGACCGACCTAATTAGTATAAATAATCCTCGATGCGGGTCTCATCAATATGCACAGCATTCCCGGGTAATGGGAGAGATGATACAGGGGACACGAGGAAGATGGATAAGAAGGGTACACAATGGGGTGGAGAAGCTGATTGAGCGGGCGTGCCAATACCGTGGGTGGTAGAAGGGTGATACAGAGGGAACGAGGAGGGCGGGTGAGAAGATCGGGATATAGACAAAATTGGGTGTTCCACACAAGGCGGGAACACCGTCAAAATTGTGGTCCGAAGAGAGTGCTCTCCTTGAACCAGAGAATGATGATGATACGGAGAATACTAAGAGAGTGATGAAGAAGAGGGAAACAAAGGACTTGGCGAAGAAATGATTGAGCTCAAGCGCCAATATCACGACTCGATGCATGATGAAGAGATATATGTATAAGAGGGGTAGAGAGACTCAAGGATAAAAATGCATGACTCACACGGGCGGGACCGACTACTCTAATAATGAATGAAAAAACACAACGAACTCCAAGTGACAATCAATACACAAGGCAAAACCCCCAATTCACCTACTCAACACGGTGAAGACCATCAGGTGACAGCCATTTATCTTTTCGATTTTAGAGTTAGGTGAGAATCAGAAAAATTGTACAATCACTTAGGAGGCTTGATGGGATTTGGGCTCTACTCCTTAGTGTGCACGTAAGCAATTTAAAACGCATACAATGAGGGGGTTGCTCTCCCCAAGATAAGGAAGTCATTATGTTTTATTTTTAGGTCCAATAGAGTTAACAGTCCCGATTTTATTTGAGTTATCATTTTTTTTGGGTATTTTCAATGCACGTGCCTATCGAGGTTCCAATTTCCATTAAGCACCCTAGGTTGGCAAAATCAGAGGGAGAAGATCGGAAAAGCCATGCAAGTCGGAAATCGATGATGCATGCTAAGTAAGAAGACTTACAGTGCCTCCCAGCTCTCTCCATGCGGGATGCATAACAGAATTTGAAACCTATGCTATATGCAAATGCAAGCCGAAGAAATCGCCCTAGGTACAGAAATTGCTATTATCGTGAAGCACCACAAGTCGCTCATTCATCTTTAGCCTCAAAAAGTCAGGTCTTGGCTCACCCCTCCTCTGTGCTCAACACACTTGAGCTTAGGAGAAAGCGCTTTGCGGGGCTCGCTGTGGCACAAAGGCTAAGAGATAATTGAGCGGCTGTTTGGAGTTTGATCAAGGTCCAAAGCGAACTATAGGTACATGCAAATCAATTAGGGTGTTTGGACCTAACTCTACGAGCAAGCAACTCCTAAACTAAGGTTCATTCACACAAAATAAAATAAAAATAAAGAAAAGAAAAAGAGTCAAAATCATCGAGGCCCCCAAGGGAACAATCCCTCGGGCAATGGACCTCGGGAGTCGAAGTGTACCTGTGAGAGTCCTGTATTATTACAAAATTCTAAGGGTCACTCTCTCACATGAATATACATGATAAAATAAAATAAAATGCATGAAAATGGAGACTGTCTTCAAAAAATTCTCCTTCATGTGTCATGGGTGCTCTCTCCTGTTGGCTTGGCATAGAAGAGCCAACTCCACCTCGCTCGGGTGCATAGGTCCTCCTAAGAGGTCCTCCTTCGCTTAGCGGTCCCTCGCATCAAAGACAAAAAGAAAGAGATGGTCAGAGCAGTCAATCAATAATATCAAATAAAATTCACTCAAATAAATAAATGAAGGACATGAACAAAGAATCAAACAAATGAACAAATAACCACACAAAATCATACAAAATCCGTTGCCTCCCCGGCAACGGCGCCATTTGATGAAAGGAACCTGACGAGGGTCTAGAGTAATCCGCACAAGGCGGGACCACAATGTCGCTGAGGCGACCGCTCAACAGATCCGGAATCGATCAACAATTAACCCACAATAAATATATGCAATGAATATCTAAAAATGTGGAGTTAAAATTTATTATAACTCTACATGTAAAATGTGTATAGGTGTAAGTACAGGTAGAGGTCGAACACTGGGAGGTGAAGGGAATGTATGTGATGTATCATTTATTCAATCCATTGTTCATGTCCTTTTATTGTTTTTGTGGGTTTTAGGTTTTTCTGATTTTTTTTATTTTTTTTTCATATTTTTAGGATTTTTTAATTTCTGGACTCAATATATATATATATATTATACCATATATAATTTTTTTTTGACATTTTCAAAAAAATTTCTATTTTTTTTGTATTTTTTTAATTTAGACAGTACAAAAGGGCTTCTTTTTCATTTTTAATAATTAGGAAAAAAATGCGAAAAAATGAAAATAAAATAAGGGCGTGGAAATACAAGGCATGAAGCATTTATCCTAATTTTTCTGTATTTTTAGAAGCCACCTAGGTATTTATAATAAATACATAAAGATGCAAAAATAAAACAGCCTGGCAGGGGTATTTTTGCAAATAAAATAAGTCACAGGGGCATAGGTGAAAAAATACAACAGAAATAAACATTTATTTAAACTTTTAGAACCATTTTACAATAAACAAAAACCGCCAGGGCTAAGGTGAAAATTTCACGCGCCTCACGTGGGACTGCACGTGAGGCGCGGAAGGACCAAAATGCAATTTAAGGAAGTACCGGGGTCCTTTAGCAAAATTTACAATTTATTTACAATGTTATAATTTATTTATAAAATTAAATATTAAATACACAAAAAGGCGGGGGCATAAGTGAAAATTACCCCCAACAGGCGCTGGATCCGACGGCTGATGTGAGTCACTAATACACGTGGCGCCTCCACGTGCGCCGATGACGCTTCGCCGATGAGCGCTGGAGATTAGATCTCGCGAGAGATCTGACGGTCGTGGCATCGCTCCATCAGACGACTGTGATTGAAACTGGGACCTTCTCTTCATCCAACGGCGGAGACGACGGCTGGAAGAACTGGGAAGAACGCTCGCCTGGGCGAGCTTCCTCCGATGATGTCTCGCGTCTCCGTCGACCATTGCTGCTCCAAAGTGTCCCAAAAGCTTCCTAACAGAGTCTTCTATTTGCTGGAGGTGGTAGGTCGGCCGGAGATGCACTGGAGCGCCACCACGATGTCAGAGAAGTCGAGGGGGGTCCAGGTACCTCCGATGAACTCTGAAAGCGTCTCCTGGAGCTCCTCTTTGCTCCTAACCTGCTCAGGAAGAAAACTCGGCTCGAGGCGGTGCTCCTCGGCCCAACAATGAAGCTGTTAGCGCGAAAAATGGGTGATGGCGGCGATGCTCCGGCGATGCGGAGGAGATGAGCATCGATTTGCGGATCCAAGTGCGAATCTGGTTGGACAGGGTGGCTGGAAGGTGGAGAAGGCGTAGGGGAACGAAATGAAGGTGGAAGGGTGGTCGGAAAACAACGAGGGTACTGTGGAGAAGTCACCGGAGCGGAGCTCCGGCGAACTTCGAATCGCCTAATATACGCTAATCTACTAATCTAAATGCGAAATAAAATGCGGAAATAAAATGCTGGAATCAAAATCTACCTAGAAATAGAAAAGGCGCAGCTCTTATACCTGGGGGCCTCCAGGGAGCAGGACGGACGCCGGAGCTCCGCCGCGACAAAATTTCTTCCTCCTCCGGCCGATTCACGGTGCTATGGAGCTCCTCCTGTCACTAGGGCTCATCTAGGACTGGATTCAAGGTGTTTTGGGGGAACTAAGTTGGCCAAATTCGGCCAAGGAGGAGGGGGAGCTTATTTATAAACATGAGTATGTGCCCTTATTGACTGGTAAATAATAAGGAATCGGTGATATATACATTAGATCTAACATGGGGGAGTGTATCTACAATGTACCATGAGCATTTCTTGTGAAGGAAGCAAAGGCGATCGATGGACGGAGCACCCGGGAAAAATGGGAGAAGATGGGGGGTCTGACAGATCTGACGGGCTGGAGGCTGATTTATTTTCAAACATAATGGGAGCCCTTATTGACCGGACAAAATTAAGGAATCCAAGCTATATACAGGGGAAACAAGCTATGGGCGTGTATAAGGGTTGCATTGGGAGTAATTTCCGTGAAGGGACCGATGTCATTGGAGCGACGGGTCGATCGGGAAAATTTGGCGAATACGCCATATCTGAAAGATTTGACGGGCTGCAGCTGAGGGGACAGTTGACCGCGGTCAACATTGGCATTGCTGTGGTTGGTCCATGTCAGCCCGAATTTGACTCAATTATTAGACATAGTAAATGAATTAATTAATTTTTGCTTATAAAATAAAAAATGTTTATTAATTAATGTAGTATTTATTTATGATTTTTATTTATTTTTTAATGTATTTTTTATGAGTTTATTTTAATAATGTGATTATAAGTATATTTATATGTATTTATTTTTATTTTGTGTATTTTTATTTATTATTTTATTTTATTATTTTATAAATTTATAACTTATTTTTGTGATGTAGATATATTTTTGTTTAATTTTTATGAGTTTATTTACATATTTAAATAAATAGGTGCATATATAAGTAGGTATACTTATAGGTATTTTACCTATATAATGTATATACTTTATTTATTTAATGTATTTTCTTGGTTTTTATTTTTGATTTTTATTTTTAATGAATTATATTTAATATGTACATTATTATAAAAATATGAAAGAATAAAATAATTAAAGAATGTTTTCCCCTTTTTATTTATGTACATACTTCACGTAGGTATTTTGTCTATGTATCTTGTAGACTTATTTTATTTTACAAATTCTTTTCGGTTTTCTTTTAATTTCAATATGTACATGTATTATATACATTATTTACAAAATTCTAAAAATATGAATTTATAAAAATAATGAATATTGAATAAAATGAATATTTTAATCAGTACTATATACAAGAAGGGCCAAAAACCTAACTTCCACAGATGGACTCCAAAAATTATGAAACCAATTTTATAAAATAGTTTATGAAATGCTATATACAATTAAAGGTGAGTTTGGGTGATTTGGAGTTTTTATTTGCAAGATATGGGTCTGTGAAGTTGAGATTTTGGCTTTTTATTATGTGTATAAAATGTACATTGGGTATTATTTTTGTACAAACTCAATTTTGTATTTTTATTTATTTTATTATCTACAACTTTCATGAACAAAGTTTCTTTATTTGATGAATAAATAATTATGTACAAAATAGGTGTTGAAAATGCATAAATGGATGAATAAATAAATGAGGTATTTATTATACTCTTGGCCCTTATCTCCCCCTACTTTATTCCTTGTCGACCAATTCCATTCTGGATTTGGTCTCGGGGTTAGGGTCATAAAATATTTACAATATTTTATTCCTTTTTCTTTTCTTCTCTTTATTCTATAATTTTGGCATTAAAAACCTTATTTTATGTATAATAACTACAATAAAGAATGGTTGCTATTATGCACAATTTGATGCTATTTACATGCATTTGCTGGGGTTTTTAAGGCCAAAATGATAGAATAAAGGTGATGAAATGGAGATTCATCAGATATTTAGTTATTGGTCTTTGATAGATCACAGAGTGGTCGTATTACAACAAATATAAATTAACACTTCTACATAGTGGTTCATCAGATGGCTCTGTTGTTAGGGACACATCTCATCTTAGTGATTATTTAGGTTTTAATGTCTAATTAAGTTGATTGATTTTGATATTTAGATGAACTTATTTGTGTGTTGTCTTTGCATTGTATTATTTTCTGGTTATTTAATTATATTTTTTATGTATATCTAATGTATTATTTTTATGGTAGAGCATGCGAGGATCAAGAATCCTTGGGAGATGCAAAGGCAAGGAGTTGGGAACTCTTGCTACGAGGATCCTCAAAAGCACCCTCTGAAGAATCAAGATTTTTAATTAGCATCATGTCTCATTTATGTATTTTATATATATGGAATAATTGTCTTTCTAGCGATCTTTGTTCAAGGGATCGTATTTGTATATATGGACATGGACTTTAATGTGGTGTGTAGAGTCTATTTCACCCCTCACTCAGGTGGAGCTTCACATGAGTGTTGACATTAGGATTAGGCGCATTGCTCTTAGAGCTATCATTAGGATCAAATAGTTTGTGCTAGATTGTAGTGTAGGATACACTAATAAGCATCTAGGAGATTCATTTCGTCTCCGTAGATTCATGAGACACACTAAACATCACATTATTTAGAAAAATATTAACTCATTTCTTCTCGCAAATAGTTCCATTTTAGGTGCGGTTTCAATCGATTTGCATGCATTTAATGTAGAAAATTCAGTCTTTCATAACACATGGAAATTGCTGGAAAGCACTATAAGTATCTCTTTCTTGGTCATGCATCATGATTCTCGTTTGCATCAGCTTTTTCTCGATTTTTCGATCTTGATTTACCACTTAGGATTAAATGGAATCATGTCTGGCAGTAGATGTGAACGAATGCTTGCTCAAAATTAATTTCATTGACAACCTAAGCTAAATTGGGATTGATAAGAAGTTGATTAAAATAAAATGGAGTAAAAATGACATTTGTTTTATGGGAGAGAAAAACCAATATTGTACGCAGGATGGTTTATGCATGTTGAGAGGAGAGTACACATGCATAGGATAGTTCCTAGAACCCTCATTACACCTTGGTAAATGGACCCATATCTTGGATGATCACCAATGAAATCGAAACGATAAATGATCGATATTTGTTGGTCTTCATGTGTGAGTTGGTGAACTCAAGGGTTTTGCTTGATTGGTTTGAGCCTTGATTGTGTATTCTCCCCAACCCTCCCGTAAACCCTAACTCCATTCTCCTTCTTCATCTCCATAGATTCAAGTCATCTAAAAAGATTCAATCTAACTCTAACTTGGTGTCTTGGTTCCCTATCCTTAGTTCCATATCCAAATACTTAGGCTACTCTTCAGACAATGTATAGGGGGGCAATCAAGTCTCTCTGATTATTGACCTCATGTCCCTTCATCTTCCACTATAGGAAATTGGGCCTATTTAGATGAGAACAGGAGATAGTCAACAAATGATCGTCCACTTTACTTACTACAAGGGATGGTCATCCTATGACCATCTCCTGTACTCTTATTCTAGATAATGAACCACGAGTCATCATCTACTTCAGTAACTGAAAATAGGGGATGGTCACTAGAGACGGTCCCCTTTGCCCTCGCCCCCTCATTGGAACAATTTCGAGCATTCGAGAGGCCTAAGGGGATGGTTCCGACCGTTCCCAATATGCTTCTATCAATGTCACATTTGAGGTGGTAGGATCGTAGGGGATGGTCGCCAGCGACTGTCTCCTTCGCTCTCCCCCCCTAACTGGTGCAATTGTTAGCACTCGAGAGGTCTAAGTGGACGGTTCTGACTGTCCCTAATACGCTTTTTTCAGCATCACTTTTGTAGTGCTAAGACCATGGAGGAGGTCACTAGCACTGTCCCCTCTGCCCTTGTCCCCTTGCGCAATTTCAAGCACTCGAGAGGCCTAAGGGAACTTTTCTGACCGTCCTCAATACAATTCTTTCAGCGTCACTTTGGGGTGCTAGGATAGTAGGGGACAGTCGCGACCGTCCCCTCTGCCCTTGCCCCTTCATTGGCGTAATTTTCAGCACTCGGGAGGCCTAAGGGGACTGTTCTGATCGTCCACAATACGTGTATGTTAGCGTCACTTTTGGGGTGCGAGGACCGTAGGGAACGGTCGCTAGTGACTGTCTCATCCTCCCTCTCCCTATCCTCCTCTTCCCTCTCCCCCTCACTAGCATAATTACGATCACTTAGGAGGCCTAAGGGGACATTTCCGACCGTTCCCAATATGCTTCTATCAGCGTCACTTTTATGTGTCAGGAACATAGGGGACGGTCGTCAACAACCATACCATCTGTCCTCTCCTCCACATTGGAATAATTTCAAGCACTCGAGAGGTCTAAGGGGACGACTTTAACCGTCCCCAATACGCTTCTATTAGCATCACTTTGGAGTTCTAGGATCGTAGGGGACGGTCACCAGCGATCGTCCCATCAAGATGTATAGGGGACGGTCACGATCGTCCTCTATGTTGTAGAAGAGATATTTTCACTCAAAGTTATAATCGAGGATGGCCATAATGACCGCCCCCGATGGTCAGGTCAAAAAAACCCCCAACGGACGTCATTTCATTTCATTCTTCTCCAAATCTCCCACACCGCCCTCGCCGCCACTTGCCGCCGTCGAGCCCCCTGTAGTCGACGACCTTTGAGGAAGCCTAAGCACATCTACAAAATGTGATATAATACATTGTGATATAATAGTTAAATGTATACACATGGATTGTACTATGAATTGTGTATAATACATTGTGATATGGATAGTTTAGTTTATACTCATCTAATACATTTTGATATGATATGATAATACAATTTAATCGTAAAGTTTAATGTAAAATATTCTAAGGCTAAAATATAGTGTTCTCTTAGTGCAACAAAATGGATAAGACATGGATGGATAAGAGATATGATGATTTTCAAAAATATAATAGAGGAGTATTGACATATTTTGGGTTGGGTATTTCAATTGAAGAACGCTAATAAAAGATTTGGCTGTGATAAAATTTATTGTCTATGTGTGAGATGTAAGAAAATCAAACGTAACTATAGAGAGGAAGTTTATAATCATCTCATACTCAATGGATTTTGGTTGCATTACTCTATTTGGATTGAACATGAAGAGATTACAGAGCAGATAAGAATGTACGAGGATATAGATGTTGATGTAGGAACCTCTACGCAAACTAAGAACAATATTGATTACGAACTATTTGATTTGATGGATGACCTAAGAAGACCTAAAACACAAGACTTTGGTTCAGTTGATAGGTTTGAAGATAGTCTGGTAGATGGAGAAACCATGTTGGCTCCTGGGATTGAAATGTCAGAATTAAAGTTTTTATTGGAAATATTTAAGATGAAAGTATGGAACTGAGCAACTGCTGGAACCGATTAATTGTTGCAATGATGACAGATGTATTGTCTTTCATCAGATTATTGAATAATCCTGAGAAGTTTACAAAGGATTAGAAAGATGCAAAGCAACAATTTCGATCCTTAGGTCTGAAATATGAGAAAATTGATGCGTGCACCGATGATTGTATACTTTTTTCAAGAGAAAATTCGCATTTAGAGTTTTGTCCACATTGTGATGCTTCTAGATATAGAGATGATAGAGGTAATTTAAAGAAGAAGAAGAAGTCAGTGAAGATACCACATTACTTCCCTTTGATTCCAAGATTAAAATGTCTTTTATGTCGGAAAAGACTGTAAAGTGGATGACGTAGCATGGTTGTCCAAAAAGATGAGATGCTAATGGAATTATACAACATCCATCTGATGCAAAAGAATGGATAAAATTTGATCAAAGATATCCTCATTTTCTCTGAAGATAAGAGGAATATTTGGTGGGGACTACCTTCAGACAGTTTCAATCTATATGGTAACATGAGTACTAGTTGTAGTATTCAGCCCGTGATTTTGGTGTCCTATAATCTGCCACCATGGATGTTAATGAGCTCTTTATTTATGATGATGACACTACTGATTCCTGATCCTAAAGGTCCTGGTAATGCAATTGATGTGTACTTGCAACCGGTGATAGATGAATTAAAACTCTTATGGAACACGGGAATACCTACATACGATGCAAGTAGGAAAGAAACATTTACAATGCATGCTGCATTGTTGCAGACTATAAATGACTTCTCAGTATATGCAAATTTGTCTAGTTGGAGTACTGAAGGCAAACTCATGTGCCATGTATGTCTTGAAAAAGTACAGTTAGCTTGGCTTACAAACAGTATGAAGCACTGCTATCTGGGACATCATTGATTCGTACCACCGAAGCATAGGTGGCAGAGGGTAGATGATAATAATAAATTTGATGGTTTATCATTTGGACACTGACTTGCATTAAGTCATGTGAGTAGCAACAATATTTGGCAACAACAATTGCTTGTACAAAATAATTGTTTGGGTTGGACTTTTAAAAAAATATATCTGGTGGATGGAGGAAGCAAAGTATTTTTCAAAGAGTTATCTTGCTAAAAATATCTACAAATTCGTCCTAATTTGGATTTGATGCATATTGAGAAGAATGTCTTGGAGCATATACTAGGGATGCTAAATCTTTCAGGTTGCGAGGCTATGCGACAATTCTGAAGGAGAAGAAGAAGATGATGAGGAGGAGGAGGATTGGGACAAGGACGAGGACAACGACCATGAGTAGTTTAGATCTTTTTAGTTTTATTATGTAATTAGTAGAATTGTTTAGTGTATTGTATAATTAGTTTGGACAAATACTCATAGAGTGGTTTAATTTGTTGTTTAAATGGTTTGAACAATGTTAGGTAGAGTAGTTTATTTTGAATTTCTCAGCATTACTTCTTTTAGAACATTTCTTTCAATTTGATATATGGAGTGACTGCGTATTTCGTTCTTGATCCTTCTCTTTATGATGAATAATTTATATTGATACATGTAATGAATGTTCAATGTTAGTTGATGCATGGTAAAATGAAGGGCATATCAGTGGGTAGCCAATTTTTTTGGTAGCAAAGAATCAATGGCGATAGTCGTGACCGTCTCCTAAGGCACAATTACCCCATCATGGAGAATCACAGGGAACGGTCCAGTAAAGTACGGGGGATGGTCGATGTCGTCCTCTCTGTCTAAATGAAAGGGGACGGTCATGATCGTCTCCAATACTTCTTTGGACCGTCCCTTATGATTCTCCATGACCAGGGTAATTGTGCCTTACGGGCCGATCGCGACCATCAACATTGCCCTTCGGAGGGGACGGTCGCGTGACGGTCGTGACCGTCCCATTTGTCCCTCATAGACAATCTTCTTCACTGCATGCAACACAAAACCAACTCCATATAATCCTCAATCAAATATTGAGCTCTTCTAGCAAACCCATTTTCAAGTTAGCCCAAGCCCTTCAATTTTGCATGGATTAGGCATCCAATCAGATCTTCAAACGTCACAAGCAACTCATCATAAGACAACCACCTTCCTGACCAGCCCTCATCTCAGATCTATAAAAGCACATTCCTCTCTTCCAAGTTGTTGATCGATCATTCTACATCCAAGAGAGCGTAGAGATCATAATACAAACCAAGATCAGTGATAGCAGGCATGTTCCTCGATCTCTAACGTGGTCTAGAGGATATCCTCTCGTTGTTGTTATTTGTCCCATCAACGATCAACCGAGCTACACCTCTCTCTCGAGAGTCGAGCAAAGACCAAAAGGTTCATTGCCCATCAGTAAGCATCACCTCTAGGTATATATCCCTATTATTCCTCTCCGTCCTCTTCTATTTCTTCCCCGCTTATCATTTCTCTCTCATAATCTTCATCAATGTACATCTTCCTTGCTTCACCTTCGTTTGAACCCAATCTGACAACTGAGAACCACCTCCACTTAGCACACCCCCTCTCAATCTATTCTCTTACCTCATGACCTCCTAACTCAGGAGAACATGTCACTGGAGCACAAATCCCTCCTACCACGTGACATCGATGGTTTGCCCACCTTCCGAGTTTTCTGGTTGTTGGATCACATGATCCAACTGTCTGCACCTCATCTCCTTCCTCTAGCAACCACCTGATCCATGTCGCACCTCGCTTACTCCACCTCTTCTCCCATTTTTTTCCAACCGTCTCTGAACACAATTCCCATAAGCGATCACTCCATATCATTGACCTCTCATTCCTCTTCCATGCGGTCACTGCTATCTCCACGATCTCCCTCACATGCGTCTAAGGGTGGTAGTTGTTCTTGACCTGATAAGCTCATGTACATGTTCCCATCCTCTTCAAAATCTCCAAGTCCTCCCTCATCTCCAGGGTTCCACTTTCACGTGGTCACAAGCCCAACAACTCTCCACCTTTCCATGACAGGGGGAAAGCTGGATCAACGATGCGACAATGACTGGACCCTGATGAGACCCATGAACTTCAGATCATGCGATGACTGAGCCACGACCGTTTGAGCTACTCCCATCAGCTCGGAAAGTCCAGCAAAGATTGGAGACCCATTTTGAGCCTTAGCCCAGGCCCCTTCGATCGTCGTCGACCATTTTCAATCCAAGGTAATTTAGTTCCTTTATTTTATCTTTCTTTTTTTTTTTGCTTTTTCCCGCATTGTGTAGCTCACCTCCCCCACTCACACCCATCCTCGACTCCGTCGAAGGTCCCTAATCTTCATGGGAGGTTCCACATCCTTTATCTCTCTCTCTCTTAGGACCTTCCCCCACCTCTCTCCTTGCTCCTCCATTTATGATGGAGCACCCACTTGGGCCTCCATCTTCTTCATCCGCATAAACCCCCATCTCACTCCCATCTTGCTTGCACACACCTCATGCACGCCTCGGCTATCCATCTAATCATTTTATAGGTCGAATCCTTCAATGATCAGAGATTTAGAGGAGGCTTCGATCTACAGCTTGTGCTCCGATGAGGATGCATCACCACTCCGATCCTAGCCCCTCCAGGAGTTCATGGGACTGCCCCAACCTTTGCCCAAGTTCAACGGAGGTTTCTATATCTTCAGCAAGATCAAGGACAACAGAGGAGTGAAGGAGACCTCGTTGGAGCCCCATCATCATCGCCATGCGAAAGCGGAGGAGGCAATCGAGCGTGCTACATGTACCATCCAATTGTCTTGATTAGATAGCTCAGATGGACTCTGCCCCTCCACTCCAGACTAGCTGACTCCATGGGTTCGAGCCTCCACCGATTCTACTCAGGTCTCCCACATGGTTCGAGCCACCTGCCTCGGTCCACACTGCGCTCCCAACATGTACGCACATGCATGGTGCACGCAGTTGTGCGAATTTCAGCCAAAGCACGTGATTCTCTATAATATTGCATCCAGATCCAACTAGGAATGTGAGGCACATGCCCCTCAAGGAATTTTTATGAGTAGCCCCTCTTAGATTCTGAATATTACAATTTGGTCCATGCACGTTTTAGAAAATAATAATGAAGGCCTTAAAACTTTTATATATTACAAACATGCCTTTCCTCGGGACATGTTAGTTATGTTTCGTAAAGATTTTCTATATGTTTTCTTTCAACTATACCCCTAGAATCTATGCTTCATATCTTGAGCATATGGGCTCCTTTTTCTATGATTTCAATTTCATTATGTTGCTTATTTGATGCTCTACATAATGGCATGATTTATTTATCAATTTAATAATTAAACATGATCGATTTATTCGATACATAATGTGCCATTTCGCTTATCATTTAAATACTAATTGCTTATACATAGCTTAACTTTGATGCATCAAATATTAATGAAATTAAATCTTTATTTATTGCTCAATTACCTGATCATTTAGGGGCATATTTGTGCATGTATATATCTGTTTGCATGTCATCTCACTATGTTGCATTATGTCACTTATTTAACTTGCACTAAACTCATAAAAATGCATCCTATGGCATGTATCATGTTTCGTATCGTATTTGTGCATTCTTGACCTAGATTTAATATTTATCTTTTAACTTAGTTATTAGAGTTTGATTGGTCATTAAGGTAGCTCGTGTCCCTGAATTTGGCCCTGGACATCCCAGGTTAAAAGATTTATTTAAGACCGAGCCCGTCACTGTGAATTAACATTGCTACTTAGTGGTTCATCAGATGGCACTGTTGTCAGGGACACATCTCATCTTAGTGATTATTTAGGTTTTATTGTCAAATTAAGTTGATTGATTTTGATATTTAGATCAACTTATTCGTGTGTTGTCTTTGCATTGTATTGTGTTGTGGTTATGTTAATTATTTTTCTTGATGTATATCTAATGTATTGTTTTTATAGCAAAGCCTGCGAGGATCGAGGATCCTCGGGAGATGCTAAGGCAATGAGTTGAGAGCTCTCGCTATGAGGATCCGCAGAAGCACCCTTTGAAGAATCAAGATTTTTAATTAGCTTCATGTCTCATTTATGTATTGCATATATATGGAATAATTGTCTTTCTAGCGATCTTTGTTCGAGTGCTCGCATTTGTATATATGGACATGGACTTTGATGTGGTGTGTAGAGTCTATTTCACCCCTCACTCAGGTGGGACTTCACATGAGTGTTGACATTAGGATTAGGCACATTGCTCTTAGAGATATCATTAGGACCAAATAGTTTGTGCTAGATTGTAGTGTAGGATGCACTAATAAGCATCTAGGAGATTCATTTCACCTGCACAGACTCATGAGACACCTAAACATCACACTTTAGCAAAAAAATAACTAATTTCTTCTCGCAAATAGTAGCATTTTAGGTATTGTTTCAATCGATTTGCATGCATATAATGTAGAAAATTCAGTCTTTCATAACACATGGAGAGTGCTATGAAGCACTGTAAGTATCTCATTCTCGGTCATGCATCATGATTCTCATTTGCATCATCTTTTTCTCGATTTTCCGATCTTGATTTACAACTTAGGATTAAATGGAATCATGTCTGGCGGTAGACGTGAACGAATGCTCGCTCAACATTAATTTCAATGACAACCTAAGCTAAAATTGAGATTGATAATTGAAGATGATTAGAATAAAATAGAGTAAAAATGATATTTGTTTTATGGGAGAGAAATACCAATAATGTACGCAGGATGGTTTATGCATGTTGAGAGGAGAGTACACATTCATAGGATAGTGCCTAAAACCCTCATTACACCTTGGTAAATGGACTCATATCTTGGATGATCACCAATAAAATCAAAACGATAAATGATCGATATTTGTTGTCTTCATTGTGAGTTGGTGAACTCAAGGGTTTTTCTTGATTGGTTTGAGCCTTGATTGTGTATTCTCCCCAACCCTCCCATAAACCCTAACTCCATTCTCCTTCTTCATCTCCATAGATTCATGTCATCTAATAAAATTCAATCTAACTCTAACTTGGTTTCTCGGTTCCCCATCCTTAGTTCCATATCTAAATACTTAGGCTACTCTTCAGGCAAAGTATATGGGGGAAATCAAGTCTCTCTAATTATTGACCTCATGTCCCTTCATCTTCCACTATTGGAAATGGGGCCATTTGAGACGATAACAGGAGATAGTCAACAAATGATCGTCCCCTTTACTTACTATAAGGAATGGTCATCCTATGACCATCTCCTATACTCTCATTCTAGATAACGAACCACGAGTCATCGTCTCCTTCAGCAATTAAAACTAGGGGATGATCGCTAGCTATTGTCCCCTCTGCCCTCGCCCCCTCACTGGCGCAATTTCGAGCATTCGAGAGGCCTAAGGAGATGGTTCCGACCGTCCCCAATACACTTCTGTCAGTGTCATTTTTGAGGTGGTAGGATCATAGGGGATGGTCTCCAGCGTCTGTCCCCTTCTCTCTCCCCCTCACTGATGCAATTTCGAGCACTCGAGAGGTCTAACAGGACGGTTCTAACAGTCCCTAATATGCTTTTGTCAGCATCACTTTTGTAGTGCTAGGACCATAGAGGAGGTCACTAGCAACCGTCCCATCTGCCCTTGTCCCCTTACTAGCGTAATGTCAAGCACTCGGGAGGTCTAAGAGAACTTTTCTGACTGTCCCCAATAAGCTTCTGTCAATGTCACTTTGGGGTGCTAGGACTGTAGGGGACGGTCGCGACCGTCCCCTCTGCCCTTGCCCCTTCACTGGCGTAACACTCAGCACTCGGGAGGCCTAAGGGGACGGTTCCGATCGTCCACAATACGTTTCTGTTAGCATGACTTTTGGGGTGTTAGGACCTTAGGGGACGGTCACTAGCGACCGTCTCCTCTGCCCTCTCCCCCTCCTACTCTGCCCTCTCCCCCTCACTAGCACAATTTCGCTCACTTAGGAGGCCTAAGGGGACATTTCTGACCGTTCCCAATATGCTTCTATCAACGCCACTTTTATGTGTAAGGAACATCGGGGACGGTCGTCAGCAACCATCCCATCTGCCCTCTCCCCATCATTGGCATAATTTCAAGCACTCGGGAGGTCTAAGGGGACGATTCTAACCGTCCCCAATACGCTTCTGTCAGCATCACTTTTGGAGTGTTAGGACCGTAGGGGACGTTCACCAGCAACCGTCCCATCAAGATGTATAGGGGACTTTCGCGATCGTCCCCTATGTTGTAGTGGAGATATTTTCACTCAAAGTTATCATCGGGGATGGCCATAATGACCGTCCCTGATGGTAAGGTCAAAAAAAACCCAGTGGACCTCATTTCGTTTCATTATTCTCCAAATCTCCCAAACTGCCCTCGCCGCCACTTGTCATCGTCGAGCCCTCTGTTGTCGATGGCCTTTGAGGAAGCCTAAGCACGTCTACAAATTGTGATATTATACATTGTGATATAATATTTTAGTGTATATCCATGTACTATGAATTGTGTGTAATACATTATGATATGGATAGTTTAATGTATACTCATATAATACATTTTGATATGATATGATATGATATGATAATACAATGTAATCTTAAAGTTTAATGTAACATTTTCTAAGGCTAAATTATAGTGTTCTCTTAGTGCAACAAAATGCATAAGACATGATGGATAAGACATATGATGATTTTCAAAAATATAAGAGAGGAGTATTGACGTTTTTAGGTTGGGCATTTCAATTGGAGAACTTAATAAAAGATTTGGCAGTGACAAAATTTATTGTCTATGTGTGAGATTTGAGAAAATCAAATATAACTATAGAGAGGAAGTTTATAATCATCTCATACTCAATGGATTTTGGTTGTATTACTCCGTTTGGACTGAACACGGAGAGGTTATAGAGCATATAAGAATGTACGAGGATATAGATGTTGATGTAGGAACCTCTACCTAAACTGAGAACAATATTGATTATGAACTATTTGATTTGATGGATGACCTAAGAATACCTAAAGCACAAGGCTTTGGTTCAGTTGATAGGCTTGAAGATAGTCCGGTAGATGCAGAAACAATGTTGGCTCCTAGGATTGAAATGTCACAATTAAAGATTTTATTGAAAATATTTAAGATGAAAGTAAGGAACTGATCAACCGTTGTAATGATGACATGGTATTGTCTTTGATCAGATTATTGAATAATCCTGAGAAGTTTCCAAAGGATTGGATAGATACAAAGCAACGATTTCGATCGTTAGGTCTGAAATATGAGAAAATTAATGCTTGCACCAATGATTGTATACATTTTCGAGAAGAAAATTCGCATTTAGAGTTTTATCCACATTATGATTCTTATACATATAGAGATGATAGAAGTAATTTAAAGAACAAGAAGTCGATGAAGATATTACGTTACTTCCCTTTGATTCCAAGATTGAAACATCTTTTATGTCGGAAAAGACTGTAAAGGGGATGGCGTGGCATGCTTGTTCCAATAAAAGAGATGCTAGTGGAATTATACTACATCCATCCGATGCAAAAGAGTGGATAAACTTTGATCAAAGATATCCTCATTTTCTTTGAAGATAATAGGAATATTTGTGGGGACTACCTTCAGATGGTTTCAATCCGTTTGGTAACATGAGTACTAATTATAGTATTTGGCCCGTGATTTTGGTGGCCTATAATCTACCACCATGGATGTCAATGAGATCTTTATTTATGATGATGACACTACTGATTCCTGATCCTAAAGGTGCCGGTAATGCAATTGATGTGTATCTGCAACTGTTGATAGATGAAATGAGACTGTTATAGAACACATGAATACCTACATATGATGCAAGTAGGAAAGAAACATTTACAATGCATGCTGCATTGTTGTGGACTATAAATGACTTCCCAGTATATGCAAATTTTTCTGGTTGGAACTCTAAAGGCAAACTCGTGTGTCACGTCTTTCTTGAAAAAATACAGTTAGCTTGGCTAACAACTAGTATGAAGCACTGCTATTTGGGATATTGGTGATTCGTACCACCAAAGTATAGGTGGCAGAGGGCAGATGATAATAATAAATTTGATGGTTTACCGTTTGGACAACGACTTGCATTAAGTCATGTGAGTGGCAACAGTATTTGGCAACAACAATTTCTTTTTACGAAATAATTGTCTGGGTTGGACTTTTAAGAAAAATATATCTGTTGGATGGAGGAATAAAAGTATTTTTCAAAGAGTTATCTTCCTGAAAATATCTAGAAATTCGTCCTAATTTGGATGTAATTCATATTGAGAAGAATATCTTAGAGAATATACTAGGGATGCTAAATATTTCAGGTCGCAGGGCTATGCGACAATTCTGAAGGAGAAGAAGAAGAAGATGATGAGGAGGAGGAGGAGGAAGATGGGGACGAGGACGGGGACGAGTAGGACAAGGACCATGAGTAGCTTAGATCTTTTTAGTTTTATTGTGTAATTAGTAGAATTGTTTAGTGTATTGTATAATTAGTTTAGACAATTACTCGTAGATTGGTTTAGTTTGTTGTTTAAATGGTTTGAAAAATGTAAGGTAGAGTAGTTTATTTTGAATTTCCCAGCATTACTTCTTTTAGAATATTTACTTCAATTTGGTATATGGAATGAATGTGTATTTCGTTCTTGATCCTTCTCTTTACGATGATGAGTTTATATTGATACATGTAATGAATGTTCAATGTTAGTTGATGCATGGTAAAATGAAGGTCATATCAGTGGGTAGCCAATTTTTTGGTAGCAGAGAATCAATGGGGATGGTCGTGGTCGTCTCCTAAGGCACAATTACCCCATCATGGAGAATCACAGGGGACAGTCCAATGAAGTTCTGGGGATGGTCGAGACCGTCCTCTCTAACTAAATGAAAGGGGACGGCCATGATCATCTCTAATACTTCTCTGGACAATCCCCTATGATTCTCCATGATCGAGTAAATGTGCCTTATGGGCCGGTCGCGACCATCAACATTGCCCTTCGGAGGGGACGGTCGCTCGACGATCGTGACTGTCCCCTTTGGCCCTCATAGACGGGATGGTCACGACCATCCCCATTGTCCTTCAGAGGGGACGGACGTGACCGTTCACTTTGGCCCACATAGAAGGGACGATCGCGACCGTCCCTGAAGCGTAATTATAGGGGTCGTTGGTAAATGCCATCCCGTATGGAAAATGGGATGCAACCTATAGAGATGATCTTGAGACCGTTCCTGTTGTTCAAAGGGGACGATCAACCTCTCGGAGGTGACAGATGACGACCGTAGCCTATTCTATACTTCTGTGTAGTGTTCATTCTACACCGCTTTACTTCATATTTTCTTGGCTTAAGTATAAGGGGCATCCGAGTTGCCACCCATTTCTATTCTTCACTCATTTGACCCCTTTTCTTGGTCCACTTTTTATACACATGTTATTTCTAACCTAAGTATAGGGGGAAGACCTCGAGTCAGTTCTTGTATATACCTTTACATTTCAGCATGAGCTATGCCTTCATATCACTTAGTGCTATGAGGACATAGCACAAGCTAAGTATAGGAGGGTGTACCACATATATTTCACATATACTTTAGCCATAGCTCATATTTTCAGAATTTTTCATTTTTTTGGGCCTAGGATAAAGTATCTTTTGAACTGATTTGTGTAAAATATTTGTAGAATGATTTAAAAATTTTCTAACTATGTGACATGGTCTTTGAAAAATATTTTACAATGTTTTAAAAAATAGGGATTTGACTTGTTTTGAAAATCATTTATAAAATATTTTGAAATTCTATATTCTATGACATTGTTTATTTTAAAAAAAACTTTTCAAAATGAGGATGAAAATGAGACTAACATGTATCTTGTAAATAAGTCTAACTCTATTTTAAAAAAAAGAAAAAATTCAAAAACAAAAAAAACAAAAAAAACTAACCTAATAAGTTGGTCAAATCCTTGACACTATCACTATCACTCAAGTCTTGAGGAATAAAGAAACTTTGGTTTATGAGGTCTTAGAATTTAGAGTTAACCAGCCTGAGTCATTAAGATTTGAGACATAATTATTCACACTTCCCTAGTTTGAAGGATATGTATGCTATATTTCACACTTAATATCTACCTTAAGAATATGATCCACACATCACATGCATAACTGCCATGATGATTAGATGAGTTGAATCTTCAATCGAGAAGTTGGGATAAGGTATTTGAGTCTGGACCCAATTTAATAATGCTCAAGGATGGATAAAATCGATGAAGGCTTCATGAAATCTTAGTGTCAACACCTTAAGTCGGTATGAGGATAAGGTTCTTATATCAATCGTTTGATATTTACCAAAGTATCAGGGTGTGATGAAACATAAAAAAATATTGATCAGTGTGCACCAACTTGGTAAAAGCAGTGGAGCTAGCCAAAAAATAAAAAGAAAAGAAAGAGAATGAAAACCTCTTATACTTTACAGTCAAACACAATAAACTTTCACCAAAGATGAGTGCTTTCAACCTTTCAAAGTGTCCACCTGGACCAACATTTTAGGGCTTTTATGAGTCGTGCTAGCACCCAAAAAGGGCTCTGCATCGTATAATGATACATGTCTGGGCATCGAAGGTATATATTATATACTCAAAAAAGACACATCCTGATGCTAGCACTCTCTTGACATGCACAGATCAACGACCAAATATATACGCGTGTGTGTTGAGTTAATAAGGTACTCGAGAGGATCCTTATTCTAATGAGGGAGACAAGAAAAGTCGCAAACCTTTGTCCTCCATCAATTGGACCTTTACCTTCAATTTCAATACCGACAACTAAAGAGATGATGGATTGAATACAATAAATGATTTATTCCCTACTATTGAGAATTGGATTCTTAGGAGAGTCTCTTGGACCGAGACTTTGTTGACATTTCAACTCAACTCTCATAAATGCAGTTCACACTCAATGTCATATCCTTATGCTATACGCAGAGAATCTGATAATTAGGGAAGTTGGATTCCTTTTGACTAGAGCTTGGTTCAGCTTAAGATTTTAGGATCAATAAAACTGAAGGTTCTTAAGGAACCAAGTCTTGAATATTCACATGCATAGTAAGAGATTAATCCAACTTATTTCATTCTTTATTTGCTCGAGGACGAGCAAGGTTTAAGTATAAGTGATAAATTCTTGATTTATCATCATATTATTTATTTAGTATCCCTTTAACTTAATCAAATCATTAAAATGTAAAGCTAATTAACTAACATTAACAATTAACCCTTTGTAAATAACTTGCCCAAATTAATGTATATAAATAAACCTATTAATGTAACCTTTTTATATGTTTTATTAACCTTCAAAAATCCCACAAAAACTAGGTTAATATTTGTTTTGAAATTAAATATAATAAAAAATACAAACAACTCAAAGAAATTAAAACAAGTAATTTAAAGCTTCTAACCATTTCTTTTTTATTTTTCTTTATTTTTATCATTTTTATTTTTCTTATTGGGCCATGTGGCACTTCCACCTTCAGCCACATGACCCGACCCATCACTTGAAGCTACCTCACTTCTCCACTGTTGATCCATCACTGATGGATTGAATCCACGCCGCATATTCATGCTCCTCTCCCAGCCATTTGATCACTTGATCTCTAGATCAGATCAACATCTTCCCGTCGAGTCCTTTTTTTGTCCATTGGATCACATAATCCAATGGTCCGCACCTCATCTCCTTCCTCTAGCAATTGCCCAGTTCACATCACACCTCACTTACTCACCTCTTCTCCCATTTCTTCAAACCATCTCCGACCACCACTCCCATAACTAATCACTCCCTATCGTTGACCTCTCATTTCTCTTCCATGCGGTCACCACCACCTACACGATCTCCCTCACATGCGTCGACAAGTGGCAGTTGTTCTCTTCTAATGTACCTTGTCTCTCTAAGAACCTTCCTGCACCTCGCTCCTTGCTCCCTTTTCTTCATCCATACAGACCCTTATCTCACTCCCATCAATCTTGCACACACCTCACACATGCCTTGTCTATCCATCTAACCATTATGCAGGTCGAATCTGTCAATGTCTAGAGATTCACAGAAGGCTTCGATCTTGAGCTTGTGCTCTGATAAGGACACATTACCCCTCCGATCCAAGTCCCTCTAGGGGTTCTTGGGATTGCCCTGACCTTCACCTGAGTCAACGAGGTTCCTGGATCTTCAACAAACTCAAGGGATGATGAAGGAGCGAAGGAGACCTTATCGGAACCCCATCATCGTTGTTGTGCGAAGGTGGCGGAGGCGATCGAGCCACGCTACTAGTGTTGTCCGATAGTATTGATCATATGGCTCAAATGGACTCCACCTCTCCACTCCAGACCAGCCGACTCAATCGGTCCAAGCCTCCATCGAATCTACTCGGGGCACCCACATGGCCCAAGCCACATGGCTCGGTCCACGCCTCACTCTCAACCTATGTGCACATGCATGGAGCGTGTGACTGGGAGAATTTCTACTGAAGCCTATGTCGTTCTTCAATATTACATCAAAGTCCAACTGGGCATGTGAGGCACGTGCCCTGCATGAAATTTTTTTATGAGGATCCCCTTCTAGATTCTGAATATTACAATTTTGTCCCCGTACATTTTGAAAAATTGTAGGGAAGGCCTTGCGGTTTTCATATTTTGCAAAAAAACCCTTCCTAGGGACCTGTTGGTTATGTTTTGTAAATATTTTATGCATATTTTCTTTCTGTCATTCCCCTAGACTCTATGCTTCATATCTTGATCATATGGTTTCATTTTTCTATGATTTCAATTTCATTATGTTGCTTATATGATGCTCAACATCATGACATGATTTATGTGTTGATTTGACCCTTTAAATAGAACTGATTTATTCGATACATAATGTATCATTTCACTTATCATTTAAATGCTAATTTCTTACACATGCCTTAACTTTGTTGGATCAAATTTTAGTGAAATTGAATCTTCATTTATTGCTCAATTTCCTGATCAGTTAGGGGTATATTTGTCCATGTATATCTTTGTTTGCATGTCATCTCATTATGGCGCATTATGCCACTTATTTAACTTGCACAAAACTCATAAAAATGCATTATGTGGCATGCCTCATGTTTCACATCTTATTTGTGCATTGTTGACCTAGATTGAATATTTATCGCTTAACTTAGATATTTGAGTCTGATTAGTCTTTAAGGCATCTCATGTCCCTGAGTTCAACCCTGGACTTCCCAGTTTAAAATATTTATTTAATATCGAGACCCTTATTGTGGAGATATTTAAGGCTCGATCTCTAGTAGATCGCTGAGTGGATGTATTACAACGAATATAAATTAACATTGCCACTCGACGGTTCATCAGATGGCATTGTTGTTAGAGACACATCTCATCTTAGTGATTATTTAGGTTTTAATATCTAATTAAGTTGATTAATTTTGATATTTAGATCAACTTGTTTGTGCGGTGTCTTTGCATTGTATTGTTTTGTGGTTATGTTAATTATATTTCTTGATATATACCTAATGTATTGTTTTTATGGTAGGGTCTGCGAGGATCGAGGATCCTCGGGAGACAAGGAGTCAAGAGATCCCGCTGCGAGGAACCATAGGAGTACCCTATAAAGAATAAATATTTTTAATTAGCATTATGTCTCATTCATGTGTTGTATATATGCTTGTAATAATTGTCTTTCTAGCAATCCTTGTTTGAGGGCTCACGTTTGTATATATGGACTTGGACTTTCATGTGGTGTGTGGAGCCTATTTCACACCCCACCCTGGTGGGGCTTCACTTGAGTGTCGACATTAGGATTAAGCACGTGACTTTTAGAGCTATTATTATATCAAATCATTTATTATTGATCGAAGTATAGCATGCACTAATAAGCATATATGAGATTCACTTCATCTCCATAGATTCATGAGACACACATAAATATCACTCTATTTAGCCAAAAAATAACTCACTTCTTCTAGCTAATAGTAGCATGTTTAGGTTTGATTTCAATTGACTTGCATGCATATAATGTAGATTTAAATTCAGTCTTGCATAACACATGGAGAGAGCTGGGAAGCAGTATATGTATCTCTTTCTTGGGCATGCATAATGATTCTCGTTTGCATCGACTTTTTCTTGATTTACCGATCTTGATTTGCAACTCAGGATTAATGGGAATTGGGACTGGACGGTACATGTGAATGAATGCTTGCTCAACATTAATTTCAACGACAATATAAGCTAAATTTGGGACTGATAATGCAAGTTGACTAAGATAAAATGGAGTAAAAATGACACTTGTTTTTATGGGAGATAAATACCAACATTATACACAAGATAGTTTATGCATGTTGAGAGGAGAGGACACATCCCTAGGATAGTGCCCAAAACCCACATCAAACCTTGTGTAAATGGACTCATATCTTGGATGATCACCAATAAAATCGAAAAGATAAATGACCGACATTTGTTGATCTTCATGTGTGAGTCGATGAGCTCAAGGGCTTTTCTTGATTGATTTGAGCCTTGATTGTATATTCACCCCAACCCTCCCGTAAACTCTAACTCCATTCTCCTTCTTCATATCCATAGATTCAACTCATCTAATAAGATTCTATCTAACCCTAGCTTGGTGTCCAATTTGCCCATCCTTAGTTCCATATCAAATTACTTAGGCTACTCTTCAGCATAAGTATAGGGGGGACCAAGTCTCTCTAATTGTTCGCCTCGAGTCCCTTCATATTCATTCCACATCTCTTTACTTAGGCTCTCCTCATCTTAAGTATAGGGGGACCCAAATCCCCATACATTTCTATTCTTCACTCATTTGACCCCTCTTCTTGGTCCTCTTTTTATACTAATGATTTCTAACCTAAGAATATGGGGAAGATTCGAGTCTGTTTTTGTATATCCCTTTATATTGTATCATGAACTATGGATTCATATCACTTATTTCTATGAGGACATGGCACAAGCTAAGTATAGGGGTATGTATCATATATATTTCATATATACTTAGTCATAGCTCATATTTTCAATTTTTTTCAAAATTTGTGTGGCTTGGGTGAAGTATCTTTTGAACTGAGTTGTGTAAAATGTTTCTAAAATGATTTGAAAAAAAATCTAACTATGTGACATTGTCTTTGAAAAATGTTTTACGATGTTTTTAAAAATGGGGATTTGACTTATTTTAAAAATCATTTGTAAAATATTTTGAAAATCTATATTATGTGACATTATTTATAAATTATTTAAAAAAATCTTTTCAAAAATGAGGGTGAAAATGAAACTAACATGTGTTTTATAAATAAGTCTAGCTCCATTTAAAAAAGGAAAAAATTAAAAATTAAAAAAATTCTAACCTAATACGTTGGTCAAACCCTGACACTATTACCATCACTCAAGACTTGAGGAATAAAGAAAATTTGATTTTGAGGTCTTAGGATTCAGAGTTAACTAGCCTCAATCATTAGGGTTCGAGATTTAGTTATTCACATTTCTCTAGTTTGAAGGCTATGTATGCTATATTTCACACTTAATGTCTACCTTAAGAATATGATCCACACATCACCTGCACAACTGCATTGATGATGAGATGAGTTGAGGTTTGACTTGAGGAATTGGGATGAGGGATTTAAGTCTGGACCCAATTTAATGATGTTCGAGGATGAGATAAAATCGATGAAGGCTTCATGAAATCAGAGTGTCAACACCTTAAGTTGTTATGAGAACAAGATTCTAGTACCAATCTCTTGATATTTACCTAAGTGCTAGGGTGTGATGAAACATAAAAAATGTTGACTAGTGTGTGTCAACTTGGTAAAAGCAATGGAACTAGCCAAAAAATAAAAAGAAAAGAAAGAGAAGGAAAAGCTCTCATACTTCAAAGTCAAACAGAATGAGGATCTACCAAAGGAGACGCTCCCAACCTTTCAAAGTGTCCACTTGGATCAAACTTTTAGGGATTTTATGAGTCGGACTAGCACCCAAAAAGGGCTCTGCATCATATAGTGATACAAGTCTGGTTGTCGAAGGTATATTAGATAGTCAAAAGAGACACACCCAGGTGCATTATCTGGAAAATAAGTGCAGATGACTCAACACTCTCTTGTGGACGCACTGATCAACAACCAAATATATATGTATGTTTATGTGTATGTTGAGTTAATAAGGCACTCGAGAGGATCCTTTTTCCAATGAGAGGGAGAGAAGAAAATACACAAACATATGCCCTCCATCAACTGGACCTTCACTTTCAAGATTGACAACTAAAGAGACAGTGGATTGAATGCAATAAATGATTTATTCCCCAGCGTTGAGGATTGGATTTTTAGGAGAGTCTCGGATTAGGCTTTGAGTGATGCTTCGACTTGAATCTCATAAATACAATTCATACTTAATGTCATATACATATGATATAAGCATAGAGTATGATAATTTGGGATGCTGGATTCCTTTTGACTAGAGCTTTGTTCAGCTTAGGATTTTAGGATCACTAAAATCGAAGGTTCTTAATGAATCAAGTCTTGAATATTCACATGCATAGTCACGGATTAATCCAACTTATTTTGTTCTTTATTAGGTCGAGGAAGAACAAGGTTTAACTATAGGGGGTGATAAATCTGTGATTTATAATCATATTATTTATTTATTATCCCTTTAACTTGAACATGTCAATAAAATGTAAAGCTAATTAACTAACGTTAATAATTAACCCTTTGTAAATTAACCCTAATTAATGTATATGAATAAACCTATTTTAAAAAAGGTGACATTTTTATGTGTTTTATTAATCATCAAAAATCAAATAAAAACTGGAGTAATATTTGTTTTCAAATTAAATATAAATTGAAAATTGAAAAAAAATCTTAAAAGGAATTAAAACAAGTATTTTTAAATCCTTAAAAATACTTACAGAAATATTTGTGAGTATATATTACTTATTTTAACTTTGTGTTCATCATGAAACTTGTATATCACAAAAATATCTACAACTTTCTTGTTCAACACCTTTTGATTTAAAGCCTCTAACTATTTATCTTTTATTTTTCTTTGTTTTTATCATTTTTTATTTTTCTTATTGGGCCACCTAGCGCTTCCACCTTCAGCCACGTGGCATGACCCTTCATTAGTAGCCACCTCACTTCTCTATCGTTGATCCATCACAGATGGATCGAATCCACGCTGCGCATTCACGCTCCTCTCCCAACCGTCTGATCACTTGATCTCAAGATCAGATTAACGTCATCCCTTCGTGCCATTTTTTGGTTATTGGATCACAAGATCCAACGGTCTGCACATCATCTCCTTCCTCCAACAACTGCCAATCCACGTCGCACCTTGCCTACTCCTACTCTTCTCCCATTTCTTCCAACCATCTCCGACCACTACTCCCATAACCGATCACTCCCTATCGTTGACATCTCATTCCTCTTCCGCATGGTTACCACCACCTCCACGATCTCCCTCACATGTGTCGAGGGGTGGCAGTTGTTCTTAACCCGATAAGCTCCTATACCTGATGTCCCTCCTCTTCAAAACTTCTGTCTCCTCCCTCTACTCTAGGGGGTCCACCTTCACATGGGCTTAGTCCCAACACATCCCCTCCTTTCCGTGATAGGAGAAGGCCGTATCTATGATGCGATGATAACCTAGACCCTAGTGAGACCCATGACCTTCAGGTCATGACATTCTTGAGCCATGACCGTTTGAGCTGCTCCCATCGACTGCGAAGACCAAAAACTCACTTTGAGTCTCAGCCCAAGCTCCTTCGATCGATGATGACTATCTTCAATCCAAGGTAATTTAGGTCCTTTATTTTGTCTTGTTTTCTTTGATTTTTCCCGTGTTGTGCAACTCACCTCCCCGCACTTACACAAACCCTCAATCTTCACAGGAGGTTCCATGACTCTCCATTCTCTCTCTTAGGACCTTCTCCCACCTTGCTCCTTCCTCCTCCATCTATGGCAGAGCACCCACTTGATATCCCTCTTCTTCATCTGCACAGATCCCTCATCTCACTCCCATATCTCTAGCACACACCTTCACACGCCTCAGCTTTCCATCTACCCTTTTTCATGTTGAATCCTTCAATGACCGTAGATTCGAAGGAGGCTCTGATTTAGAGCTTGTGCTCTGATGAGGATGCATCCCCCTCTGATCCAAATCCCTCTAGGTGTTCATGGGACTACACCAACCTTAGCCCGAGGTCAACTGAGGTTCCTGGATCTTCAACAAGCTTGAGGGAGAACGGAGGAGCGAAGGAGACCTCATCGGAGACCCATCATCACCGCCGCACGAAGGCAGAGGAGGCGATTGATCTACTCTATAGGTACAATCTGATCGTCTTGATCGGATGGCTCAGATAGACTTCGCCCCTCTACTCCAGACCAGCTGGCTCGATGGGTCCAAGCCTCCACCGAATCTACTCAGGTCGTCCACGTAGCCCGAGCCAACTGCCTCGGTCCATGCCATGCTCCCAGCCTGTGGGCACATGCATGGCACATGCAACTAGGAGAATTTAAACCAAAGCCCACGATGTTCTTCAATATTGCATCCACGTCCAATCAGGCGTGTGACGCGTATGTCTCTCTTGGAATTTTTGCACGGAGTCCTAGTCGGATTTTGAATAATACAATTCGGTCCCCATAAATTTTTGAAAAATTATAGGGAAGGCCTTACGGCTTTTTTATATTACAAAAATACCCTTCCCAAGGATCTGTTGTTAATGTTTTGGAAATATTTTAAGCATATTTTCTTTCAGTTATTCACTAAACTCTATGCTTCATATATTAAGCATATGGACTCCTTTTTCTATGATTTCAACTTCATTATGTTGCTTTTTTGATGCTCTACATAATGACATGATTTATTTATCGATTTAACACTTCAAACAAGATCGATTTATTCGATACATAATGTTTAATTTTCTTATCATTTTAATATCAATTTCTTACCATTAGCTTAGTTTTGATGTAACAAATATTAATGAAATTGAATATTCATTTATTGCTCAAATACCTGATCAATTAGAGGCATATTTGTACATGTATATGTTTGCATGCCATCTAATTATGTTGCATTATGTCACTTATTTAAATTTCACGAAACTCATAAAAATTACATTCAATGTGGCATGCCTCATGTTTCACATTGTATTTGTTTATTACTGATTAGATATTTATCGCTTAACTTAGGTATTATAGTGTGATTAGTCATTAAGGCATCTCTTGTCCCTGATTTTGACCCCAGACTTCCCAGGTTAAAAGATTTATTTAAGATCGAGCTCCTCGTCACGAAGATATTTAAGGCTCGATCTCTGATAGATCGCTGAGTGTTTGTATTACATTGAGTACAAATTAACATTGCCACTCAGTGGTTCATCAGGAAGGTGCAATGCAACAATGGAGGATCACACCAATAGGGGAGGGCACAACCGTCACTGAGAGGGAGGGATGCTAGTGGGGTGCAGGTCCTCAAGCAACGAAGATGCGAAGGAAGTAGGTGGCGTGGTGGGCCAGCAGTGCTAGGGGACAGTAGGGGGAGGGGTGCGTGAGTTGTGTTGCTTGTTTGGGTGATCAACGGGATAGAGATTAGAGGGCCACTGACCAACTGGATTGGGGGACCCTATTAAACCCCATCTTTTGGGCTTGGCCCACTTCCTTATAAGGCCCATATCCATGCTAGCACACGGGCTTCGAGCTCGGTCTTGTCGTAGCTTGAGCCTGATTAAAATATGGAATTGGGCCAAAAATAAGACCAAGCTCACCAATCTATTGCCCGGGCTTCGTTCTAGGTCAGGCTTCAGTGGGCCAGGCACTAGATGAGGCCGAGCCAACCCTACCCAATGCTCATCTCTATCCTTTAGCGCTTGAAACTAAACCGATTGTTAGATCCTATTTGGACTCCATGTGAACCATCAAAGGGTCGTTGATTATCCTCCATGAGATCCGGATGAGCATCAAGCATTGATGCCTTAGCATTCACCTTATGCCTATAAACAAGCCATTTGATCAAGACGAGTAAAACATCTCCTCAATCGTCCTATCGAAGAGCAAAGTCACGTCAGTCGACTCACCTAACTTGGGTATTTTGTAGGGCTACCCTCGATTCTTATAGGTATAATAAAATACTTTCGCTCTTTGGGAATTTTGGAGGCACATCTAAACGATATTCAAGAGTAACAAAGAAGTCCTTCTAAACTTTAAGTGAAAATTTCAAGTATTACTTTATTTTCATTTATACTAATGTTATTCAATTTTATTAACTTGTGAATCATAACTCTAAAAATTTATGAATTTTGCTTGTAGAGCAACTAATTCTCTTTATTTTGGCGTATTATTGACATAATTTGGAGATAATTTGAATTTTGTATGAATTTGTGAGTTACACATTGGTTTCTTATTCATCATAAATTCATATTTATTTCAGAAAATTTTGGAAAAATGGTCTTTATGAAGGTCTTGAGATAAGGAAACTTTTGGAACTTAGATTTTTGAAATTCATAGAATATGTGGCTCTGAATAAGTTATTCATCATATTGGTTGTTTTATTTTCATAAGACATGTATTGCGTCAAAATTTAAAATAAAAAATTGTCATGGATATCTCATTCATGATTCTATCATTATGATCTTTGAGAAATTTATTGAATTGATTTGCTTTGCTTAAAATTTGAAATATTATTTTGGGTATTATTCATATTAATAGTAAAAATTATAAAAATAAAATATCTTAATTTCGTAATAATTTGAATATTATTTTTTAATTTTCAAAAATATTATATTTTCATCCTTGAAATTTGATAAAGGCCAAAAATACATCTTGCATCATATTTAATTCATCATTTATTGAAAAAAATACAAAAAATAGCTCTATGACTCCTCATTTCATATCGTTTAAGGGGGGCATATAATTTGCATAATTTGGACTCAATTTGACAAAGAAAGTAATTTTTGAAGATCATTCATTTCCCTAATACTAATCTCACTTATTTATTTTCTTTATTTTTTCCATCAAAAAATCAAAATAAAAATTTGCACAATACATAACTAAATAAAAAAAATTATATAAGTACAAAGCATTTCATATTGTTAGCATACAACATTGATAATTGTACATTGATTTTCACATAATTGACTGAAGTTAAAACTAACATCTTCGTTATTTTCTTGTGTTCGACCTTGCACTTCACTATGTAAAAAAACACCATATCGCTCGCATAATTTGTAGTTTTTTACTAGCTGGTTTTTATCCAACTTTGTTATACTACAATGACACCAAATTGATAATTCCATAATTATTAGAGATAAAAGATCATTCTTCAATGTCCTGCTTGCGCTTGCTCATAAAGTGCTTGCCATAGGTTGGGGGTTCCTCTATGAGTAGACTTGGTGGACATTCCATGTCACTAGGGGTTTGTTTGGTTGCAGGGTTGGGCAGGGTTGGGTACTATTCACAGGGCTGGGTGAATAGTAAATTGTGAGGAGGGAGTACCCCTGTGAATAGTACCCAACCCTGCCCACCCCTGTCCAACCCTGCAACCAAACGAACCCTAGGGGTGGAATCATTGGCCTCTATGTGTTGACAATCGATTATTGTGAGAGGTCCTCCTAGAATGGATCTGTCCTTTCTGCTTGGTCTGTACTAACCTGCCCTCATGCAAATCCCGCTTCACTTGTGCAGTAGCATCAACCGCTTCCTTCATAGTGACTAACCGAAGGGGCACTAACCCCTCGAGGATTTCTTTATGAAGCCATAGGAAGAACTTGCATGTCTTGTAGTACTTGGTCGATATTGTACTAGCCACATACTTCAACAATTGTGTGAACTTATTCATATATTCGATAATGATCTTGTCCCTCTGATTAAGTAGCAGAAACTCTATTCGACAATGTTCTAGCTAGTATTCGGGGTAAAATGACCCTGGATGGCTTCAGTAAATTTATCCTCCCTAGTAATAGGAGCAGACATATGTGGCTCCATAGAGACCCACCATTCCTCAGCAAAGTCAGCTCAAGAGTACGCAACTACAACTAGAATAAGCTTCTCCTTCTTCGCATGCTTCGACCACCTATCTACCACTACTGGACTCACATTGCCAAAGAACTCTGGGACCTTTTCCTTGCGGTACTTTGTAAATATGTCCTCCTATCGTGATCGAGGAGGAGGTGATGGTGGTGATGGTGGTGGAGGTAGATCACCATCTTCTCTACCCATGCTAGTCCCGCCTTTAGATGTGGATCATGACAACCATTCCTTGAGAACAAGCTGTCTCTACGCAACTTGCAACATCATCATCATCACAACCAACTACTGCATTGTCTAGTCCCTACGAGGTGACATGATCTATACAGAAGGAGATAAAAATATTTAGATAATAGGGTGCATGTCAATAACACTTCAGAATACGTGTTTTATAAATTCAGTGGACGAAGCCATTCTTCAGACATAAGTCAGGAGATAAAACAGATCCTAAAAAATCTTTAATACATCATTTGAAGTTGAAAAGAGAGGAACAAAAGCAACTATAAACTAGACCTCAACCTCAACAATGTCATGTAGTTTGACCCAAGCACTCCGACCTCACTTGCTCTACACTTACTGTTGGATTTTCAAGAGGAGTAACTTATGAGTCAAATGATTCAGTACAATTTAAAACAGTAATTTATATAATAAAGATAGTACAAAAGCAAGGCAAAGATGCAGCAATTGAACAAGCATAATGAAAAACCATTCTAATGAAAAAGTCATATGCATGTAATTATGTTACCATCCTCTAGCACATCTTAAAATATTTTATACAATTAAGACACTTCCTTAACATTATTTTATCGGTGACTTTCATTTATTTAATAATCTCGGACTCACCCGTCAAAGGAAATGGTCCACACTAGGAACGAAGCACTACAATGCTTCTTTCAGTGTGCAACCCAAAGCCTGTGCGCAAGTACGATCCTCTAGCTAGTCTTGCAGGTCGTACTCTAACTCTCGTAACAGAGGGCATATAGCCCAAAGAACCACGGTCCCGTCAATCGAGTATGTCAGGAGAGTCTCGCTCGCCCCAAAATAAACTACCACAAAACAAATCCGTATGGTGTGATGCACGTGTGCATCTACCTAAAACTTTCTAGAGTACCTACTTCACCCCACTTTGTCATACCCTCGAATGGAGGGGGGACACTATCGGCTCAGCATGACCACAAGGGTGTACACCTATTTTGTAGTATTTATATCATCATATACATGCGTATTATATTTTACTCAAGGATATTAGGCATGAGACTTATCCAAGGGTTTTATTAATAGAAAACCAACATATTAATATTTATGACCACGAGGTCCCAATCTATTGTACTAGCATTCAACTACCGATAATCTCAATTTTAGTTACCACACACCATAGAAGGCATGTATCCGTAACCAAACTTGCCATATGATTGACCCTTCAAATGTTTTATAAACATGATACTCCCTTAATAGATATACATGTGGCTAAAATCAATAATAAGGTTCCTTTTTGTTACAAACCCCATAATTCTTGGATATTCCGTATGATATATGTACTGATCTTGGAATTAATGTGCCTCCCTTTATAATGCAGATATTTTGCAATCAAATTCTGTGGGATAAGAGCTAGCAAGTTTACGAGATTGAGCGGGGAATACGTTGTTTCAAAGATAGATGAGGTAATTGATAAAGTTTAAAAATCTCAATTTTTTATCATGCTTTACCCCACAGACCCTATAAATTTCCCCCTTTGTCCCACAATCAATGTTCATTTATTGCTAACTCTGATGGATATGATGGAAGACCATACCACCATAAAGTGTTCTTGAGAAATTCTATTTCCGTGGACTACATGCTATTTAAATTATATACTATATGTATCCTCCACATTCATCTATAAATCTCTCCACCATTACGAGATAAGTGCCTCATATAATTTATTAGTAATCTCTTAAGTCTAAAACTTTTCTGCTGAAAAATCAGTTACAACTGTTGAAACTTAACACCATGCCATTCGATCTCATCCGCAGGACTCAGCCTTAATTTCCTTAATAATATCATGAATTATGAGCAAGAAATCCGATGTTCATCCATCCATTCCCCATATGCAAATAAGCAAATAAGGAAACCAACACATTTTGTTTTTCTTGTTATTGAAATCCATGTAGATTACTGGATTACACTCAGTATTCAGTTTTTCATTACAAATATTGAATATTATCATGGTTGATAATCATCGCAGGAGGTTTCTCTACAGCAGCAAGATTTATCATGCTAAAACATATAAAAGAAATCATACAATACATTTGAGAAGATGGAGGGAGATTCCCAATACACATAGCCCATTTGACCCCTCAATATCTGATTTAAGTTCTTAAATCCGTTTAGAGCCATATGAAATAAATATATTCACGACGATCAAGATGAGATTTTAAGGCTACCGATATCAATAGAAGATCCTTGAAATAGGATCAAAAACTGTCATACAACTTTGAAATCGACAATCCCAAAATCTTGAATAAAGCAAAACAAAAAGAGAAGGATGATGACCTATTACCTATGTGTGGAAACTCCCGCACCTTTGATCGAAGCACATGGTGAGTTCAGTTGGAGAAGATCCTCATCCTTGTGATGATTCCTATTTCTGTTGTTGTCGCAAAGCTGTGGAGCTTTACAAGCTCCTGCTGATGGTGGTAATATTGTTCTCCCTTTGTCTTTCTGGAGAAATGAGGGAATAGAGAGATGAGAAAAGACTTGGGAAGGGGGAACAAGTGGGAAGGGGTTTACGATGGGGATGCACTTGATTTCCAAGGAACTCTACGTGATCTCCCTCTCAAAACAAGAGAGAACAAGTCCCATTCCCGCAATCCTAATTTATTCAATTTCCCAATTTGCAATTTCACTAAAAAGTCCATAACTCCCGCATCCGAAAATTGGAATCACAAATTCTTGGGCTCTTTGGGAGAAACTAGTGGCAAGGGGTTCATGAGGGGGATGGAAGTAAGTTACAAGGAACTCTAGTTAATCTCTTTCTCAAAACAAGAGATAATAAGTCACATTCCCACAACCCTAATTTCTCATATTCCATGTTACAATTTTAGTACAAAGTTCATAACTCTCGCGTCCGAAATCGGAATCGTGCATTCTTGAGCTTGTTGGATAGCCTGCAAAGATTTAATTCTTTTGAGTATAATGTTAAATATACTTAAGGATTGTTACAGGGAGCCAAAAAATTAGGGGTGTTACACTTTGCCATCTCTTAGCTTGCTAAGCATCTAAAATCTCGCGTATTCTAACTAGTGCATCAGTCGATCTATTTTGCTAATGGAAAACCATCTTAAACATTTTTTTCTCTCACCACATCCTCTATCAGAGATGCATTAACTTTCCTTTTGATTGTATCATTCTGAATATGATCTTTTCTTGTATGACCACACATCCACTCTAGCATTTTCAATTTTTCTGCTATCATTCTCGGCACATATCTATGGTTCACAATCCAACATTCAAATCCATAGAGCATAGTAGGTATCGTGACATCTCTGTAATACTTTTCTTTGATTTTTAAAGGAATTTTCTTATCACATGAAATAGTAGAGGCTCCTTGAGACTTCAACCAACCTACATTTATTCTATGAGTAAAATCTTCATCGATTTCTCCAGCATGTTGCAAGTTCCCAAATATTTAAAAGAAACTTTCTTTTGAATGTTATCTTCTCCATTTTTTACCTATATCTCTTCACTATTGCTTCTATTAAATGCAACACTCCATATATTCAAGCTTATATCTACTTAAATGAAATCCTTTAGTCTCTACACATGTCTCCAAACCACAAACTTCTCATTTACTCCATATAACCTCATTAATCAACAAATTATCATTGGGAAGCAATATACACTAAGATATCTCATCCTAAATGTGACTAGTCAACTCATCCAAAAAATCAAAGTAAAAAGGAACTGACACAAAGCTGAACCTTGACGCAAATTGATGATGATGTCAAAATACTCAGTCTTCCTAGACTAGATCCTCACAAAATATGAAGCCTCATCATACATATCATTTATAAGGTTAATGTACATGACATGTACTTTTCTCTTTACCAAAGCTCTCCATAAGATGTCCCCTAGAATTGAATTGTAAACATTATCTAAATCAATAAAAATCATATGTAGATTCTTCCTTTTAGCTTTATAAATCTCTATTAATGTTCACCTCAACAGGTGGATAGCTTCAATAGTTAAACAATCTAGCATAAATTCTGATTGGTTTTGTGTTACTTTGAAAACTTGCCTTAACCTTCTCTCGATGATATTATCCCAAATTTTCATAGTATGACTCATCAATTTGATACCTCAGTAATTTGAAAGTTTTTTAATATCTTCTTTATTCTTGTAAAGAGGCATCACGATGCTTCTCCTCCATTCTTCATGTATTTTCTTGCTTATCTAAATAACATTGAATAAATTTATGAGCCAAGTCAAACCATGTTCCCTCAAACTCTCCGTACTTATGTAGGAATGTCATTATATCCCACTCAATTCCTATGTTTCATAACCTGCAAAGACTCCTCTGCTTCCTTTCTTTTTATTTATCTATAGCTTGCACAATTAAATTATCTTTCATTACTAGCTAGATTTTCTGAAGTCATCTCTTTACTCCTTTCTCCAGTGAAAAGCTTATGGAAATACCGCTTCATTATAGTCTTTATATCCTTTTGAGTAACAAGCACATGTCCTACTTCATTCTTAATGCATCTCACTTGACAAGATCTTTGATATTTTTTTCTCTTACTCGGGACAATATGAATATATCTTTCTAGCCCTCATTAGAGTCAAGTTTTTTATGCAAAACTTTAATAACTTTTGTCTTAGCTTCATTAGAACCTTCTTTCCTTGACTTAAAACTATTTTAATAATTGTACAAAAAAAACTCATTAAATTTTTTAGGTTGTAAAAATCTTGTAGAAAAGTTGAATAAATTAAGGACTTAACACTTTATAGAATCCTTGTACATAAAAGTTACGTGGAGACAGCAAAGAAAAGCCATACAGAAAAGATGCATATATATATATATATATATATATATATGTATGTATATGTATGTATGTATGTATGTATGTATGTATGTATGTATGTATTATTGTATAAATAGTCCGATGAAAAAAAGGTGAAGGAAGTTTGTAAATATATTTGGTAAAACTTGTAAATATCTAACTACTAGCATTCTTATATAAAGTCCATAAAAACAAGAATATATCCGATATATTAAACAAATTGCATATATCATAAAATTCATAACAACTTGTTGACACATTAAAAGCCATAAAAAAATATCAAATTCCTAAATCTTTTATTAAAAGTTTAGAAGTAAGAAAATTTACTTCGTAGATCGTATTTCATTGCATTTTTTGAATAATATACTTCACAAAGTTGGTCTTTTTTATTTAAGCACTTCATGTCACAAAACTTCACAAGTATGCTCCGCATAAAATAATGCTTCTCAAGTATCATAACTTTAAACTATCTACAATATTTTTTAATGCTTTTCAAGACACATTGCTTTCAAATTACTTTTTAGCTTTTCAAAACATTTCTCTCCATTTCTGCCACATAAAAAAAGATAAGCAAAAGGAGTAGATAAAGCATTTAAGAAATTATAAGTAAAGCGAGTTTAAGAATTAAGAGTTTACATAGCACAATCATGTCATACACACATTATTCATATTTATAAAGTCAAATAATCTTGTTTAGCTTATGCAATCAATGAGTAATTTTGAAATCAATATAAAATTTTCTTTAAAAAGTTCTTAACTTTTTAGAATCAAGCATTTAACTAAAGAGTAACATACTATCTAATATGCAAGAGTTCTATTTTAGCACATGGTATATGTCAATAAGTAAATTTTAATGCACTTAAGAGGATTAATTTCTAAAATTTCACTCTTTAGGATGGCGATCTTTGTATATACCAAATTTGTCGGGGCAGCCTGAGGAATGTATTGGATCACCCTTTCAAGACACCTCACAAGGTCATGCCATGTTCATTGTTCCTTTGAAAGTCGTAGTTTTTTATATCTTTCTATTTTGAGCACCCATGGGTATAACAGAGAACAAGAACTACTTGGGATTTTATAAAGTCTTCTGGATATACCATTAAGATGATTGACAAAAATCAATTACAAGGTCTAATGATAGTTAATAAAAATCAATTCAAGGTTTTCGGAAAAAAGTAACAAATAATGAGAAACACGTATCTAGCAAGTCAGAGAAAGTTTCAAGTAATTTAAAACATGTGTTAATCATTATAAGGGTACGAATCATAGTTTGCATACATGTTACCGTGACAAGAATGCATTGTTTTCCAACTTGACCTTATTTGGAATTGTGATGTATGACTTTCTTGATATTAATGACCATGTACATTGCAGAGGTTTGATTTCTTCCTTGGATGTTTTCAATATCCAATCTCTTGATCTTATTTTTTAGAGCTTTTAAACATGTAAAATAATTTTCAACAATTTCTTGGATCCGCATGTGTTATTTGACTTCTCCCAAAAAAGTTTAATCGTTGGAAGAGATCCATCTTTTATCTTATGACTATAACTAAATGCATGACACGTCGCTTTTTTAGGTTCTCATTCGAGTTCATATCTGATTCCAAATTTATTAGATTATGGTACTTAATGGACATTAAATTTTCTGATTTAGTTCCATTACTAAATTTAGTAAGGTCTCCTATCAACCATATAATATTTTTTTAATATTAATAGTAATTTCTATATCAATTATTTTATTTTTCAAACAAACTCTCATCGATTAAAACTTTATCCCTAATCAAAGATTGATTGGATTTATTTATAGTAGCTAAAAGTTTTCAAAAGTTACTTTCACTTGCAAGATAATCAGATTCTTTACTAAATTATTATTTTTTCTTTTCCTTTTAATGTTTTATAAAAATTCTATTATATGTGTGAGTCTGGCACAAGAGGAGGGGATTGTACAATAAACAATTATCTCAATAACAATATTCAATTAAAAATAGCTCACAAACCATAAAGATACAGAGATAACGAACCACAAAGTACACGGTGATTTTTACATAAATCCAAGTGGGGTGCGCAATACAGGACCATGTTCTAGGATTTCCCCTTCATTCTCTCGGCAAAATGTGTTTTCCATATTCCAGCATTACTTTAACTCGAGAGTAGCACAAATATGACATGGCTAAAGTACATATGAAATATATACGGTACACCTCCATGTACTTAGCTTGTGCTATGTCCTCATATCACTAAGCGATATGAAGTCATAGCTCATGCTAAAATATAAAGAAACATAAGGGAACTGACTCAGGTCTCCCCCTATACTTAGGTTAAAAATAACTTAAATAGAAGGAGAGGACGAATAAGAGGGTATAAACGAGTGAAGAATATTAATGGATGGGGACTCAGGTCCCCCTTATACTTAGGTTGAGAAGAGCCTAAGTAGAGAGATGTGCGATGAAGATGAAGGGACCCGAGGTGAACAATCAAAGAGACTTGGTTCCCCCTATACTTAGGCTGAAGAGTAGCCTAAGTATGCTGAATATGGAACTAAGGATGTGAAATCGATATACCAGTTAGTGTTAGATGAATATTTATGATGCTATGAATCTATGTGGATGAAGGAAATGGAGTTCGGGGTTTACATGAGTGGTTTTGAATAAAACACAATCAAGACTCAATAAATCAAGAAAAACCCTTGAGTTCACCAACTCATACATGAGGACCAACAAATATCAATCATTTATCTTTTTGATTTCATTGGTAACCATCCAATATATGAACCCATTTATGCAAGTTTTAATGTGGTTTCCGGGCACTATCTTAGGGATGTGTCCTCACCTCTCAACATGCATAAACCATCCTACATACAATGTGGGTATTGCTCTCCAATAAAACCAATGTCATGTTTACTCTCTTTTATTTTACTCAACTTGCACAATTTTAGCTTAGGTTATCATTGGAATTAATGTTGAACAAGAAATCATGAAAGCATATACCATCTAGTTCTGATTCCATTTAAATCCTAAGTTGTAAATCAAGACAGAAATCGAGAAAAGATGATGCAATGAAAACATGATGCATGCCCGAGAAAGAGATACTTACAACGACTCCCAGCTCTCTCCATGTGTTATGCAAGACTGAATTTAAATCTATCTCTAAATGCATGCAAGTCGATAAAAACTGCAACCTAAATATGCTACTATCAGCGGGAAAGAATTTGATTTGATTTTGTGTAAGTAGTGCAATGTTTATGCACGTCTCAATGAATCTTATGAGATGAAGTGATCTCATAGATGCTTATTTGTGTGTTCTAACCTACGATCAAACACATTATGATATTCAATGAATAAATCTCGAAGAGACGTGTGCCTAACCTAGGCCAAACACTCAAGTGGAGTCCCACTCGGGTTAGGGGTGAAATAGACTCCACACACCGCATAATGTCCAGTGTCCTTATTACATTCGCGAGCACTCAAACCACGACCGCTATAAAGGCACTTGATGAATAGCTGCTCATCTACCTTTATTCTTCAATTTTGTCTTTAAATCTCTAGCAAAACACATGTAAATATCAATAAATTATATAAATTAGCATTCATTATTCACCTATAATTAGTCTGTAATTATACTTAATTATATTTATTTGAATACAAAATAAAAGAGTAAAGAAAATAAAAAAATAAATGAAGTATCATAGATATTGAATGACCCTAACCATGATATCAAGTCAATATCAACTTGGTCGACAATGAATAACATAGGGAGAGATAAGGGTCTATACTGCATATAGAAACCCTAGTTTTTACTTCAAAATACCCATTTTTACTCTATTTTATTCTTTATTTATACACCGCAAATAACAAAATGATCTGGATGAAGCTTGTACGTATAAATATATAGAAAATACATAAAATAATTGCCAATAAAAATAAAGTATTGTGCTACTGTGACACATAGATGAAAAAGCCACAAATCGGATTTCATAAACCAATATATTCTCCGTACAAATTCAAAATTCACCAAACTCACCTCCATTATATTCTAAATTAGATTATCAATTTATTGAAGGTGGATTCATTAAAAATGGAGTTAAGATACAAAACTCGGCTTTTTGGGGTCCCATTGTACCATGTATTTGAATAATTTATTCATATATTTTATTCTTTACATTTTTACTCCTCTTGTATTTTTAAATAATTGTGAATATCGATTAAAATATATAAAAAATACAAACATAAAACAAAATCATTAAAAATACACGAACATAAATTATACATTAAAATATATATGCATACTATACATATAATGTACATACATATAATTATTTATATATATAAATAAAATGATAAAAATAAAAATAAAAATATGTAAATATGCATTTAATTATATTATAAATATGTAAAATATGTAAATATGATAATAAAAATTAAAAATACAAAATCAAAATAAAATACCTAAAATACATGTAAATATACCTACAATTATACATTTCAATATTAATATCCTATAAATAAGTCATTAAAATAAATAAAAATTCACATAAAATAGTTTGAAAATGAGAAACATTTTCCATGTTTTGATTTTTAATTAATAAATCATTTATTTTTTATTACTGAATTAACAAGGCATTTAATTTCGGTTTTGTCTCATTCCGTCCTACGTGGACCAATGAGAGTGCAAGGAAAGTTGATCCCCTAATCAATTGTCCTTGCCTGAGCTCTAACTCTGTCAGTGTCATTTTCCTCCATTTTTTCACTGTTTCCTCCAAATCTCCATATTCCTCGAGACTTCCCCCACATTACAACCACCTTAACCCTCCTTCATACCTTGCATCTAGCCCTCACTAACCCTTCTCCATCTTCACACAATCACCTTCCCACCTTTGTCACGACCCTAATTCCGGGTCACCGGATCCTCCCATATCTGGATCTGGTTACTCAACAATAATTTATTCAATAATCATAACTAACACTCAGAAAGAGACTGCAATCAAAAGTATTAAGAATGAAGTATTTCAATACCTTTCCATTCACAAAATAAAGTTTACATGATACATTGTCCCACTATAAACATTTACATGTAAATCAACTGGAAAGGAAATACGCAAAAAGATTACTAACTACCTTAGAAGTGATGCTATTGTGGTTGGATACCCTGTGATGGCTCTCCGATGCATGTTCAGAAAATATAGGATGAAGATTAGAGAGTGCTAAGTAACGAAGAAGAGAAAAGTAAACAAGTAATGTAGATTAGAAAACTTATTATACCATAAAGTTTCATTTCTTCTCATTAGTTTAATACATATTCCTTCTATTCCACATCAGAGATTAGTTCAGGGGAAACCTCACTACTCATGGACTCCGAAGTTGTGGACACTTCGGGATTGGAGATTGCGTTGATCTAGTGAGCTTATTCCACCGCATGTCGCCTTAACCAATCCTCCAATACTAACATGACAATTTCCTTTTCTTTTATTATTCAAGGTTTCGAACCCTCCAACTGACAAACAAAGAAGCACATCATCCTCGAGGACATGGTATCTTTAAAACCACATGCTAATCTTTAATCGCATATACTATCGACTTTAAATATATGTTATCGTGACCCAGCCGCTATCCAACCACTTGTGCCTCCACATGGCATGACCACATTTTCAGGCAGTCAACCCGCCTAATGGGAGCTGACTACCATGCGTTGCAAATAAATTATTTCATGCACTGAAAATATCCAGGCAGCCGTGTATTACCTAGGTTTGGCCTGCCAATACGGATGTTCTTCTGATAAACCTACAAGTTGCATGTCTGACCTATAGTTCAACTCCCAGTCATTCTTAACATAACAAACGATCCTTTTCAGGATCCATATCAATACACATCAATTCTCAGGATGTAATCCTTCCATTAAGCCTTCGGTTTGCATATTCCTAAACATTGAGTATAGACTCACGTATATATTAAATCATATGTATATCTACTAATAATTAGATTTATTTTAACTCTAAATCCTAACTTTCCGAGACATTTCATCAATTTGATGCTTAATATTATTTTAGTGGGAATCACAAAGTAACTTTTCATATTTTCTCAAAAATAGCCAAAATAAGGTTGTTCATAGCGAATAACATATAATCAGGAATTTCAATGATATCGTATAAAAACCCAACAGAAAAAGAAAGGATTTCGTTACCTAAAGCTAGCTCTCTCTCGCATATGCAGTTTTTTATCATGATTCGTTTTCAGAAAGGATGATTTACAGCTCTTGAAATGATCGAATTTCATTTTCATATCAAGAACACTAAGAACGTGCCAAGAACATAAAGAGCAAACAAAGAACGCGAAGACTGTGAAGAGCATACGATGAACGCGAAGAACACGAAGAACATATTTTTCTCTCAAATTTCACCAAAGCTTCCCCTTATATGGGATGATATTTCTAGGAGAATTTCGATAGAGTTTCCCCGTATATCGGAACATATTTCTATGAAAATTTCAGCACAGTTTCCTCTTATATCGGGACATATTTTAATGTAAATTTCGACAGAGTTTCCCCTTATATTGGGGCATATTTCAAAAGAAAAACATAAAGAGTTTCTACTATAAAATTACCAAGAGGAAAACAACAACGAAATCAAAAAGAATATAATCGAACTGTAGGCGATGAAGAATCAGTAGACACTACGCCTCTTAGGTGAGTGAAGATGTGATAAATCACAGGGTTCACTGACATGCATAGCCGCCCACACCTAAGTAGGGTGTTACACAGATTTCTCCCTCAAAACAAGTATAAAAGCGAAATTGAAAGAATATAATAGAACTATAAGCAATGGGGAAATGGTAGACACCACGCATCTAAGGTGAGTGAAGGTGTGACGAATCACAGGGTTCACTGACGTACATAGCCGACCGCACATAAGTAGGATATTACACAAATTCTTCCTCGAACCATGATAGAAAATGAATTGAAAAGGAAGATGAATCGAAAAACAAGTTGGAAAGAAAATAAATCAAAAACCTAGCTCAAGTTAGCGCTTACTTACGAAGCCAAGTAGGAGAGGATTATACCGTCATCCTCCTCCTCGTTCTCTCAACAGCACTTCGCTAGCACTAATTCCCTACCTCCTTCTCCTCCTCTCGACCTCTTGACCCTAGCCGTCGGGGTAGTGGTGGTAGTGGAAATCATAGAGATAGAATGAGTAGGTGGGTTATTTATAAGCTTCAGAAAACTACTAACCATGGTTAGTAAACCATTGTTTAACCATTAATTACGGTTAGCAGCCTATAGTTTTGGCCAAAGCTTATCCAAAACTTAAGACTTGAGTTAGGATTTTCCAGAAGGTTCTAGATTTCCTAATGATGCTTAATTAGCGCTAATCACGATTAACTTTCACTAATCATGATTTAACATTCAAGACTTGCTCTTAACTTCACTGACCTCTGATTAGTTTTCGGTAATGGTCATTAGCGATCTTCAATCCATCATTATTTTCTTTAATCGTATTTAATTAGTCTTATTGACAGTCATTACAGGTTAATAGCATTCTTAAGCCTCCTTACTTATCTATCTTCCAAAAATCATAATAATTTGAAATGAAGTCTGATTTATATGAAACAAATTCAATTTGTTTTCTCTTTACGAGCTGGATCTTATGATATAAGACTGAGAGAGGCCAAATTTAAGGATCTACAACCTTTAAGGAAGTATCGTCTTCCAGACTTGAAATGCAAGCATAACAAACTTAAAGAGGATTGAAACCATAACAACTTTAAAGAGAATGAACGTCATTTCATTTATAATGAAGATATACACAAATTATAGTGTTTAAATAGGGCTTTTTCCTCTCATGTCTACCTCATGTTCCCATGCGGCTTCTTCAAAATCTTGGTTCCACATAATACTTTAACTAGAGGTACCTCTTTATTCCTCAACTTCTTGATATCTCTGTCTAATATTTGCATAGTATTTCAAGGTATGTCAAGTCTGGCTCAACATGCAAATCGTCATAGCTTATCTTATGCTCAGGATCCTTAATATACTTTCTCAATTTTGATACATGAAAAACATCATGTATTGCCGAAAGATGTGGAGGAATTGCAAGTCTATATGCAACTTTTCTTATCTGCTGAATAATTTCAAAGGGACCCATGAGCCTGGGTGTCAACTTCCCATGCAAGCCAAACCTCTGGACTCTCTTCATAGGTGATACTTTGAGAAATACAAAGTCACCAACCTCAAACTCAAGATCTTTTCGCCTAGCATCACTATAGCTTTTCTGGCAACTCTGAGCAGTTATTAGTCTTTTTCGAGCAAGCTCTACAGCTTTATGTTTCTCTCGAAGTCTATCTGAATCATAAAGGTTCTTTATTCCGATCTCTTGCCTACATAGATGAGTAGTACACCTACGTCCATACAGTTCTTCAAATGGTGTCATGACAATACTTGTATGGTAACTATTGTTGTAGGAGAATTCAACAAGAGATAAATGTTTAATCCATGATCCCTTCCATTCTAAGACACATGCTCGTAGCATATCCTCTAGCGTCTGAATCGTACATTCTAATTGACCATCTGTTTGTGGATGATATGTTGTGCTCAAGCATAATTAAATGCCTAAGGATTTCATGAAGTTCTCCCAGTAGTGTGAGGTGAATCATGAATCTCGATCAGAAATTGCCTCATTTGGGTTACCATGGAGACGGATTGCATGTATATTAACTCAGCAAGCTGTCTGGAGTGGAAGATAATCTTATTGGAATAAAGTGTGCTACTTTGGTCAGACAATCTATTATGACCCACACACTATCTTTACCACCGGTCATCTGATGTAAGCCAGTAATGAAGTCTATGGAAATGCTTTCCCATTTCCATTTAGGAATAGGGAGAGGTTCCAACAATCCTGGTGGATTTTGGTGTGAAGCCTTTACCTACAGGAAGGTGAAGAATTTACAAACTCAGCAACATCCTTCTTCATTCCCGGCCACCAAAAGCGTGAACGAAGATCCTTATACATCTTCATAATTCCTAGATGAATAGACAATCTAGATCAATGCGCTTCACGCGAGATGTCTTTCATCAATTCAGTGTGTTTGGTATACAAACTCTGTGATGGTTATACAGTAACCCATCTTGTATATGGAATCATTCTATCTCATTCTTCTAAAGTTGTTGTCACAAGTCTTTAAGGATTAGGTCATCCTTTCATCCTTCCTTTATTCTATCCAGATCTTTTGTCGGTATCGATGAGGAACAGTTATAGTATCAACACTATCACTCAACGTTGTTAATAAACCCTAGAAGTGGATAGCACTCACTAACCCGGGAGAATAAGTTCTTCTGCTAAGGGCATCTGCTACGATGTTCCCCTTACCGGGGTTTGTAGGAGATGGTGCAATCATAATCCTTCGACAGCTATAGCCACCGTCTATGTCTCATATTGAGCTCCTTCTGATCCAACATATATTTCAAGATTTTATGATAGGCGAATATTTCAAAAGTAATACCATAGAGGTAATGTCTCCATATCTTTAAAGGAAAGACTACGGCAACTAGTTCAAGGTCATGAGTCGGATAGTTCCTCTCTTATGTCCTGAGTTTTCATGATGCATAGGCAACCACCTTGCCATGTTGCATAAGAACTGCCCCAAGTCTCTCTTTAGATAAATTAGTGTACATTGTAAACCCTTCAGTCCCAGAGGGTAGAGTAAGGATAGGTGCAGATGTTAGGCATTCTTTCAATGCCTGAAAACTAGTTTTGCATGCATAGGACCATATGAATGGGACTTCCTTCTGAGTCAGCCTAGTTATTGGCAGTGGTATTCGTGAAAATTCCTTCACAAATCTTGTATAATACTCAGTCAGACCTAGAAAAGATCGTATTTCTATGACAATCCTTGGGTGTTCCCAATACATCACCGCTCTAACCTTCGCAAGATTAACTGATATACCTTCTCCAGAAATAACATGGCCTAAGAACGATACTTAAGATAGCCAGAAGTCACATTTGCTATATTTCCCATACAATTTGTTCTTCCTTTGTGTTTCAAGTGTTCATACTGGTATTTATCCTTGGAGTAAATAAGCACATCATTAATAAAAATTGCTACAAACTACAAAGTGGTCTAGGAACTCCCTGAATACTCTATTCATAATATCCATGAAGTCTGTTGGGGCATTTGTCAGTCCAGGTATAACTAAAAGTTTATGATGTCCATATCTAGTTTGACAGGTTGTCTTAGGGATATCCACATCTTTAATTTTCAACTGATGGTATCCAAATCTTAAGTCAATCTTGGAATACACAGTTGAACCCTGCAACTGGTCAAAGAGATCATCTATTCTTGGCAGAGGATACCTGTTCTTTATTGTCCTCTTATTTAGCTGTCCATAATCAATGCACAACTGCATAGTCCCATCTTTCTTCCTTACAAACAAAACAGGTGCACCTCATTGTGAAGTACTAGGACAAATGAAGCTTTCGTCTAACAGTTCTTGTAACTGTACCTTTAACTCTCGTAACTAGGCTGGTGCCATCCTATATGGAGGGATAGAGATAGGATGAGTATCAGGTGTGAGAGAGACTTCAAATTCAAGCTCTCGCTCAGGTGGTAATCCAGGTAGTTCATCTGAAAATACATCAGGAAAATCGCACACTATAGATACATCTTCTATCATTTTGTCTGACCCTGAGGTAGTGGATACACAAGCTAAAAAACCTTGGCACCCTTGCTCTAACAACTATCATGCCTTCAGGGTAGAGATGTATTTGACATCATCACTGGATGTCTTTCCAATAAACTGAAACTCTATCGAGTTAGAAATGTGAAAAGTTATTGTCTTCTGGAAACAGTCAAGGCATGCATGATGCCTTTCTAGCCAGTCCATCCCCATGATGAGATCAAAGTCATCCATTTCAATAGGTAGTAGGAAAACATGTAGTTGATGTCCTGCTATCAGTACTACGCAATTATCCAACATTTCTCGGATTATAAATACTTGTCCTCCTGGTCACTTTATCAGATAGGACTGTTGTACTTCTACATGTATCTTACCCAAAGTGGGTACTAATCGTCGAACAATAAATGAATGTGAAGCACCATATCAAACAAGGCATGTACTGAAAAGCCATGAATAGTAACGGTACCTCGTAAGACCATTCATGAATTGTAGGCGTGTTCTTCATTGACTGCATTGAGATAGTCATTAGGAATAGGAAAGTTAGAGCCTACAACGCTTTGTGCTAGTTCATACGTAGGAGACGGTCCTTGCGAGCCCTGACCTCTACCATGTCTTCCTCTATGTGTTGCTCCCTTACTCGGGATGGAAGTTACATTGTTAATTAGGGACATGGTTCAAAAACCGAACCTCTCAACTTTGGACAGTTTTTCTTGATGTGGCATGATGACAGTAATAACATGCACGTGTTTTTTTCTGAGCTGAAGGCCCAACCACGGAGGTACTAGATCCTGTTGTCGAGTCGCGAGGGTATAGTGGAGGTCTAGAGAAACCCCCTTTTACTCAGAAAGTTGGAAAGAACCCTCAACTCTAGCATCCTTAGGTTTGGATGTCTCGGGACTCTCGTCTAGTGCATTGAGCCTCTCCTTCAATGCATGCTGCTTTTGTCGCATCTCTTGAAGCATTGTCATCATAGCCGCTAATTGCCTAGACATGTCTTGGTCTGCCATGATCTCAGGATGAATCAAGGCCAAAGGTTAGGTCCTATACGTTTTAGTATGATGTACATAAGAGAGAATGACTTGGGAATGGTACTGCAGTCACTTATTAGGATCAAAGGATCTTAAGACAACCTTAGTCTGAGAATACCGCTCATAGTTGTCAATTACTGAGTAAATTACTGGAGTAACCGGGCACTGATACCAAACTATCATGACCCTAATTCTAGGCTGTCGGATCCTCCCATATTCTGATCAGGCCACTCAGCAATAATTTATTCAGCAATCACAACTAACATTCAGAAACAGACTACAATCAAAAGTATTAAGAAGGAAGTATTTCAATACCTTTCCATTCACAAAATAAAGTTTATAATACATTACCCCATTATAACCATTTACATATACATCAGCTGGAAAGGAAATACACAAAAAGATTACTAGCTACCTTATAGAGTGATGCTATTATGGTTGGCTAGATGGCTATTATCTGTGTGATGACTCTCTGATGCATGTTGGATTTTTAGAAAATATAAGATGAAGATTAGTGAGTGCTAAATAACGAAGAAGACAAAAGTAAACAAGTAGTTAGTTTAGCAAACTTATTAAACCGGAAATTTTCATTTATTCTCATTTGTTTAATTCGTATTCCTTCTATTCAACATCATAGATTACTCTAGGGGAAACCTCACCACTCATGGACACCGAAATTGTGCACACTTCGGGATTGGAGATTGTGTTGATCTAGTGAGCTTATGCCACCGCACATCGCCTCAACCAATCCTCCAATACTACCCTGATAAATTCCTTTTCTTTTATTATCTAGGGTTAACCCTCATCTTGACAAACAAAGAAGCACACCATCCTCGAGGACATGGTAGCTTTAAAACCACGAGATAATATTTAATCGCATATACTAGCGGCTTTAAATACATGTTATCATGACCCAACCGCTATTCAACTACCTGTGCCTCCACATGGAACGACCACATCTTTAGTCAGTCAGCCCGCCCAACAGCAGCTGAGTACGACGCCTTGCAAATAATTTATTTCACACGCTCAACATATCCGGGCAACCGTGTACCACCTAGGTTTGGCCTTTTGAATGTTCTTCTGACAAACCTACATGTTGCATGCCCAACCTGTAGTTTTACTCCCAGTCATTCTTAACTTAGCACACGATCCTTTTAAGGATCCATATCAATACACATCAATTTCCATGATGTAATCTTGTCGTTAAGCATTTGATTTGCATATTCCTCAACATTGAGTATAGACTCACATATATATTAATTCATATGTATATCTACTCATAATTAGACTTATTCTAACTCTCAAACCTTAACTTTCCAAGCCACTGCATCAATTTGATTCTTATACATTATTTTATTGTGAATCACAAACAACTTTTCATATTTTCTAAAAAATAGCAAAATTAGGGTTCTTCGTAGCGAATACAATATAGAATTTCAATGATATAGTATAAAAATCCAACAAAAAAAGGAAGGATTTCGTTACCTAAATCGAGCTCTCTCTCGCATATGCAGTGCTTTACCGTGATTCATTTTCAGAAAGGATGATTTACAGCTCCTGAAACGAATGAATTTCATCTTCGTATCAAGAACACTAAGAATATGCCAAGAATGTGAAAAACAAATGAAGAACGTGAAGAGCACACGAAGAACAAGAAGAACGCGAAGAACATATTTTTCTCTCAAAATTTCTGCAGAGCTTCCCTTATATAGGTGATATTTCTAAGAGAATTTTGGCAGAGCTTCCCCTTATATCAAGACATATTCTATGAAAATTTTGGTTAATCAAGACATATTTTAATGCAAATTTAGGCAGAGCTTTCCTTATATTGGGGGAAATTTCAAAAGAAAAAAGAAAGAGTTTCCTCTGTAAATTTGCTGAGAGGAAAACAACAATGAAATCGAATAGAATATAATCAAGCTGTAAGCGATGAAGAACCGATAAACACCACATGTCTTAGGTGAGTGAAGGTGTGACGAATTACTAGGTTCACTGATGTACATAGCCGCCCGCACGTAAGTAGGGTGTTACACATATTTCTCCCTCAAAACAAGTATAAAAGAGAAATCGAAAGACTATGATAGAATTATAAGCGATGGAGAATCGGTAGACACCACACATCTTTGGTGACTAAAGGTGTGACAAATCACAACAGTCTCTGACGTGCATAGCCGCATGCACCTAAGTAGGGTGTTACACATATTCCTCCTCGAACCATAATAGAAAATGGATTAGAAAGGAAGATGGTTGAAAACCAATCTGGAAAGAAAATGAATCGAAAACCCTATCTCAAGTTAGATCTTACTTATGACGCCAAATAGGAGAGGATTATACTGTCCTCCTCCTCCTCGTTCTCCCGACAGCGCTTCGCTAGCGCTCCTTCCTCGCCTCCCTCTCCTCCTCACAACCTCACAACCCTAGCCCTTGGGATAATGGTGGTAGTGGAAATCATAGAGAATGAATGGGTAGGGGGCTATTTATAGGCTTCAGAAAACTGCTAATCATGGTTAGTAAACCATAGTTTAACCCTTAACAGTGGTTAGCAGCCCATGATTTTGGCTCATGGTTTTGGCCAAAGCTTATCTGAAACTTAAGGCTTAAGTTAAAATTTTCCAGAAGGTTCTATATTCTCTAATGATGCTTAATTATTGCTAATCGTGATTAACTTTCAGTAATCACGATTTAACTTTCGCAACTTGCGCTTAACTTTCATTGACCTCTGACTAGTGTTCGCTAATAGTCATTACCGATCCTCAATCCATCATTATTTCTTTAATCATATTTAATTAGCCTTAATGACGGTCATTATGAGTTAATGACATCTTGAGCCTCCTTAGTTATCTTTCTTCCGAAAATCATAACAATTTGAAATTAAGTCTGATTTATATGAAACCAATTCCATTGGTTTCCTCTTGAAGAGCTGGACCTTATGAAGGATTCGAGAGAGCCAAATTCAACGCTTTACACCTTTGCATTCCGCCATGATTATAAATAAGAAGCTTGAGCTTCCTTTAACTTTTTTATTCCCTTTAGGCCTTTTATAATGCCAAAGATCAACCCGAGGACATGCCTCTTTGTGACAGGAAGCAAGGCCTTCCAATCCACGGCGAGGAGAAAGGAAGTCTGAGGAGAGATCCCCATCATCGAAACATCTCAAGAAAAGGTCTTCTACTCCAGGTATGTCCTATTGAGCTATTAATTTTTGGTTAGTTTAAAATCACATTTTCATTTCTTAGCGTAGAGTAATCCTTAAAGTAGTGCAATTTCGATTAGTTTTAGACTAATTAGCAATTTGTGGTTCATTAGAGCTAGCTCCATCCACATATTCCACCATGATTATCCACTATTCTAACCCGCTCGAACCACCCATCAGCTCAACCTTCATTTCTCCATTACATTCCCACATCCGGATTAACCCGATTGTGCACCGATCGATGAATTAGAGATTCACCCTCTGTCGTTCATAAAAGCTCTCCACCCCTCCATTTCGTGTGTTTAGCTTCAATTCTTGGGTTGAGGAGACAATCCTCAAGCCTGTGGTACCTTTTGTGCAAGTTTGAACCTCTGAGGAGGCACCTGGGAAGATTATTGGACAAAAAAATCAGTTGCAGGTCGCATGAAAAGCCAGAGCTCCACTCCTCTATCCAGTGAGGTTCGGACGCATCCAAGCCATCTGGTACATGCGGCGAGTTTCAAGGAAGATGGGGGGACAATCAGAGTGGTTGGAAGATGCCTGAGCTGGGAGGAATTGAGGATTGAAGGAAGAATAGGGAAGTGTTCTTCCCTATTCTTGTTGAGGTCTTGATCGCCATCTGATTGAGCACGTGGTTGATATCAATATGGTCCCTTGGATTAAAGTGAACCGGTGCCTGCCAAGGACCGTCTGATCCTAAGTGAGCCACGTGGGCGCAAACCAACCATCCATCAACACCTCACGTACCCCGCACATGACCCCTAAGGTAAATTTTAAGCAAGCCCACATTCATTTTTGTATTTCGATCTAGTACTATAAATATTTTATTAAGTGTAATAGTTTTAGTAAAAATTGTATGAAGGATCTTGAACTCGTCTAATATTACATTTTAGTCCTTCCGCCTTACGTGTAGCGACACGTGAGGCCCTATAAAATTTTCATGTATTCTCCCATGTTAGTTGGACTTGTTATTAAATGAAATATAGGTTTTTGAAAATTACAATAGGTTGCTGTAATTGTGGCATTATATTTTCTTCTATATTTATCATTAAAAATTTTTTTTGCTTCAAAAATTGTAGGAAAATCAATATAAGTGCATGTAACATTACTTGATCATATATATATATATATATATATTGCATGGCAATATAATTGATTTTCCTATTTATTAAAAATACAAAAAATAAGTATTTTCTTCTTGTTTAAATGATAAAACCCATAAAAATTAGGAAAGTATTCTAACAATTTCCAAAACAAATATATTATCCATGTTAACATATTATCTACAACAAATCCAAAAATCACTAAAAATATGAAACAAAAAAACCAAAAAAATTACAAAACCCAAAATTCTGATGAAAAATTGCAAAAATTAAAGAGAAATCCAAAATTTTACTTTGTATTTATTAATTTTATTTACTATATATATTATATATTAAAAATAGGTTTCGGTTAATTTTAGACTTATTTATATTTATTAAATGTAAAATAATGTCAGATAAATATTCTGTTCACTATTTTACTATATTTATTATTTTAAAAAATACCTAAAATTAGTAAAAAATTCTATAAAAATTACCAAAAATAGAGAAAATCTAAAAAATATAAAAATATTTAATTTCATGTATTTAGAGTATATTTTGATGTATGCAAAAATATAATACCCTATAGTTACTATATATCTTATATATTACTTATATTATCTATAATAGTATTATATATAAATATATATACTTAATTTTAAAATTTAAAATAAAATATAAGACTTTAAATAAAATATAAAAATATAAAAAATTAGAAATCCATAAAAAAAAATAAATATAATTTAAATCCACATAAAACAAGGAAAAAGCAGAAAATAAAAAAATTATTATTATTATTAACTTTAAAAAAATAAATAATTATTATATCTCCCTACCTTTGCTCCCCGAGTTTGACCTCTACACGTAACTACGCCTATACACATACATTATAGAGTTATAATAAAACTTAACCGACTTCACATTTATCGCTCGATTTTAATTGTGGGTTGATTGTTACTGAAATTAGGGATTGCTCAACATGGCAATTATTCATCTAACTTGTTAGATCGATATATCCAATCTCTGTTCATCAATGATGTGAATATCGAGGAGCAATGGATCATAGATTATTTGCTTAGTATGCTTTGTATATTATTTCTTTTTCTGCTTTATCTAGATTTTATCTATATTTTGTAAACTATTCTTACCACTCTCTTGTTTGAATTTTCTACGAGGACTCGACATCGAGGAAGGATTTCTTTGGAGATCCAAGGCACCTGAGGAATGTAGAGGTCGGCTATTCAGCCTAGTAGGCAGGAGAGAGCATGAAGAAGACCCATGAAGAGAGAGAGGGAGAGAGAATATTAGCAATAGTATAGTTTTTATTTTATTTTTATTGAGAGAGATATTAATTAAATTTTTAATAATACATGACATACATTTGAACATTACGAACCTATTTTACCAAGTGATTGTTCATTTGGAGGCCCACGTGGTTTAACGTGTTTTATTCGGTTTCTTCACTTTTGTTCTCCCTATTTTCCCTTTATTTTTATTTTTTTCTATGATTTATGTTTTTCACATTTTCTATTTTATGACTTGTGTAAATAAGCCCTTAGATACTTAGGATTTGCTTGCTTAGTACTTAGATCCAAATCTCTAGTATATGCATGTTCCTATAAACTGTTGTGCTTGGACTGAATCAAAATAATTTGTACTTCACGTTTATAGCAATTCATGTACATGGAGCGATTTCATCTTTACATGTACATATAGATTAGTTTTAATTTTATGTGTGTATCATTTTGCATGTAGAGTGCTGGATTAAGGTATGCATTTCTAACCATGCATGCTTTCATTGATTTGACATGCATCGGCTTTTCTGAATTCTCCTTCTAATTTCTTTGACTTAAATAAATTGAAAATCAGAAAATTTGTTAGGTGATTATTATTGAAAAATACTCAAAAAAAGTGAAAACTCAAAAACTAAAATAAGATGACTACTAAATAAACTTTGACTCTAATTAAAATATGTAATGGACTTCATTTTAATGGATTCATAAAGCCCACATTATTTTCATGTACCTTCCAGACAGAGTGAGGAATGAGCCTAGAACAAAGAGCCAAAATCCTAGCTCGGGTACTACCATGCTTATTGACGGGATTCACGAAGTATTGGCACTTCTATCGGTGCGTGGGAAAGTAGGGCTAAGTCTGCTTGCAGACTTAATCTAAAGTAATGAGCATAAGGGAACTGCAATGGTGGGTCCCTGTCTCATCGTTCCATCTATTCCTCACCAACCCTTCTCCATCTTCACGCATCACCTTCCCCGCTTTGCCCTCCGCCATATTTAGAAACAAGAAGCTTGAGCTTCCTTTGAACTTTTGATCCCCTCTGAGCCTTTTGTAATGCCAAAGATCAACCCCATGATGTACCTCTTTGTGACAGGAAACATGACCTCCCGATCCGCGACGAGGAGAAAGGAAGTTTGAGGAGAGATCCCCATTGCTGGGGCATCTGCGAAGGTCTTCTACTCCGGGGATTGATGAATCTCCATTTCATCACCTTTATTCTATCATTTTGGCCTTAAAAATCCTAGCTAATGCATATAAATAGCAATAATTGGTGCATAATAGCATTTATTATTTCCAGTATTATTTGTATATAAAATAAGATTTCAACGCCAAAATTATAGAATAAAGAGAAGAAAAGAAAAATGAATAAAATATTGAAAATATTCTATGATCCTAAACCCATAGACCAAGGCAAGAATTGACTTGGACGACAAGGAATAAAGTAGGGGGAAATAAGGGCTGAAATAGAATAAAAATCCCATTTATTCATTCTTTAATTATGCATTTTTGACACATATTTTATTCTTTATTATTTATTCATCAAATAAAGAAACTTTGTACAAAGTTGTAGATAATAATGTAAATAAAAATACAAAATTGAGTTTGTACAAAAATAATATATAATTTTCGTTTTATACACAAAATAAAAAGCCAAAACCAAACTTCACAGACTCATATCTTTCAAATAAAAAGTCAGAACATCGCAAAATCACCTCTAATGTATATAATTTTTCACGAGCTATTTAATGGTGGTGGTTTTATATTTTTTTGGAGTTACTATATAGAAGTTAGGTTTTGGGGCCCTATTGTACATTCTATTGATTAAAATATTCATTTTATTTATTTTTTATTATTTTTGCAAATTCTTATTTTTATTTTTAAATATTATTTATAACACATGTGTATATTAAAATTAGAATAAAATCTAAAGGAAAATGCAAAATAAAATAAGTCTATGAATATACATAGGCAAAATACATATGTTATACATGTATATAAATAAAAGGGGAAACATATTATTGAATTCTTTATTCTTTCATAATTTTATAATATTCTAAATATTATTCATATTCTATTAAAAATATGAAACCAAAATAAAACCCATTATAATAAATTAAAATGAAAATAATAAAATATAGGTAAAATACCTATAAATATACCGATATAATATACACACCTATTTATTTAAGTATACAAATTAGATCATAAAAATAAAATAAAAATATATTTATACTCATAAAAATAAGTTATAAATATATAAAATAATGTAATAAAATAATAAAATAAAATATATAAAATAAAAATAAAAATGTACAAAATATAGGTAATTATACCTATAAATAAGCCATTAAAAATAAACTTGTAATAAAATACACAAAAAATAAATAAAAATTATAATAAAATAATACATTAAATAATAAACTTTTTTTATTTTATACTCAAAAAATAATAAAATCATTTATTATTTTAAAATAATTATTTTTGAATAAAACTGTTATTTTGTCCAGTAGCAGGGCTACGTGGACCAATGGAAGGTCGAGGACTGTCAACCTCTGGTCAACTGTCCCATCTACGACCTGGCGCGTCAGAACCGTCTCTACCTCGATTTTCCTCCATTTTTCCCGGTTGATTCGTCCATCCATTGACGTCCCCGCCTTCTTGACATTTGTTCCTCCATCATTGTAAATACTCGCCAGCCCATTAGGTCCATCGTATATACTTTTGATTCTTTGATTTTGACTGGTCAATAAGGGTGCTCCCTAATGTGTAAATAAAAACCTTCGCTTTGCCTCGCATTTTTTGTCATTTCCCAAGCCCTGGAGCTCCGTAGCTCAGCCAAAGCGAGCATCCTTGTATCAGGAGGAGATCCCTTGAGCTCGCGGACGCTCAAGGAGGCCGGAAGTGCAACCAAGGCCGCCACACCGGCGACCTCTGCACCCTTCCCTCGCCGGCAGGTAAGAGCTGCATCTTTTACTTCCTTTAGTTAGGTTTTAATTCCAGCATTTCATTTTACGCATTTAGTTTCGGGATTAAGGTTTAGAATTAGCGTAGTTTGCCAAGTTCGTAGTTCGCCTGAGCTCTGCTCGGTGAACGATTCCCCTTGTACCCGACCGCTCTCCACCTCACCAAACCACCTCCACTTCTTCCTCTCTCGCTTCCCTACGCCCTTCACCCTTCCACTCAACCAGATCCTCCTTATATCTGGATTTGGAGGTCCATCTCCGTTGCATTTCGCCGGACCTCTCCGCTTGACTCATCCCACGTCGTTTCACCACCAATAAGCACACCCAGGAGCCCCGTATCCTTGTGTGTTATCTATTTGCAGGTACAGGTGGGTCAAGCAATCCCTTTGGGTCAAAATTGAGATCTTTGCAGGTACCTGGGATGTCTTTCCTTCCTCGACCTCGCGGAGGAGCTCCGGCGAACACACGAGCATTTTGAAACCCTCATACGATATAGCAAGGCTCCATGAGTCTTTTTGGACCGGTAACAGCTCGAGTGATGATCGGACGTAAGCGTCACCAGATCGAAGGTCGAGGATAGAAGAGTTCTTCCCTGTTCTTTGACTCTTTGTCTCTATCGTTCGATCGTCGCCTCACCCCAGATCGCAGCAGCACCGTCGGATGCAGCCGCATTTCCACCGTCAGATCAGCCGGGCTGATCTAATCCTGGCCATTCGCAAATGAACCGTCATCGGGCGCGGAGAGGCTGACACGTGTCCAAGTGAAGAAATACAGATCGTCCGCCAGCATCGATTAAGGGGTAAATTGCATATCTTCCCCGCTACTTTTTGTATTTATTATTTTATAGTGCAAATAAAATATTACGTGTAAATAAAATTGGAAGTTGTATAAATGGACCCTCGTACTTTATTGTAATTGTAATTTGGTCCTTCCCAGCCTTACGTGTAGTCCCACATGAGGGTTGTAATTTTGCATAGAGGCCTCTGATTAAGGCATATTCGCATTGTGGCCCCTGATGTTTATTTTAATTGCAGAAATACCCCTGCCAGGACATGTATTTTTTGTATCTTTCATCTATTTATTAAAAGTGGCTAACTTGCTCCTAAAAATTTACAAAAATAGGATTAGATGCTCCATGCATTGTACTTACACGTCACGTGTCCACTTTGCATTTTTTGCATTTAATCAATTTATTAAAATTAAAAAAAGGAGCCTAAAGAATCCCTGTCTAATTTATAAAATACCAAAAAAATATAAAAAAACTTAATGAAAAATTCCAAAAATTTATATAGTGTATTTTGATATTTATTAAGTCCAGAAAACAAAAACCCATGAAAACCCCTAAAATTAAGAAAAAGAAAATTAAAAAATCAGAAAGCTCCAAAATCCAACAAAAAAAATATAAAAAATCTATAAAAATACGAAAAATATGTTTTGTCTATTTTATAATAATCAATATATTAGTATTTATATATTAAGAATAATTTGGGTACTTTTGGAGCTTATTTATTATTTTTAAAACCCAAATTACTCAGATTATGTATTAATCCCATATTTGGGATATTTTTGACTTTCAAAATACATAAAAATTAGCAAAAATTTCTGGAAAATATAAAAAAATTAGAATAATTTAAAAAACCTAAATAAAAATTTCTAAATTTTATCTATATTTAATATTATTTAAAAATATATTTCTATGTATTATGTAAATAAAGCCTTATATATGCTATATTGTTTTTATAAAAGAAAAAAAGAAAATATAAAAAGATAAAAATATAAAATAAAATACAAAATCAAAAAATTAAAAATCAAATAAATATATATATATATAATTAATATAAAAAATACATAGAATGAAAAATCCATAAAAACAATAACATGGACAAGAAAAGAATTGAATAATTTTGTGCGCATATTTTTGCCCCCAAACCGTTTGCTCCCAGTGTTCGACACTCTACACATGCTTACATGCTATACATCTATTGTAGAGTTATAATAAATTTAACTCCACATTTTTTATATTCACTGGTTTTTTATGTAGTGGGTTAATGTTGATCGAATCGAGATCTTTGTCACGGGCCACCGCAGCGACACGCATGTACATTCAGGCCCGGGCAATTATTTTTTGTCTATCAAATGGCGTCGTTGTCGGGGTGCAATGTCGTTTGGGATATATATTATTTATTTGATTCTTCACTCTTGTCCTTATTTATTTATTTATTTGCATTATTTCTTGATATTATTGTGACTGTTCTGACCTCTTCTCTGTTTGAATTTGATGCAAGGAACGCTGCGCGATGGAGGATCTCTGAGGAGGACCTGTGCACCCAAGCAAGGTGGAGCTAACTTTCGGACTGAGTTGGCAGGAGAGAGCATCAAAAGCAGATGGAGGAGGATTTTTGAAGAGCAATCTACCTTCTTTATTGGTATTATGTATATTTGTGTGAGAGAGTGACTTTGGCATGTAATAATACAGGACTCTTTAGACACTCTGGCTTCCTGAGGTCCATTGCCCGAGGGATTGTTCCCTCGGGGGCCTCAATGACATTTTTCACTTTTTATTTTATTTTTATTATTTTGTGTGAATGAGCCGTAGCTTAGGATTGCTTGACGATAGACTAAGGTCCAAACACCTAATATCTGCATGTACCTATAGATACGATTTGGACTTAGTCAATTTTGTAACATGTGCTTCACGATAATAGCATCCTGTATCTAGGGAGATTTCCTAGATTGCATCTCATATAGCATAGGTTTCAATTCTATTCTGCATCACGTATGGAGAGAGCTGGGAAGCATTGTAGTTCTTCTTACTTGGTATGCATCATGGATTTCCGACTTGCATGGCTTTTCCGATCCTCTCCCTCTGATTTTGACCACTTAGGATGCTTAATGGAAATTGGAACCCCGTTAGGCACGTGCATTGAAAAATAACCAAAAAAGTGATAACCAAAATAAAATCGGGACTGCTAACCATACTTGATCTCTAAAATAAAATGTAATGGATCCCCAGTCTTGGGGAGAGCAACCCCCTCATTGTATGAGCATTTTATTCATACGTACACGCTAAGGATTAGAGCACAAATCCCAAGCCTCTCTGTGGTGTGTACAACTTTTTGAATGGTCACTTAACTCTAAAATCGACAAAATAAAAAGACCACATATGGGTCTTCACTGTGTTGAGTAGGTGAACCGAGGGTTTGCCTTGTGTCTTGATTATGATTTGGAGTCCATTACACTTTCAACTATTCTTCGAGTAGTCAGTCCCGTCCATGTGAGTCATCCATTTTTCATCTTTGAGTCTCTCTACCTCTCTTATACATATATCTCCTCATTTACATTGAGTTGTGATATTGGCGCTTGAACTCAATCATCTACGCCAGATCTTTCGTATCTCTTCTTTCCCACCCTCCCCGTGTCCCCCGTATCATCTTTTCTCTTACCTGGGATTGTTGTGCCTGTAGGTATCGCCCGCATCGAGGATTTTAACTTACATTGATTATTGGAGTAAGTCGGGTGCTTTTTTAGGACGTTGAGATTGATACCCCACTTTTGGTGGTTGTGATTGGAGCTTCTTGAGGATTTATTCTTTGATGCACGACCTTTAGGTGTAAATCCTAATCGAGTATTTTCGATCTCGCTCACCGGATTGAAAATGAGATGCTCTGTTATGATTTGATGATGATATCATGAGCTTAGACTGATCTATCTATTTTGAGGTTCCACCTTCTCGATTTTGAGGATTGATTGATTATTCTTATTTGGACTTCTCGGCAAAGGTGTACGGAACACACATGATGTCTCCATCTTCCTGATTTACCCATCCCCGATCTACTACTTCTATCATCCACCTATGGCACTTTGAGGATTCTTGAGTATCTTTTGTGCCATCTCAGCTAGAGTGGATTGCCCCGAAGGGCGTATTGTGATTGATATGCTTATTCATCCCTCTATGATCTTATGCCCTCCGGATGATTGATTGATTGATTGCTTTTGAGGACCTGAGATGTGATGCCAGCAATCCCAAGACTTGATTGACCTAGTTCGCATTACTCCCAAAGGACTATCTACGGGAAAATGAAACACTTTCTTTACACTCGGTTCCCCTTTCTGACTGTGTCTCCTATTGGTGGGAGCATAGAACTGAGTCGTCTGATATGCTTTCGGTCCCTACTGCCTTGTTGTTTACCCGATCTGTTGGATCTTGGGACCCATCTGATTAGACTCCTCTGAGACTGCTCTCCTTGACGGTCCTCGCAAGGATGAGCCATGTTTCTCTGATTATTCTTCGCTTAGATGGCAGTACGCTCCCTGAGGGTTGTTTGCGGGATGCTACCAGATTTTCTTGATTTTTCGGTCTGTTCTACTGGTAGCCAATCTGTCGCCTACCAAGACCGCTTCTATTTGATCTGTCTGATGGATTAGGCTCCTTTGAGCCCACTCGCCTTGACGACCCTCGCAAGGCTGGGCCCTTCTATTCTGATTATTCATTGACTAGCATGTATTACTCCCTAAGGGTTATCTACAGGAGGGTACATCATATTTTAGTTACTCGGCTTCACTTCTGGTGCTTCCTTTCTAGAGGGGCACGAAGACGAGTCTGCTGATTTTGGTACTCGGTCTCCGCCCTGGTTGTGTCTCCTATCTGTTGGAGCACAGAGCCGAGTCTTCTTATTACTCTATGATCCTGCTCAGCTTGAGGATCCTCACAGGGTTGAGCCATGTATTGTGTTATTCGATGTATTCTTATGACTTTCTGACTCTATGATTACCAGATATCACGTTGTTGTCTCCTGCTCTTTACCTTTTATATCTTCCAGAGACCATGATTGACTTGGAGGGGTCTGCACTATTCCTTCTCCCTCCAAGTCTTACAGTATCGGCTCTGCTCACTCATTCCCTCCTTATGAGCCGATGATCTGATTCCTGCTACCGGTACTTCCTTTACTTTTCGATATGTTTTTCCCCAGTAGCTGACACCCACTTGAGTGCATATCCGGGTGTCTTTTCACTTTCTGACTGCGTCCTCATTATCACAGGGAGACGACGATGAGAGCACGTTATTCGTGTACCAGATATCGTCTTGTACCTCATTACTCTTTGCTTATTGTATATACGTATTGTGTATTCTATTCCTTCTTTCTCCCGTATGTCTTGTGTGCTCCAGATCTTTCGTCATATCTGTGTGACTATACTTAGGACGTACTTTGTCCTAAGTGTAGGGGGTACACACCGTGTTGTTCTTTCTTCATTCTGTTTCATCACTCTTGTCGTTGCTTATACTTAGGGAACTTTCACCTTAAGTATAGGAGGAGTGATGTGCACATTCTCTACGATCTTTTCATCTATATGTATATCTCTATCTTTTCTTCTTTTCCTTTTCATTTTTCTTTATTTACAGAAAGGTGTCGCCCCTTTGTGTCAGTTTTCTGTACTTTGGTCGTACTTTGTCCTAAGTATAAGGGTGTGCATCCCGATTCGTTCATTATTTGATCCCCTCCACTGTCTCCTCTCTTGTTGATTCGCTCTGTTATACTTAGGGATATTTTACCCTAAGTATAGGGGGAGACAACCCGAGCTATGACCTGTTTATTTATTCCCACCCTTGACCCTCCCGACTTTGTGTACAGTCTGCTATACTTAGGATTACCTGATCCTAAGTCTAGGGGGAAGGTCACCTTCTTATTCATTTATCGATTCTTTTGTTATTCCTTAGTCGTCGTAGTATAGGCTTTTCTATACTCAGTACGAGTTATGTCTTCTCTTTCTCTTTTTGATCTATGAGGACATAGCTCATGCTAAGTATAGGGGGGTCGTATATACTCTGTATATACTTTAGCCATAACTCGTACTTTCGTATAATTAATAATAAATATGGCTAAATATACTATATACATACATATATATTTCATTAAGAATCATTTAATAACAACAATCATTCCTCAAATTATTTTTATATTTACTGATTAATAAATCAGGTTAAAATTTTTTTGCAAAATGATTTGAAAAATGGTGTGAACCATTTGGAAAACTTTTTGTGAAATGTTTTCAACCTTAAAAATATTTTTGAATTGCAAAAATTATTTTCTTTGTGTGAAATAAAATATTTGAAAACTTATTTGCAAATAGTTTGGAAAATATTTTGTAAAAATAGTTTGAAAATGTATATACATTGTTTGAAAAATCTTTGCAAAAATGGTTTTCAAATGTTTGAAAATATTTGTAAAAATTATTTCGTATTATAATTTTGAAAATTGTTTTCAAATAAATTTGATGAATGAATCTATCATTAAAATAGGAATAAAATGTGTATATAAATCAAAATAAAATTCCTTACCAATTGTATAAATATACCTAATTTGTTAAAAAATATAAATTCTTTAAATTCTTAACTCTTGTAAATAAAAATAAGTACGCCCATGTAAATAGCTGTAAATATTTTATACTTTATGTGCCAAAATTCTTTTCCATAATTCTTTTTGTAAAGATTCTTCTTATTTTTAAAAATTCTTTGAAAAAGTGTGTTATTCTTTGCATCATTGTACATAGCATTTGCATAGCATTCATATTCTTTCGATTGAGCTTGATGATTGAACTAGTCCAATAAAATCGAAGATTAAAGCTTGGTTGGACCTTACTGCACCTAATTGCACTGAAACCTTATGGGAACTAGGTTTAAGGTACTTCAGGTCTATTCATACTTAATTCTTTGAGACTTAGGGCTGGGTTCAAGTCACCTCAACTCACTAACTAGAACTTTTCAAGACACACGCATGACTCTTATCGGCCTTGACCTAACTTGGACACTTTCACCTTTCACTTGGCTCAATTCAGTTGGAGTGGTGAGGGGTTGGATTTGCCAATCTGAGATGCACACGAGTGGAAATATTCGTCCTCGTCTAGAGAGGGAAGTGCACCCCAACCTGATCCAGTTTCAATGAAGTCTAAAGAAAGGAAGTGTGGGTTGCAATAAAGCTTCAAAAGAGGGATAGTCTTCTGGCTCAAGAGGAAAAAGTCCTTATGTAAATGATGTTGTAAATAGTATGTTGAAAAAAAACTCCAAAAAAAGTGGACAGGCTTGTAAATAAAAATAAAATGCCTGCCGGAGTATGTATATATCTTGTAAAGAAAATAAGCAAGCTTGAGCATTAAAGTTATACCTTGTGAGCCTGCAGCTGGATGACTTGACTACGCTGGTCATGCATCCCAGGATAGGTAGCTACACTGGCAACCATCCATTCTCTTCTTCACCTCCTCCTCTTGAGTTGGATGCCACTTGAACTTAGAAGGGAATACCCCGCTCTTCGAGGACAGAGTGCTGGATTGAGGAATCATTGGGTTATCATTCTGGAGAAGTCAATTCCTTTGTCATTTCAGTTGGGGAGAACCACTATCACTTACACTGTACAAGTCAGCTTCATAGTCATAAGGGTTTGTATATGATGTAGGCGAGTTCTGACCTGGCTATTAAGGTGGTTTAAACTGAGTTCTGTGACTCTCGAGGGCTGTTGTGTTTTAAATTTGGTTCCTAATCAGGTTCCACACACATTTTCACATCAAGGTCTGACATGAGCTCCAAACTTTGACTTTGTACAGATAAGTTCAATAATCATGATCAATTCCATTTATTCCTTATTCTTTATTCTTTCTTTTTCTTTTCTTCTTCTTTTTCTTTATTCTTTTTGATACTTATTTCATAAGTGTTTGCTAGGGACTAACAAAGGCAAGTATAGGGGATGATGAATCTCCATTTTATCACCTTTATTCTAGCATTTTGGCCTTAAAAACCCTAGCTAATGCATATAAATAATAATAATTTGTGCATAATAGCATTGATTATTTACTGTATTATTTGTATATAAAATAAGGATTTTAGCATCAAAATTGTAGAATAAAGAGAAGAAAAGAAAAAGGAATAAAATATTGAAAATATTTTATGACCCTAAACCTAGAGACTAAGATAAGAATTGACTTGGTCGACAAGGAATAAAGTAGGGGGAGATAAGGGCCAAAATACAATAAAAATCCCATTTATTCATTCTTTAATTATGCATTTTTGACTCCTATTTTATTCTTTATTATTTATTCATCAAATAAAGAAACTTTGTACATAAAAGTTGTAGATAATAATGTAAATAAGAATACGAAATTGAGTTTGTACAAAAATAATATACAATGTTCATTTTATACACAAAATAAAAAGCCAAAAACAAAACTTCACAGACCCATATCTTTCAAAAAAAAGTCAAAACATCGTAAAATCACTTTAATTGTATACAATTTTTCACGAGCTATTTAATGGTGGTGGTTTTGTATTTTTTGGAGTTACTATGTAGAAGTTAGGTTTTGGGCCCCTATTGTACATTCTACCGATTAAAATATTCATTTTATTCATTCTTTATTATTTTTGCAAATCCTTATTTTTATTTTGTAAATATTATTTATAACACATACATATTAAAATTAGAATAAAATCTAAAGGAAAATGCAAAATAAAATAAGTCTATGAAAATACATAGGCAAAATACCTATGTTATACATGTATATAAATAAAAAGGGGAAACATATTTCTTTAATTTTTTATTCTTTCATAATTTTCTAATATTCTAAATATTATTCATATTCTATTAAAAATACAAAACCAAAATAAAATTCATTAGAATACATTAAAATAAAAAGATGTATATAAAAAATAGGTCAAATACCTATAAATATGCATATACAATATACATATCTATTTATTTAAGTATACAAATTACATCATAAAAATAAAATAAAAATATATTTATACTTATAAAAATAAGTTATAAATATATAAAATAGTAGAATAAAATAATAAAATAAAATATACAAAATAAAAATAAAAATGTACAAAATATAGGTAATTATACCTATAAATAAGCCATTAAAAATAAACTTGTAATCAATTACACCAAAAAATAAATAAAATTTATAATAAAATAATACATTAAATAATAAACCATTTTTATTTTATATGAGAAAAATAATAAAATCTTTTATTATTTTAAAATAATTATTTTTAAATAAAACTGCTATTTTGTCCCGTAGCGAGGCTACGTGGACCAATGGCAAGCCGAGGACTGTTGACCTCTGGCCAACTGTCCCATCTGGGACCTGGTGCGTCAGAACCGTCTCCTCCCCGATTTTCCTCCATTTTTCCTGGTTGATTCGTCCATTCATCGCCGTCCCCTCCTTCTTAACATTTGATCCTCCATCATTGTAAATACTCGCCAGCCCATTAGATCCATCGTATATACTTTTGGGTCTTTGATTTTGATCGATCAATAAGGGTGCTCCCTAATGTGTATAAATAAAAACATCCGCTTCGCATCGCATTTTTGGTCATTTCCCAAGCCCTGGAGCTCTGTAGCTCGGCCAAAGCGAGCATCCTCATGATAGGAGGAGATCCCCTGAGCTCGCGGACGCTCAAGGAGGTGGGAGGTGCACCCAAGGCCGCCACGTCGGCGACCTCTGCTCCCTGCCCTCGCCGGCAGGTAAGAGCTGTGGCTTTTACTTCCTTTAGTTAGGTTTTAATTCCAACATTTCATTTACGCATTTAGTTTCGGGATTAAGGTTTAGAATTAGCGTAGTTGGTTGGATTTGCAGTTTGCTGGAGCTCTGCTCCGGTGAACGATTCCCCTTATACCCGAATGCTCTCCGCCTCACCAAACCACCTCCACTTCTTCCTCTCTCGCTTCCCTACACCCTTCACCCATCTGCTCAACCAGATCCTCCTTGGATCTGGATTTGGAGGTCCATCTCCACCGCACTCCGCCGGACCTCTCTACCCGACTCATCCCGCGTTGTTTCACCACCAATAAGCACCCCCAGGAGCCATGTATCCTTGTGTATTATCTATTTGCATGTACTGTTGAGTCAAGTGATCCCTTTGGGTCGAAATTGATATCTTTGTAGGTACATGGGATGCCTTTCCTTCCTCAGCCTCGTGGAGGAGCTCCATCGAACGCCTGAACATTTTGTAGCCCCCAGACGATAGAGCAAGGACCCAGGAGTCTTTTTGGACCAGTAGCAGCTCGAGGGATGATCGGACGTAAGCGTGCCACCAGACCAAAGGTCGGGGATGAGGGAGAGTTCTTCGAGTCTTCGTCTCTGCCATTCGATCGTCGCCTCGCCCCAGATCGCAGCAGCACCGTCGGATGCAGCCACGTTTCCACCGTCAGATCATTCAGGCTGATCTAATCCTGGCCATCTTCAGACGAACCGTCATCGGGCACTGAGAGGTTGTCACGTGTTTAAGTGAAGAAATCCAGACCGTCCTCCATCGCCTATTAAGGGGAAATTGTATATCTTCCCCACTACTTTTTGTATTTATTATTTTATAATGTAAATAAAATATTACGTGTGAATAAAATTGGGAGTTTTGTAAATGGACCCCCGTACTTTATTGTAATTACAATTTGGTCCTTCCCAACATCACGTACAGTCCCACGTGAGGGTTGTAATTTTGCATAGAGGTCCCTAGCAATTTTGTATTGTAAAATGATTCATAAAAATAAAATAAATTTTATTTTATTAAGGTATATTTGCACTGTGGCCCCTGATGTTTATTTTAATTACAAAAATGCCCCTACCAGGACATGTATTTTTGTAGCTTTCATCTATTTATTAAAAGTAGCTAACTTGTTCCTAAAAATCCCCAAAAATAGGATTAGATGCTCCATACATTGTATTTACATGTCGCATATCCACTTTACATTTTTTTGCATTTAACCAATTTATTAAAATTAAAAAGGAGCCTAAATAATCCCTGTCTAATTTATGAAATACTAAAAAAATAAAAAAAATAACGAAAAATTTCAAAAAAATATATATATAGTATATTTTTATATTTATTGAGTTCAGAAAACAAAAACCCGTAAAAATAAAAAAAGCAAATTAAAAAAATCAAAAAGCTCCAAAATCCAACAAAAATAATAAAAATTCTATAAAAATACCAAAAATATATTTTTTTCTATCTTATATTTATCTATATATTAGTATTTATATGTTAAAACTAATTTGGGTAATTTTGGAACTTATTTATTATTTTTAAAATCAAAATTAATTTCGGATTATGTATTAATCCCATATTTGAGATATTTTTTACTTTCAAAATACATAAAAAATAGCAAAATTTTTTGGAAAAATACAAAAACATTAGAAAAATACTAAAAACCCTAAAACAAATTATTTTCTGAATTTTATCTATATTTAATAATATATAAAATATATTTCTATGTATTATGTAAATAAAGCCTTATATAGGCTATATTGCTTTTATAATAAAAAATGAAAATATAAAAAGATAAAAATATAAAAAGAAAATACAATATCAGAAAATTAAGAATCAAATATATATATATATAATTAAAATAAAAATATATATATAATGAAAAATCCACAAAATCAATAACATGGACAAGGAAAGAATTGAATAATTTTGTGCGCATATTTTTGCCCCCAAACCGTTTGCTCCCAGTGTTCGACACTCTACACATGCTTACACGCTAAACATCTTTTGTAGAGTTATAATAAATTTTAAGTCCACATTTTTTATATTCATTGATTTCTTTATGTTGTGGATTAATTGTTGATCGAACCGAGATCTTTGTCGCGTGCTACCGCAGCAACACACATATACATTCAGGCATGCGATAATTATTTTTGGTCTATCAGGTATGTCATGTTAAGATGTTAGTTTTAGGTTAGTTAAATTACATTCATTTCTTATTGTAGAGTAATCCTTAGAGTAGTGCAATTTCAATTAGTTTTAGCTTAAATTAGAAATTTGTAGTTCGTCGGAGTTAGGCTCTGGCCACCTGTTCCACAGTGATTATCCACTGTTCTGACCCATTCGAACCACCCATCATCTCCCCCTTCATTTCTCCATTGCATTCGCATCCAGATCAACCTGATAGTGCATCGATCGATGAATCAGAGCTTCACCCTCCACCGTTCGTCGGTGCTCTTCGTCCCTTCCATTTTGTGCATCGTTGGGAACTCTTCATCTCATTCCATTTATCTTCTTGTTTTACCTAATACCTGATCGAGGGAGCTCCCCTTCGAGCTGTGACATTTCCTTGCAGGTTGAGGCTAGAAGAAAACCTCATATGGGGTGTTTGGACCCCAGAATTAGCTCCATGTGAAGATCTTCCATTTTAACCACCATGTCCCCAACGTTGGGACCTGGATTCTTCTGAAGCTTCCAGGGGTTGCACAAGGCTCTTAGAAGCTCTTGCATCATCCAGATGTGTGTGAGGATGCTTGGAGGTGAAGGTGCATCGAATTGAAGCTCGCCAACCCCCATTTCTTCATTTGTTCTTCAAAGTACCTCGAGGGTCGTCCGATCAAGAGCCGATCCCAGGAGCAGCAGACACCATGGGATGCCATGCTTTAGAGATGAATGATTGAGTGCCAGGAACAAATCCTAACAGTCCACACACGGAATGGTATCGGGCGCTGAGGACCATTGGATTCACTTAAGTGAGATTATCTGCATCGCCCATTAGTGTGTGGGTGGGTATTTTGCTTCATAACCCCCTACCATTTGTTATTTATTTTTTTAGTATGTAAACTTTCTGAGAATGTGTAATATTTCTTGTAATATTTGCATTTAGACCCTAGACTTCTTGGATATTACACTTTGGTCCCTTGTTAGGTCATCTCACGTGTTTATACACGTGAGGCTCCTGGGTATTTTGCAAGGAGACCCTCTCGGGATTCCTTATTTTACTTTGGTACTAGAGCTTGCAGATTTAGCGTAAAAGCTTTTGTAATATTTGCATGTTTCATCCGAGAAGTTATTTTAATTGAAAAAAAAAGCCCTGCAAGTCTAATATGATATATTTGTGTTATTTACAAGCTTGATCCTGAACTTTGTTAAATTATTATTAAATGAATTGAAACTTCCTGGAAATTGCATTTAGGTCCTATAATTTCCGAATTAAATTATTGTATGTATTTAAGTATTTTAAATAGCATTTTATCTCTAAAAGTTGTAAGAAAAATACATTAATTGCTTGGAACCTTATTTTATCATGAAGAAATTAATGTTATTTTCCTATAATAAAAATCCAAAAATAATGCATATTTCCCTATTTGAGTTTAGAAAAATTATAAAAATATTAAAACCTTTCCAAAAATTCTCAGAAAAATATATTGGTAATATTTTAAAATATACTACGTATATATATATCAAAAAATCACAAAAAAGTATAAAATCAAAACCCTAAAAATTGCACAACATTGTAAATCTTATAAAAATTATAAAAAAAATTCCTCAAAAATCCAAAAATACTGTTTTAGATTTCTGAATTTTCTTTATATTATCCAGTTTATAGGAAAATTGATCTTGGGTCCTATCTGATGTGTTAGATATTTATTAGGCCCATTTCAATTCCTTGATTTTCTGTTTTGCACTGTTTTGTGTTTTCTATTATTAAAAATCCATAAAAATTCTCAAAAATCACCAAAAATTGAGAAAATCTAAAAATCCCAAAAATATTTTATTTGGAAAATTTTGTCTTTGTTTGACGGTTTAAACTTTCGAAAAACTCGAGTTTCATTTATTTTGCATATCTACCCATGTATCCTTATTCTATATATTATATATTATTTATATATCTATTACTATTATATTCAAAATATAAACGATTAAAAATCAATTAAAAATAATTGAAAATTAAAAATATAAAAGTATATAATTTAAAAAACCCCAAAAAACTGAAAAATAAAACATGAATTTTTTTGCCTTAGTAGACTATTCATTTTTGCCTCCATTCCCCTCTGCTCTCAACGGTATGATACTCTACATACTTGCACTATACACACTTTTGTATAGTTAAAATAAAAACAAATTTTGACCCACACATTTTCTTTGATTTATCATACACTCTGGGTTAATTGTTGGCTGATTAGCTTGATTCGGATACCGAGTGTCGAAAGAGGTCTCAATACAGCAACTGATGGATCCGACTTGTCGGACACCGCAATCCCTCCAAGGTCGGATGTTAGGTACCCCATTCCTAGCTCATTCACCAAATGTGACACTAGAAGCGTAACTACTTAGAATACCTAAAAACTGCTGAGAAAGGTAAAGCCCCAAGGGGTATAAAATCTACTTTTATCATTGAAACTAATTTTCTAATAGGATGAGAAGGTAGTTGTATCATTGATTCTGGTGCTTCTATTCATGTATGCAATTTGTTGCATCTATTTCAAGAAATTAGGAATCTTGATGAATGGGAGATAGTCATCCAGATTAGATCTGATGCAACTGTTGTGGTAGTCACTGTCAAGACATATCATAAGTCATTAAAATTGATAAATGGGAAATAGTCATTATCTATTGGGAGAGTTCTTATACTTAAAAAATGTCTTTATGTTCCAGATTTTAGAAGGAACCTTATATATGTATCTACGTTAGCAAGGAATGGATACTCGTTCTTATTCTGTGAGAAACTTGTCAAAAGTCATCATGATAAATATATTGTAGATGGTATTCTAACTTATAGTGGACTTTATGACTTGTGCATTGATGAATCTGTCATGGATGTAAGACCCACTAAAAAACCCTAGAAGAATCAGGGAGGAAGAAAATCATTCGAACATGATTTGGCATCAAAGGCTTGGTCATTTATCTGTTGATAGGATCAGTAGATTGATAAAAGGATGAACATTTAGATTTTTTACAGGTCCAAACTTTACCTACCTGTGAACATTGCATTCGAGGTAAAATGACCAGAGCACCCTTTCGTAACAAGGTTATACAATGCAAGGGTATTCTTGACCTAATACATACCGATGTATGTGGTCCCTTTAATACTGCGATCCGAAATGGATATTGATATTATTTTATGTTTATTGATGACCATTTGTGATACATGTTTATCTTACTATTACATCATAAACATGAAACCTTTGAAAAGTTCAATGAATTCATGGCTTTGGTTGAGAACCAAACTGATAGGAAGACTAAACAGATTCAATCTGATCGAGGTGGTGAGTACCTCTCAGATGAATTCAAGGAATACCTTAAAGAGAGGAATTGTATCAATCTCACTCTGCTTGAAACTCCTCGACTAAATGGTGTCGCTGAAAGATGCATCAGGACCATTATGGACATGGTACGTTTGATGATGAGTAAAGCACATTTACCTCTTAGTTTCTGAGGATATGCGGTAGAGAATACAATATATATCTTTAACAAGATTCCTAGCAAATTTGTACCCAAAACCCCTCATGAGCTTTGATTTGGAACCAAGCCCAGCGTTAGACACTTGAGGATTTGGGGTTTCTTGGTCCATACAAAGAACGTGGATGCATGTAAGCTGGAATCTCGCACTCCAGAATGCTATTTCATTGGGTATATAAAGGACTGTATTAGATTCCAACTTTACAACCATGAGACTCAAAAGCTTTTCATCTCTATATATGTGAAATTTTTGGAGGATGAATTGCTTTAGATACAAGACAAAAATGATGTAAAGGGACTCATTGAATCCCCTGAGGGTATTAAGCTTCCTGAACCAGAAACTGAAGTGTGAATAGAGAAGAAACACATGTACCTCTTTGAATGAGTTCGAGGGTGTTTGTACCACCTAAAAGGTACGGATTTCATGTGTCATATGAAACTAACAATGATCCACCTTCATTTAATGAAGCACTCGTGGATCATGGTATTGATAGATGGATGCTAGCAATGAAGTTTGAAATAGACTCAATGTACAAGAATGGATATGGACCCTAGAGGATCCACCTAAGGGGCACAACTCAATGGGTGTAAATGGATCATCAAGAGAAAGAGGGGACCTTGTGTAATGGTAGATACGTTCAAGGCATTGCTTGTAGCCAAGGGCTACACACAGAGAGAAGGCATCGACAACGATGAGACATTCTTTCCTGTAGCTATGCTTAAATCTATCAAGACACTGCTAGATATAACTACATATCTTGACTACGATAATTGGCAGATGGGCGTCAAGACTGCATTCCTTAATGGATACCTTGATAAGGATATCTATATGGAGCAGCTCCAGGGCTTCATAACTGAGGAAGGCAAAGTATGCAAGCTAAAGAAATCCATCTATGTGTTCAAACAAGCTTCTCATAGCCGGAACATCAGATTTGATGAAACCATAAAGAGTTATGATTTCGTTCAGAATCATGATGAATCGTGTGTGTACAAGAAGCTTAGGGGGAGCGCTATTATGTTTGTCATACTTTACGTAGATGGTATCCTTATCATTGGGAATGATACATGGATGATGATTAGTGTTAAGATCCGGTTATCCCATACCTTCGAGATGAAAGATCTTGGATAAGCCTCTTATATCTTGGGTTTGAAGCTGTTCAGAAATAGAGAAAAGAGGATTTTGGGATCGTCACAACATGGGTACATTAAGAAGATCTTGGACTGTTTTCATATGAAGAATTCCAAGAAAGGCTTCCTTCCCTTAAGACATGGTATACTCATATCTAAAGGGATGGCTCCTCAACGTGCTGAGGATAATAAAGCCATGCATAGATGCCCTTACGCGTTAGATGTGGGAAGCCTAATGTATGCCATGATGTACACAAGGCCAAATATCTGCTATGCAATGGGAGTGGCAAGCCGCTACCAATCCTGCTACGGAGAACAAAACTGGAATGCAGTGAAGAACATCTTTAAGTATCTAAGACGGACGTAAGACTACATCTTGATCTATGGATATGGTGATCTCCAAGTCTTAGGATACATATATTCAGACGTCCAATCTGATATAGATGACCACAAGTCAACTTCAGGGTTTGTATTCTTATCTGTGAGCTGAAGAAGCAAGAAGCAAGACATTACAACTGATTCAACAACATAAGCCAAATATATTGCCGCATCAGATGCTACAAAAGGAGGCAGTGTGGTTACTCCAGTTCATCTTGGAACTTGGTGCAGTTTCATCGGATACTCCCATCCTGTTGCTCTATGATAACACGGGAGACTAGCTCAAGCGAAGGAACCCGGGTGGCATCAAAAGAGAAAACACGTGGAAAGGAAACCACATCATTCAGTAGATTCAAAAGAGTGATGACATAATCATCACCAAGGTGGCGTCTACCAACAACGTTGATCTCCTTACCAAACATTTACCCCAAAAGGTTTTCAACCAGCATGTAATGAGCATGGGTTTAAAGATTGTACGTGAATGATTCTGAGGGCTAGTGGAAGACTGTCAGCCACATGAGACCAGGGTGAACCATTTCTACAATAGATGTTATTGTAATCTTTGATATATCAATAAAGGTTATTGATTTATTTCACTCCTTGTCTGAGATTAAAGGAATGAATGCACCTATAAGGTCCCTTAATACATATAGGGTTATGTTCGATGGCCATCTTAATAATCATACAGTTATTAATTCAATAGTTGAATCATAGAGACCTATGCTTGGATGATATCTAAAGAGTTAGATTGAGGACTCATCAAGCACCATCAAATAGTTGTTAAGGGATGATCTCCATCCTTAGAAGGAGACGACAATTCTTCTCTGAAGGTTGATATCTGACCGGCCTCTTGATGTAGGTCCTCTACATAGGAATAGAGATTCGAAGGTGCCAGATAAGTTAGGTCAAAGACTTGACTTAATAAGACTGAGACAACCAAGACCTATGTCGTACGTTGTCACGATATAGGCACATATCCTCTGACCGGAGACAGAAGCACTACCATATGACTAAGTATGTACTTAGGCAGACTACTAGGTTGATGACCTAATAAGGTCTATACACCGGTGAGTTGATGTGCATATAAGGGCATAAGAGTAATATGATCCCTCAAAGGGATCCTACAGGTTCACTATTGAATCGGAAAACATGAGCTCACTCATGAGGTGTTGGGACCGATCAAATTCCATGTATGGTCATCTTGCATTGGAAGCATGATAAGAATTTTTAAGTATGATATATGTTTTTGGAAAGCACGTGATAGATACCAACTTCCAATGACTGAAAGAGAAACTTAATGATAAAACTATGAAGAAGACAATCTAAATATGATCTAAAACTTTGGGTTTATTATAGGTCTTTGATAACGCGGATATATTGCGAGGGTCTCCATAAATAAAATGAAAAAGTGTCGCTGAGGCGACCCCCCACAAAACACCCGGGTTGATCAGCAATTAACCCACAATCCAAAGAATACAACAATCAAGCTCAAGAATAAGTGTGAATTAATCTTTATTTACTCTATCATAAAATGTATAGGGAACAAGCATGTAGAGGTCGAACCATAGAGAGCAAACCAAAATGCAATAGCCTACATGTAACTCAGAGTCATCCTTGTGTGGGTTTTTGATTTTCAGAAAATATTTTTTTATTTATTATTATATTTTTTATTTATTTATTATATATTTTTTATATATATTTTTATAATAATATAATTAGGTAATATATATATAATATAAATATAAAGATATGTATACCCATAGAGGGTTAGTATGTAGCTTATAATACATACAATATATATATAGGTATATATAAATATAATAAAATAAATATATTTTTTTTTCTTTTCTTATATTAAGGTTAATAAATAAATATAAGAATACATATAAATAATTAGATATATATATATATAATTTTTTTCCTTTTTTTTGGAAATACATATATATACATAAAGGGGTACTATTACAAAAATACTCAAAAATGGTCAGAAAATCAGGAATAAAGTCTTTTTGGGATTTTCATGGTTTTTTACTATTTTTGCGATTTTTATGCATTTTTGCAAATATTTTTAGTATTTTTAAATAGCTAAATAATAGCAAACAGTGGAATAGGTTCTGGCTGTCACAAAAATAGACCTTAAAAATAGCTAACGGCCTCAAAAATTTTCCACACTATTTTCCTAATAAAGATAATATAACAAAGCATAAATAAGGCCTGAGTTTATAATTTTCCGATTTTTTTTTATTTTTTATATTTTTTGAAGTTTTTGGGTATTTTTGAATTTTTAAGGTTTTCCTTTTGAGATTTTTAGGGATTTTTGGACTGACACTAAGATAGGTCAAAATACACCATAAGGAATTTTTTTTGGAATTTTTCAAGGCATTTTAATATTGTTTTTGGGATTTTATAAGTTAGACAGTGAATAAAAGACATATTTTTTATTTTTAATAAATGCAAAAGTGCAACAAAATGCAAAACAAAAAATATAACGTTAAAGCACAACTAAACAGGAACTTAAGTCTATTTTTGCAAGATTTTCGATTTAATATGGAGCACAAAATAAATAGACAAAGCATTCAAAAATTAAATGGCCTGGCAGGGGTATTTTTGCAAATAAAATATCTCTCAGGGGCATACATGCAAAAATCACAATAAAAATACACGTGAACTTTTATTTTCAGGACCATTTAATAATTACAGGAACCCGGCGGGGTTTAAATGCAAATTTCACACGCCTCACGTGGGTGCTGCACGTGAGGCGCGGAGGGACTAAAGTGTAAATATAAAAACATCAGGGGGTCCAACGGCAAATTATACAATTTATTTACAACTTGACTTTTTATTTTAGGTATTAAACTATAAATACAAAAAGGCGGGGGCTAGATGTGAAATTTACCCCTAAATAAGGCGTGTCATCCAACGGTGCTGGAGGCGCCACTTATCCACGCGTCACGCATCCGACGGTGGATACCGGTTCGGCGATGAAGGGCCTGGATTAGACGATCCGGGCTGATCTGACGGTTGGCACGTGGCTTCATCGGATGGCTCTCCTTCGATCTGGGCCTCGCCTCCTGATCCGACGGTGCTGAAGCTCCCTGGAAGAACGGGGAAGAAGCTCGGAGCTGGAGAGCTTTGATCGAGGAGTTTGGGCTCCTCCAAGGCTCTCTGGCACGTCTGAGGTGGTCTACACGTAGCTGGAGGGATCTCGCATCGCCTGATGGTGATTTCATGGCTCCTGGGAGTCTGAGTCGATGGAGCGAGGTCGGAGAAGAAGGGGACCCCCAGGAACCTCTTCCTGGGTCAATGTAAGCCCAGAAGGGCTTTCTTCCTCGATGTACCTGCACAGGAAGAACCGCGGGCGAGAGAGCTTTCTCCTCGACCCAGGGTTGTGAAGCAGCAATGCAAGATGAAGGTGGGCGGAGGGGCTCCGGCGAACGGCGGAGGAGGAGCCCCGATTCGCCAAGACCTAGGGTCCTGGGTTGACCAAATGTGTGCGATAGATGGAGAAGGCGCTGAGGTTCGAAATGGGATGAACGAGGCGGTCGGAGACAGGAGGGGCTACGATGGAGAAGTCGCCGGAGCCAAGCTCCGGCGAACTTCGAATTTTGATCTTTAAGCTACAGGGATTAACTACAACTTAATCTAATGACTGGAATGAAAAACTAACATTAAAAGCTAACTAAGAATGCATAAAAGAGCAGCTCTTATACCTGGGGGCCTCCAGCGAGCAGGGCGGACGCCGGAGCTCCGCCGCGTCAAAATTCTCCGTCCTCCGGCCATGTCGAGGCGCTGGGCGACTCCCCCTGTCACGAGGAATGGTCCAGGAGCAAGATCAAGGCGTTTGGGTGGAATGAAAATGGCCAAATTCGAGGAAGGAGGCGGAGCTACTTATTTATAGACACTGGCGAGTAGCCATATTGACCGGCGATTATTGGCTGATCCAATGAGTATCTACTTGATCTGGGATTTTGGCGGGCATCATGGATGATTAGGGAGTAATTCTTGTTAAGGAAGCATCTTCGATTGATGGATGGTGTGCCCGGGAAAAATGGGAGAAGACGGGCGAAGAGACGGGCTGCGTCACATCGGGCGGCTGGGGAAGTAGTTGACCGGGCGGTCAACTGTTGACGGCCTGGGATTGGTCCAAGTCATCCGCTAGAAGATAAAATAGGAGACCTGATTAAAATTTGATTTATTTGAGACCTTAAACGATTTTATTAATTTTTTCTTATAAAATAAAAAATGTGTGTATTATTTCATCAAGTATTTATTTATGATTTTTATTGAATTTTTCGAAGTGTTTTATTATGGTTTTAATTTAATAATGTGTATATGTATGTATTTACATGTATTTTTGTGTATTTTATTTTTAATTTGTTTATTTTCTTTTATTATTTTATTGGCTTATTTTATAAATTTATAGTTTATTTTTGTGTTTATAAAGGTATTTTTATTTAATTTTTAGGAGTTTATTTACAATTTAAAATAAATAGGTATAGGTTTATGTAGGTATCCTTATAGGTATTTTACCTATGTATTTTGTATTCTCAATTTATTTAATGTATTTTCTTGAATTTTATTTTGGATTTACATTTTTAATGAGTTATGTATAATGTATACATTATTATAAAAATATAAAAGAATAAAAGAACCAAGGAATAAAATCCTTTTTATTTATATATAGGTATATAGCATAGGTATTTTGTCTATGAATTTGTAGACTTATTTTATTTTACAAATTATTTTTGGTTTTCTTTAACTTCTCTTATGTGTATGCATTATATACATTATTTACAAAATTCTAAAAATATGAATTTATACAAATAATGAATATTGAGTAAAATGCATATTTTAATCAGTCCTATATACAAGAAGGGCCAAAAACTTAACTTCTGCATATGGACTCCAAAAATTATGAAACCAATTTTATAAAATAGTTCTTGGAATGGTATATACAATTAAAGGTGAGTTTGGGTGATTTGGAGTTTTTATTTGCAAGATATGGGTCTGTGAAGTTGAGATTTTGGGGGTATTATTTTTTTGCACAAACTCAATTTTATATTTTTGTTTACATTATTATCTACAACTTTCATGTACAAAGTTTCTTTATTTGATGAAGAAATAATCATGTACAAAATAGGTGCAAAAAATGCATAAATGCATGAATTAATGAATGAGGTATTTATTGTATACTGGCCCTTATCTCCCCCTACTTTATTCCTTGTCGACCAATACCATGCTGGCCTTGGTCTCGGGGTTTGGGTCATAAAATATTTACAATATTTTATTCCTTTTTCTTTTCTCCTCTTTATTCTATAATTTTGGCATTAAAACCTTATTTAATGTGGAATTAATACAATGAATCTTGAATGCTATTATATACAATTTGATGCTATTTACATGCATTTGCTGGGGTTTTTGAGGCCAAAATGATAGAATAAAGGTGATGAAATGGAGATTCATCACCCCCCTATACTTGCCTTTGCTAGTCCCTAGCAAACACTTATGCAATAAGTGCAAAAAGAATAAAGAAAAGAAAAAGGAAAATGAAAGAAAGATAGAGTGAATAAGGGTGCTTTCAGTGCAATGCATGCCCTTACAAAATCTGAATTTGGAGCTCCTGTCAGACCTTGGGTGTGAATGTGTGTGGAACCTAGTCGGGAACCAGCTCTAAAATACAACAGCCTTCGATAGTCACAGGATTCGGTTCAACCCACCGCAATAGCCGGGTCAGAACTAGTCTACATCATACGCAAACCCTTATAACTATGAAGTTGACTTGTACGGTGTAAGTGATAGTGGCCCTCCTCAACTGAAATGATAAAGGAGCTGACTTCTCCAGAATGACAACCCAATGATTCCCCAATCCAACTGCTCTTTCCTCGAGGAGCAGGGTATTCCCTTCTAAGTTCAAGTGGCAACCAGATCAAGAGGAGGGGGTGAAGAGAAGAATGGACGGTAGTCAGTGTAGCTACCTATCCCGAGATGCAAGACCAGTGTAGTCAAGTCATCCAGCTGCAGGCTCACATATTTATCTTTGGAACTCAAGCTTGCTTATTGACTTTGTACATACTTTGCAGGCATTTTATTTTTGTACAGGCCTGACCATTTTTTTTTCAACATACTATTCACAGCAGCATTTACATAAGGAGTTTTTCCTCTTGAGCCAGTAGACTATCCCTCTTTTTAAGCTTTATCGCAACCCACAGTCTCCTGTCTTTAGACCTCATGGCTATTGGACCAGGTTGGGGTGCACTTCCCTCTCTAGACGAGGACGAATGTTTCCACCCGTGTGCATCTCAGACTGGAAAATCCAACCCCCTCACCACTCCAACTGAGTTGGGACAAGTGAAAGGTGCAAGTGTCCAAGTTAGGTCACGGTCGGTAAGAGTCATACGTGTGTCTCGAAAAGTTCTAGTTAGTCCACTGAGGTGACTTGAACCCAGCCCTGATTTCTCAAAGAATTAAGTCTGCATAGACCTGAAGTACCTTAAACCTAGTTCCCATAAGGTTCCAGTGCAGTTAGGTGCGGTAAGGTCCAACCAAGCTCCAATTTGAGATATTATTAGACTGATTCAATCATCAAGCTCACTCAAAAAGAATATGAATGGTATGCTTATGCTATGCACAATGAATGATGCAAATTTTTCACAAAAAGTTTGAAAGAATCAAAGAATGTTTTTACACAAAGAATTTTTTTGCAAATAAACTAAGAACTGGACATATACAAAAAGTATATACAATTATTTACACAGGCGTGCTGCTTTCTTTACAAAAAGTTTGAATTTCTAAAAGCTTTACAGGTTTGAATGAAGTGTTTTATTTAGAATTTTATTGCAAGACTTGTATGTGTCTTATTCAGGATTTACAAGTATTTGTAATGGTGTTCTTATTAGTTTTTGAAAATAATTTTGCAAACTATAGTACACAATAATTTTCGCAATCATTTACACACATTTGAAACTATTTTTGCAAAGATTTTTCACACTATATATATAATTTTCACAATAGTTTTGACAAGCATTTTTCAAAATATTTGCACATAGGTTTTTCAAATCCTTTCTTCCACACAAAGAAAAATTTTGCAATCAAAATATTTTCACACATTTGAAATACTTTCACATCAAATTTTTCAAAACTGGTCACACTATTTTTCAGATCATAATGTATAGGTATCTGATTTATTAATCAGTAGATACAAAAGAAGAAAAATTGTATTTGATGTACAATATGGTTTTGGTTCTTTTAGATTTTGTTTGGGCTTATTCATTATTTACAAATGAGAGATTTTTGTGCGGACTCCTCAGACTTAATCGAGAATCATTTTCACAAGGATTTTGAAAACTATAGTCCAAGATAATTTTGCAAACATGTTCACGCATTTGAAAATCCCTTTACAAATGTTTTACACAACATAGATAGATTTTTCAAATCAATTTTGTCAATCAAATTTTCACAATCAATTGCACCCTGATTTTCACATATTTTGGTTTCACTCAAAGAAAATAAATTTTACACACAAAACTAATTTTTCAAACGTTGAATACTTGTACACACTATTTGTCAAACATTTTTCACAAGATTTTTCAAAAGAGAATGTTTTGCACAGAACACTTTTCTGACTCAGTAATCAGTACAATTACAAGGAGTCTGAGGAACTCACCATCATCTATCATTATTATATAGTTACCTATTACATTTTAATTTTTATTGGGATGATATATTTTATTTTTTAGTATGAGTTATGGCTTATAGTATATACATGGTATATACGACCCCCCTATACTTAGCTTGAGCTATGTCCTCATAGATCGAAAGGAAAAGCAAAGACATAACTCGTACTGAGTATAGACAGCTCTAAAGAATAAATATGAATGAAATGAATGAATGAGAAGTTGACCGTCCCCCCTATACTTAGGATCAAATAATCCTAAGTATAGCAGACTGTACAAAAAGCAGGGAGGGTCAAGGGTGGGAATACACAAATCGTACGCAGATTGTCTCCCCCTATACTTAGGGTAAGATACTCCTAAGTATAGACAAGAAGAGGAGACAATGGAGAGGATCGGAATGAAATGAAAAACTCTAGGTGCACATCCCCCCTATACTTAGGACAAAGTACGTCCTAAGTATAGAAAACTGTCTACAAGGGTGGCACCTTTTAGATAGAAAAAGAAAATAGAAAAGGAAAAGAAGAAAAGAAGAAAAGGAGAAAATCAGAGAAACAGTGGTTGGAGTACATCGTCTGAATCTTTTGATGCTGCAGGTGCTGTGGAGATATCATCATGGTGCACTAGCTGGATAGAGTCTACAACGTCCAAGAATGCATCTGGTTCGAGGTAAGGCTTCAGTAGTTGGTCGTTGAAGACGAAGGGCTGTGCGTCAGGGGTCAATTCTGATATAGCGATGCTTCCATTGTCACGCACTTCACATACTCGGAATGGCCCTGTCCACTTACTCTTTAATTTGCCTGGGAATATCCGCAACTTTGCATCAAATAACCACACTTTCTGTCCAACGTCGAAGGTCTTTCATCTGATGTGCCGGTCATGCCAGCGTTTCACCTTCTCCTTGTACATTAAGGTGTTATCGTATGCATAGTTTCGGAATTCCAAGAGCTTGTTCAGATCGTCTTTTCTCTTCTGACCACTTCTGCGTGAGTCCAAATTACAACTGTTGATTGCCCAAAGAGATTTGTGAATTAATTCCACGGGCAGATGGCATGGTTTCCCATATACAAGACGGTAGGGCGACATGCCCAAGGGAGACTTGTAGGCGGTTCGGTAAGCCCATAGACTTGAGTCCAAGAGTTGAGACCAGTCCTTTCTGTTTGGCCTAACAAGTTTCTGCAATATGGTCTTGATTTCTCTGTTTGATAACTCTGCCATGCCATTGGTCTGGGGATGATAAGGAGACGCGACACGGTGATCGATGTCGTACTCCTTCGTTAATTTCTTGACCTCTTTGTTGATGAAGTGACTACCCCCGTCTGATATGAGAATTTTTGGTATCCCAAACCGCGAAATGATGTTCTTCTTCAGAAACTGGCAAACTGTTTTGTTGTCGGCGGCTCGGGCGGGAATAGCTTCAACCCAACGACTCACGTAATCGACGGCAAGAAGGATGTGCTCAAAACCTTGACTGTTAGGGAAAGGTCCCATGAAGTCAATGCCCCATGCATCGAAAACGTCTGCTATCTGAATGATTTTCAGGGGCATTGAATCTTTGGCATTGAGTGTACCTTTCAGTCGCTGACAGTCAATACATCTTTTAACAAACTCTGCTGCATCCTTGAATAATGTGGGCCACCAGAAACCACATTGCAATACTTTCGCTGTCGTACGATCTCCAGAATGGTGTCCACCAGATTCGAGCAAATGACAATGCTCGAGGACACTAGATTGCTCCGTCTGAGGGATGCACCTATGCCAAATACAATCTGCTCCTTCTCTGAATAAAAGAGGATCCTCCCATTGGTAGAAGCGGATGGTCGACATGAATTTGTTCTTCTGATTCTTCGTCCAATCCGAAGGTATTACCCCAGAGGCGAGGTAATTGACAATATCAACGTACCAAGGGAGAGAATCCACAGCTAAGATGGCTTCGTCAGGGAAGGTTTCTGTGATAGGTGCATTGCTTAGAGGAGGCTCATGCTGCTCTATTCTGGAGAGATGATCTGCTACCACATTCTGAACTCCAGGCGTGTCCTTGATTTCCAGATCGAATTCCTGGAGGAGAAGGATCCAACAAATCAGTCTTGGCTTAGCATCCTTCTTCTGTTGTAGGTATCGGATAGCAGAGTGGTCCGTGAAAATTGTGACTTTTGATCCCAACAAATAGGATCTGAACTTCTCTAAGGCGAAAACCACAGCCAGCAATTCTTTCTCCATCACTATATAATTTCTCTGTGATTCATCTAATGTTCTGCTGGCATAGTGAATGGCATAGGGCGCTCTGTCTTTCCTCTGCCCAAGAACAGCTCCGACTGCAAAATCTGACGCATCGGTCATTATCTCAAAGGGAAGAGTCCAGTCAGGAGGCTGCAAGATTGGAGCCTGAGTGATGAGCTCCTTCAACTGAGTGAAAGCAAGGAGAACTGGCTGATCAACAATGAACTCGGTTTCCTTGCACAAAAGTTCTGTCAGAGGTCGGGCGATGCGGCTGAAATCCTTGATGAATCGTCTGTAAAATCCCACATGCCCCAGGAATGACCTCACATTCTTCACTGACTCAGGTGGCTGAAGATTTGAAATGACATCCACCTTTACTGGATCGACTTCCATGCCACGTTTGGAAACGACATGGCCCAGCACAATACCTTCAGTGACCATAAAGTGGCTCTTTTCCCATGAGAGTACTAGATTGACTTCACGGCATTTCTGAAGCACTCCGTCTAGGTGCTCAAGACAAGAATAGAGACTATCACCATAGACAGAGAAATCGTCCATGAACACCTCAAGAAAACTGCCTACCATCTCGGCGAAGACTGCTAACATGCATCTTTGGAAAGTTGCAGGTGCGCTGCACAATCCAAAGGGCATTCTCTTGAAGGCGTAGGTGCCGAACGGGCAAGTGAAGGTGGTCTTCTCTTGATCCTCAGGGGCGATCGCCACTTGGTTGTACCCGAATTACCCATCCAGGAAGCAGAAGAACTCCTTGCCTGCTAATCTCTCCAGAACTTGATCAATGAATGGCAAGGGGAAGTGGTCCTTCTTGGTTGCTGCATTAAGACGGCGGTAGTCAACACACACCCGCCAGGATGTTGGTACCCGAGTTGAAATTTCCTCTCCTTTATCATTTGTAACCACGGTAAGCCCAGATTTCTTGGGAACTACATGCAGTGGGCTTACCCATTTTGAATCGGAGATGGGATAGATGAAGCCTGCGTCACACCATTTCGTGATTTCTTTCATGACGACGTCCCGAAGATTAGGGTTCAGCCTTCTCTGAAATTCGCGGGATGGCTTGGCATCTTCTTCTAGATAGATATGGTGTGAACACAGAGCTGGATTTATCCCTCGGAGATCTGATACGCTCGAACCAAGTGCCTTGCGGTTCTTTTCTAGAACCTCGAGAAGACGAGATTCCTGATCCGGCGTCAGTCTGCTGCTAATGATGACCGGATACATGTGTTCTTCACCCACAAGGAAAGCATACTTCAGGCCTGCAGGAAGTGGCTTGAGTTCTGGCTTTGATCTGTCCACTTTGTCTGTCACTTCAGATACCATGCTGGTGGTGGGGTGTACTTTGAGGCTGCTACCATCCTCATCATCCTGTTGAGATCCCGGAGATGCACCGAACGGTTCTACGCTAAGCTGATCATGTTCGGTTTGGAGTGAATGCTCAATAAGATGCGCCTACATCTGAGAATCTGTCTCCCAAGAATCATCGGAGCATATGCTGACTGCGCTTTCCAAGTCCTCCTCAAGAGTGAGGATTTCTCGGGTCCATGGATCGTCCAATGATAACTCTGAATCTCTGATCTCCGCGATGAAATCACAGTCTACTTCTGATGCTGCCTGGCTCTCATCAGTCGTGACATTCTACTCTTTGTTCATGTTTATCGTGATTTGTTGGTTGTTCGAGCGGAAAGTGATTTTCCCAGACCCGTAATCAACCACAGCACCTGAAGTACGGAGGAATGGTCTGCCAAGGATGATAGGGGTCTGGAGCAGGGGTGCAGGTGAGTCCATATCAAGGACTACAAAGTCAGCTGGGAATTTCATCTCCTGCACGGTAACTATCACGTCTTCCTACAGACCTCGGGGCCGCTTGACGGATCGGTTAGCGAACTGAAGGATCATGCGTGTCTGCTTAAGCGGTCCCAGCCCGAATTCTTGCATTATGGACGAGGGCAGAAGGTTGATGGAAGAACCACTGTCAAGAAGAGTACGCTCAAAGACCTAGTCAAAAATCACACAACTGATCAAAGGTGCTCCTGTATCATGTTTTTTCTGGGGGAGGTTGCTGATAGCTGCAACTGTGGCCATGGAGAGAACGTATTTTTCTACTTCTCGGCGTCTGTTGTCTTGCGCTGGGCGACGCCTGTTAGTACATGCCTCTTTCAGTCCTTTCTTTACAGCTGGCATGTATTCCACGGCCTTCAACAAGGGAATCTCAACAGTCAATTTATCCAAAATATCCACAACACCTGGATCAGACAATGCCTTTTTTCGTTTTGCAATTTTTTTGGATTTTTGTATTGCATGCGGAAAAGGAATATTTACACCACTAGAAGGAAAATGAGAGTTCTTATTTACATCAAAATCATTGCCCACAGAATGTTGTACATCTGGACTACAAAAAGGAGTACAAGCTGGATCTGAAAATGCTGGTGCTGCGGGGCGATCAAAAAGGGTAGCGTCGGCTCCATCGGCTGGCGAGGGATCGGCTGCTGCTGGCGGCTCCTCCATGGCTGGCGCGGCTTCGCTTCTGCTACAAGCTTCTTTTTGGTGTTTTTGCTTTTGCTGATTTTTTTGTGTTTTTGGCTGGAGTTGCTTCTGGCAAGGCACGGCGGTTGGACTGGCTTCTCCTTCTTCTTCCTTCTCACCCGCCCCTGGAGCTGGTACGGCTGATGCGGAAGATGACGATCCACCTGTTTCTTTATTCACCCCACTTTTAGTAGCAGGCGAAGGCAAGGCCCTACCGCTCCTAAGAGTAACAGCATTAGAATAAACAGTAATATCGTTACCAGACACGGACAGGACATCACATTCTACCTGCTCTTTCTTCTTGAAATTGTTGGGGTTGGCTTCGACCTGCGCCGGAATAGTGGTTCGGGTGGCGGTCAGGTCATCAAGCCGTTTTGTCATCTCCGCTAGCCCTTTAACAAGCTGGGCTAGACACTCCATGGTGGGATTTGCAGGGGACATTTAGAAGATTCAGCGTGCAGACCACGCTGTTGTTGGGTAGATGGGTGGGGAGGCTGTTGCTGGTGGTGTTGCTGTGGTGGTGCAGGAAGTTGAAGCTGTTGGTAAGACGGAGGAGGATACTGCTGATGTTGTGGAGAGGGGGCAGACGCGTACTGGTGATACGGCTGTGGGTGGCGGTACTGCGGCTGCTGCTGATAAGGAAAATTCTGCCTCCACTGATGTGTAAACTGGGGAGGCTGCTGGTGTTGCTAGTGAGGCTGAGAGGTTTGACCAAAACGACCACCCTGAGGTTGGTGGTACTGCCGGTTGGCAAATTGCTGACCCTGGGGTTGTCCATGAGGACGGGTCGGCAGTGTATCATTACTCCATACCCCATTGACTTCTTGGATCATGGGTGGTGGTGGGAAGACTGGATCAGGAATAGAAAGGAACTCTGGCTGGTATACGACCATCTACTGTTGCGGCGGGCCCTGGTCGGGCGCCTGCACGTAGTACACGTGCTGGACTGCCGGTGGCTGCTGGCTCGGCTGAGGCTGATGCTGTGGTTGCTGCTCATCCTTCTTCTCAGCGGGAGCATCTGATGGTGTAGCCGACTGGACAGAGTTGATCGTGCCGACCAACAGTTCGAGGTACTTGTTGATCTGATCTAGCTTATCCAGGTTCTGGGTCCTCTTCTCGATCACAGCGAGTTTCTGGAGGTCCTGTGATCGCTTCTCAATGATATCTACTTTAGAGAGATGGCCCCCGATGATGCTGAGGTTGGAGCTCTCATCTCTCTCTGCTTCCTTGGATGCAGCCATGTGAACTTGTTTCTGGAGGATCTGGAGCTGCTTCTGGTATGCCTTGGATGAAGAGAGGGCGGCCTCTCCTTCGGCCATTTCTTCAAAAATCTGCCAGACAACATTTTCATCCTTGTTGAAATGGGAGCCCCCACATGCTGCGTCCACGAGCCGTTGGCTTTCAATGTTCAGTCCCCCAAAGAAATGCTGAACCAAGCTGGTCTTCGGGATATCATGATGGGGACACTTCTCCTGTAGGTCAGTAAATCTCTCCCAAGCTTCATGTATCGACTCGTGGGGCCCTTGGGTGAAATTGCTGATACGGGCTCGCATCTGGTTGAGCCGACCGAGAGGGTAGTATTTGTGCAGGAAGGTGGACTTTAACTCCTCCCGGGTCATCACGACCTTTCTCAAATGATTGACCCAATAGAGGGCCTTGTCCTGTAGGCTGAAGGGGAAAGCCATCATCTTGACAATGTCCAGGGGGACATTGGGATAGTGAGTAGTACGGCAGATGCGGGAGAATTGCTGCAGGTGAATGTACGGCTCTTCGCTGGTGTTGCCATGAAATGCAGGGAGAAGGGCTATGAACTGGGGCTTCAGCTCAAAGTGAGCGTGTACCGGTGGAATGAGAATCCACTCGGTCATCTGGCTGTCTCCCGGATTGTATGTTTCTTTGAGTGTCGGCTTCAGTGGTGGTAATTCAAGGTCATCATCAGGAGGATCACCACCTCCACCTCCACCTCCTCCTCCCCTGCCTCCTCTGCCTCTGCCTCCTCCTCCATCGTCACAGTTCATTATGTCATTCAACATATCCTGGAACGCGGTCTGTGTCAGGGCCTGCTCGGTCAGCTGCTGCTGTATAGCCTGGATAGATGCCAGCAACTGTGCATTAACTTGGTTCTGATCTGGCACCTGTCCCTCTGGTGGTGGCTGCTGACCCTTGCCCTTTCCTCATGGCGCCATGTCAGGGTCTGAGTCGGACGAAATGAACTCCGGAGTAGTCTCCAGGGCTCGCACTGTCTTCTATCTGCATAATGAGATGGTCCGAATCAGATCATTTGCAATTAATGTTCAGCTGCCGTGATGAAGCTGGAATTCAGGTCAACCCCAGCATGTTGTGAATGGGAAAGGGATGTAGATTGTAATCGACTCCCATTCACAACGGCGAGAGCGGGACAAAAGTGATCCCAGTTTATTGGGTGGCCAAGAGAAAGGTAGAAAACGAGGAGTCTGGAGATCGATCCGCAAAGTCCGGATCGGGTTCTCGGGAATCGCCTCGAAATTATTGGCGGCGTTGAGTCTATGGAATCGATGTAGGTGTCGACATGGTCCTGACGAAAGCCATCCATGGATCAACTTCGCAAAGCACAAGAGAATGTCGGATGTTGGAAGAATGATACGATGGTCAATGAGAAATAAAAGGAGTGTAAAATAGTAGAAAGGTTCGGTTGAGCGGGGTGGTCAAAGGGAGAAACAACAAAATGTGCGCAAATGCGCGGGACTTGATCTTTGAACCTTAATCTAGATCCATCCAAACACAATACAAAATCGGGTCCACCAACTCACGCCATGTGAAGCCGTGAAAGCTCGGCTATTTATTATCTTTTCATTTTTAGAGTTGTGATTTTCAGGCATATCTTATAACAAGTCCTTAGTACGCTACCCTATAAGAGAGAGAGTACTGCCGGAAGAGTATCCCGTACTTGTCCTCATCCTGTGTAACCTGTAGTCTGTACTTTTTGGAGTCCTTGTAACCCTTCCTGGATCCCTACTCAACCAAAGAAAAGAGAGAGGAAGCCGATAGGCGAAACCAATACTTCGGTTCTCGCTCGCAACGGAATCACCCGTTAGCGTGCAAGAACCTACTCGGACGCAGGACGTTGAGACAGACACCCCCGTGAAGGCGTGGCCTATGCTCAATACTTCGGACAGGGTTGATGCTCTCACAACAGAGAGTCACCATTGGTGACCAAGTCCTACTCGCCTACGTACGATAGAAGCGCCATTACTTCGGAAATCTAGGCGATACACAAGGCAGTTGCAGACTGGGTTTTGGGATTTAATCCTTAGGGGTCGCACTCGCTCAAGGGAGCATGGTTTTGGTCCCCCTCCAAGGTACCTTAAAACAATGAGGGCTTTATGAACTCGGTACAATGATAGACCATTACGAATTTTAATTAAGGTCAAAGTTTATTTAGCAGTCCCCTTGTTTTAATTTTTTGGGTTTTCACTTTTTTTGAGTCTGTTTCATACCAGCGCCTAACGTTTTTGTAGATTTTCATTTAAGTCCTAGGTGCTCAAAATCAGAGGGAGATAGCGGAAAAGTAGTGCAAGTGGTTCCATGATGGAAATCTCACCATTGAACCGAATGATGCATGCTGAGTTAGAAGACTTACAGTGCATCCCAGCTCTCTCCATGTGGTATGCGAAACAGAATTTTTAAACCTATCTACATGTCGGTATGCAAGGCACAAAATCGTCCTAAACATAAGCTGCTATTAGCGTGAAGAACCATAAGTCGTTCATTCGTCTCTAGCCCGAAGGGTCCGGTCTTGGCTCACCCCTCCTCTGTACTCAACACACTTGAGCTTAGGAGAAAGCGCTTTACAGGGCTCGTTGCGGCACAAGGGCTAAGAGATAAATGAACGGCTTGTTTAAGTTTGACTAGATCCAAGCGAAGTAGACTATAGGAACATGCATTCTTATTAATGTTTGGACCTAGCTACCGAGTCAAGCAACCTATATCTAGGGGCTTCAAGCACACAAAACAAAGTAAAAGAAAGGCGGAAAGCTCAAAACTTCGAAAAACAAAATAAAAGAAAGGCGATGAAAACTTGAAAAAACCGCGATGAGGCCCCCAGGTGAACAATCACCCGGGCACTGGACCTCATTGTGAAGAGAGTCCTGTTTAATTACATGCCAAAATTTTCTCTCTCTCACCATAAATTACAAAATAAATAATCCTAAGTGTCTAGCTCTAACTAATGCCCATCTCCTTGCTTCCTTGGTGCTCTCTCCAGATGGTCATGAGAAGAAGGCCATCCTCCTCCAAGCTTGGCTGCATTGGCCTCCTAAGAAGCCATCCTTGCGTGGTGGGCCCTCGCATAAAAGTCACAAAAAGAATGCATTAGTAGAGCTCAATCAATCAAATGGAGCAGATGTAATAATCACAATAAATAAATAAATGAAGCATGGTGATTAATAGCAATAAAAATAGCTGCTCACAAAGAGGAATGATAAATCAAGAATTTTTTTATACAAGAATAACAACATGAATTAGGCTATGCTCATTGCTCCCCGGCGACGGCGCCATCTGATAACGCGGATATATTGCGAGGTTCACCATAAATAAAATGAAAAAGTGTCGCTGAGGCGACCCCCCGCAAAACACCCGGGTTGATCAGCAATTAATCCACAATCCAAAGAATACAACAATCAAGCTCAAGAATAAATGTGAATTAATCTTTATTTACTCTACCATAAAATGTATAGGGAACAAGCATGTAGAGGTCGAACCACAGAGAGCAAACCAAAATGCAATAGCCTACATGTAACTCAGAGTCATCCTTGTGTGGGTTTTTGATTTTCAGAAAATAATTTTTTATTTATTATTATTTTTTTATTTATTTATTATATATTTTTTTATATATCTTTTTATAATAATATAATTAGATAATATATATATAATATAAATATAAAGATATGTATACCCATAGAGGGTTAGTATGTAGCTTATAATACATACAATACATATATAGGTATATATAAATATAATAAAATAAATATATTTTTTTCTTTTCTTATATTAAGGTTAATAAATAGATATAAGAATACATATAAATAATTAGATATATATATATATTTTTTCCTTTTTTTTTTGGAAATACATATATATACATAAAGGGGTACTATTACAAAAATACTCAAAAATGGTCAAAAATCCAGGAATAAAGTCTTTTTGGGATTTTCATGGTTTTTTACTGTTTTTGCGATTTTTGGGCATTTTTGCAAATATTTTTAGAATTTTTAAATAGCTAAATAATAGCAAATAGTGGAATAGGTTCTGGCTGTCACAAAAATAGACCTTAAAAATAGCTAACGGCCTCAAAAATTTTCCACACTATTTTCCTAATAAAGATAATAAAACAAAGCATAAATAGGGCATGAGTTTATAATTTTCCGATTTTTCTTTGATTTTTTATATTTTTTTGAAGTTTTTGGGTATTTTTGAATTTTTAAGGTTTTCCTTTTGAGATTTTTAGGGATTTTTGGACTGACACTAAGAAGGTCAAAATACACCATAAGGAATTTTTTTGGAATTTTTCAAGGCATTTTAATATTTTTTTGGGATTTTATAAGTTAGACAGTGAATAGAAGACATATTTTTGATTTTTAGTAAATGCAAAAGTCAAAAAAATGCAAAACTAAAAATATAGCGTTAAATCACAACTAAACAGGAACTTAAGTCTATTTTTGCAAGATTTTTCGATTTAATATGGAGCACAAAATAAATAGACAAAGCATTCAAAAATTAAATGGCCTGGCAGGGGTATTTTTGCAAATAAAATATCTCTCAGGGGCATACATGCAAAAATCACAATAAAAATACACGTGAACTTTTATTTTCAGGACCATTTAATAATTACAGGAACCCGACGGGGTTTAAATGCAAATTTCACGCCTCACGTGGGTGCTGCACGTGAGGCGCGGAGGGACTAAAGTGTAAATATAAAAACATCAGGGGATCCAACGGCAAATTATACAATTTATTTACAACTTGACTTTTTATTTTAGGTATTAAACTATAAATACAAAAAGGCGGGGGCTAGATGTGAAATTTACCCCTAAATAAGGCGTGTCATCCAACGGCGCTGGAGGCGCCACTTATCCACGCGTCACGCATCCGACGGTGGATACCGGTTCGGCGATGAAGGGCCTGGATTAGACGATCCGGGCTGATCTGACGGTTGGCACGTGGCTTCATCGGATGGCTCTCCTTCGATCTGGGCCTCGCCTCCTGATCCGACGGTGCTGAAGCTCCCTGGAAGAACGGGGAAGAAGCTCGGAGCTGGCGAGCTTTGATCGAGGGGCTTGGGCTCCTCCAAGGCTCTCCGGCACGTCTGAGGTGGTCTACACTTAGCTGGAGGGATCCCGCATCGCCTGATGGTGATTTCGTGGCTCCTGGGAGTCCGAGTCGATGGAGTGAGGTCGGAGAAGAAGGGGACCTCAGGAACCTCTTCCTGGGTCAATGTAAGCCCAGAAGGGCTTTCTTCCTCGATGTACCTGCACAGGAAGAACCGCGGGCGAGAGAGCTTTCTCCTCGACCCGGGGTTGTGAAGCTGCGATGCAAGATGAAGGTGGGCGGAGGGGCTCCGGCGAACGGCGGAGGAGGAGCCTCGATTCGCCAAGACCTAGGGTCCTGGGTTGACCAAATGTGTGCGATAGATGGAGAAGGCGCTGAGGTTCGAAATGGGATGAACGAGGCGGTCGGAGACAGGCGGGGCTACGGTGGAGAAGTCGCCGGAGCCAAGCTCCGGCGAACTTCGAATTTTGATCTTTAAGCTACGGGGATTAACTACAACCTAATCTAATGGCTGGAATGAAACACTAACATTAAAAGCTAACTAAGAATGCATAAAAGAGCAGCTCTTATACCTGGGGGCCTCCAGGGAGCAGGGTGGATGCCGGAGCTCCGCCGCGTCAAAATTCTCCGTCCTCCGGCCAAGTCGAGGCGCTGGGCGACTCCCCCTATCATGAGGAATGGTCCAGGAGCAAGATCAAGGCGTTTGGGTGGAATGAAAATGGCCAAATTCGAGGAAGGAGGCGGAGCTACTTATTTATAGACATTGGCGAGTAGCCTTATTGACCGGCGATTATTGGCTGATCCAATGAGTATCTACTTGATCTGGGATTTTGGCGGGCATCATGGATGATTAGGGAGTAATTCTTGTGAAGGAAGCATCTTCGATTGATGGATGGTGTGCCCGGGAAAAATGGAAGAAGACGGGCGAAGAGACGGGCTGCGTCACATCGGGCGGCTGGGGAAGTAGTTGACCGGGCGGTCAACTGTTGACGGCCTGGGATTGGTCCAAGTCATCCGCTAGAAGACAAAATAGGAGACCTGATTAAAATTTGATTTATTTGAGACCTTAAACGATTTTATTAATTTTTTCTTATAAAATAAAAAATGTGTATTATTTCATCTAGTATTTATTTATGATTTTTATTGAATTTTTCGAAGTGTTTTATTATGGTTTTAATTTAATAATGTGTATATGTATGTATTTACATGTATTTTTGTGTATTTTATTTTTAATTTGTTTATTTTCTTTTATTATTTTATTGGCTTATTTTATAAATTTATAGTTTATTTTTGTGTTGGTATAAAGGTATTTTTATTTAATTTTTAGGAGTTTATTTACAATTTAAAATAAATAGGTATAGGTTTATGTAGGTATCCTTATAGGTATTTTACCTATGTATTTTGTATTCTCAATTTATTTAATGTATTTTCTTGAATTTTATTTTGGATTTACATTTTTAATGGGTTATGTATAATGTATACATTATTATAAAAATATAAAAGAATAAAATAACAAAGTAATAAAATCCTTTTTATTTATATATAGGTATATAGCATAGGTATTTTGTCTATGAATTTGTAGACTTATTTTATTTTACAAATTATTTTTGGTTTTCTTTAACTTCTCTTATGTGTATGCATTATATGCATTATTTACAAAATTCTAAAAATATGAATTTATACAAATAATGAATATTGAGTAAAATGCATATTTTAATCAGTCCTATATACAAGAAGGGCCAAAAACCTAACTTCTGCATATGGACTCCAAAAATTATGAAACCAATTTTATAAAATAGTTCTTGGAATTCTATATACAATTAAAGGTGAGTTTGGGTGATTTGGAGTTTTTATTTGCAAGATATGGGTCTGTGAAGTTGAGATTTTGGCTTTTTATTCTGTGTATAAAATGTACACTGGGTATTATTTTTTTGCACAAACTCAATTTTGTATTTTTATTTACATTATTATCTACAACTTTCATGTACAAAGTTTCTTTATTTGATGAAGAAATAATCATGTACAAAATAGGTGCAAAAAAATGCATAATGCATGAATTAATGAATGAGGTATTTATTGTACACTGGCCCTTATCTCCCCCTACTTTATTCCTTGTCGACCAATACCATGCTGGCCTTGGTCTCAGGGTTTGGGTCATAAAATATTTACAATATTTTATTCCTTTTTCTTTTCTCCTCTTTATTCTATAATTTTGGCATTAAAACCTTATTTAATGTGGAACTAATACAATGAATCTTGAATGCTATTATATACAATTTGATGCTATTTACATGCATTTGCTGGGGTTTTTGAGGCCAAAATGATAGAATAAAGGTGATGAAATGGAGATTCATCAGTCTTCCAGTAAGCAGGATGTACGCATATTAGGAATACTCGAGGGTGATGTGATCGTAAACTATTGTATAACCACGACACTTCCATTCCGAGGGAGTGATGGAACATGTTTGGATTTTAGTGACTCCTCTCAGTAGATTAGTAATCCAATCTTAGTCCAAATATTGGACATTGATCTGAATGCGATTCGATAATGAGAAGATTAGATTTGCAGTTTTATTTAATCAAACATCTTTGAAGGTCCCTGAAATCTGTATTTGAGATATGATCTCAATATCCAAGTCACTATACATGAAATGTGCGGCCGCACTATCCTTATGTCCAAGTATCCACAGAGAAAGCACGTCATTCTTGCAAGAGTTCAAGAATAATTCCATTGTTGATAATGTATCTGAGCATTGGAAAAATGATTATTAAATGTGATTTAATTATCATGAATAATATGATTATGATTCATATTGTTTGGACACATAAGAATAGTCATCTAAGATAATTAAATATGATTTAATTATCAAGGATATGATTAGTATGGATATCACTATCCATAATAATCGTAAATGTTATAAATGCGATTTATAATATATTGGAGAGATTTTATTGTAAATAATATTTACGAATTAAATATTGATGTTAATTGGATTCATATTAAACAACTAATTGTAAATGTAACTTACATTTAATATTGGATGAATGAATATGATTCATTATTGTCAATGATATGATTGAAATTATCACAAAATATTTTGGAATAACTTTGATGAATACTTATACAACAAAGGTTGTTGCACATATGAAATATTTGGTGAGATATGAGATCTCACAAAATTAGAAAAAAGGAAGCCACCTTCCTATTATATAGGGTGGATGGCCACCATTGAGTCTTAATTCAATGTGGTCATCCACTTTATATTAGGAAGGAGGCTTGTCCTCTTTTCAATTATTTCCACATTAATTGATTTAATTCAAATTATATTATACTGGTGAATATTCAATTTATTTAAATTAATTATTATTGTTGCAAATTTATGCAAGAAAATCACGGTCATTGATTTGAAAGAACAAAATAATCTGCACCATTGATTATGTATTTACATGAATTGGGATCCATGGACATCCAATTTAGTATAAAAGAAGGGTAAACCCTAGTATTTTATACTACAACTTCAAGACAACAAATCTATCTATCTCTCTCTATTCTCATACATGCCCAAGCTCTCTCTCTCTCTCTCCCTCTTTCAATATTGTGCTCGTCTACTATATTGACATAGAGAGCTTCCAGTCGTCACATCGCCGTTGTGCTGCCGGATCGAATACTCGTGGATCTCTGCCTTCTTCGATGCATCTTGCTTATGACGAAGGCTATCAGTTTCATGGGATGAAAGCATGAGACTCCGGCTTGGATCTTTACTCGGATTGCGAGAAGTCAGTGTCTCATCTACACGCCCAAGTGCATCCTTCCTCGGATCGGACTTGAGACAGGGGGTCTCTTCGTTTAGAGATTCACGATTGCAATCACACTTCAAGAGGTAATTCTTTGACTCGTTTGTCAACTTGATGAAATGATTTGAGAAGTGTTCTCATATCATATGATTTTATCTAATTAATTTTTTTAATTTATGATGCCTGTGTCAACTAGTATGACTAGTTTCCCTAGATCGTATTTGATGTGATTTGCACACTTCAGTGATGCGCTAAGGCCTAAACCTAGCCTTCAAAACCTTCTCCCAAGCTTCCATGATAAGATATGCTACATATATACTTATTGTTTGATTGTTGTGGATTTTTTTGTTCCACATAATTTGGACACTTATCATTTAAATTTATGAAAGAAAGTACTCTTTCATATGTATAATAAAAATTGTAGCAAAATTATTCTTAACTAAGTATTAGTTACAATATAGAATACATTAATCATTATATAATATAGAAAATCCAATCCATATCTTCTATATATTTCTGGAATGGTTGATAAATGGATACTTTAAGAAGTAAAATGTATCCATGTCTTATTCTAAGTCGAGTTCCTCTCTCACTCTCATTTACATTCATATATTGTTGCCGCAAAAAGTACCTTCAATTGATTTTTCATTTTTCTACATTTATCATAAAATATATTTTCAACAATCCAATATGATAGCCATCTCAAAATGATCCTTAACATATATTTAATGCAAAATAGTTGGTTGTCTTCATAAAACAGATCTCTGATTAAAATATAACTTTTGCTTACCTTATTTTCTATTTCTCATTGTATAGTGTATGCTACATTTATTATATTTTATTTTTGAAATTTCTATATTTATTTAATTCGATATATCTATTATCCACATGCATTACACATATTCAGCTTATATTTTTCTATTTAGTTTTTTTAATCCTCATATAATATATTTTTTTAGACAAAATTGTGTAAAATTGTCTCGACTCTCCGTAATCTTCTTATATGATGTTGGCAATGGATTATTGTAATGATGAGAATGAGTACAATTTAAGCTATTAGTGTTGGAGATTCAATTGGGTGAGTCCATCAAAATTAACTATTTTCATTCTGTATTTTTCATAAATTATCACATACATGTTATCAATTGTGTATAAGTAATTTCTTTATCTGCGACGAAGGACCTGGTGTATTTTGATATAAAGCAACAAAGTATTTTTGGGAAAAAACCAAGTAGGATCCACAAGTGGAGATGCGCAGGAGACCATAGAGATAGTGTGGTCATAATTGAGGGGCGTGACAAACGCATGTGACTCACGCTTTCTCCCAGAAGGCCGTACACCGATTTGTCAGAACAATCTTTATTACTTTAATTACCTTAGATATGGCTACGGGCCCCCATTTTATACGAGTATCATATCCCCCAATTTCAAACCATTCTGCGCGGACCACCAACCCTTTTCAAACCTTTTCCACGAACCCATGCCTCGATGCCTCAACACCAGCAAAAGCCTAAACGGGTCTTTAATCAGATCTAAGATAGCTCTGCCCTTCTTAATTTTTTAATAACAAAATAGAGGAAGAGGAAGCCTATGTAGAGTTCAAAAAGATAGTGATAAGGGAAAAAATAACGAAAGTTAGCATCTACTGTGCATTGAGATATGCCCTGGGAGAAGATAGGAGAGATCCGGCAGTTATTATATCTGACTAGGCGAATATTTAATGGATAAAGGATACACATTTGTCATCTCAAAGCAGCTGGCTCGTTTGTCCTTAAGCACGGTGGGGTTGTCCAACAGTTGATCACAATGGAACTAGAATATTTGCATATATTTCAGGACATATTACAAAGAAATTGTTGGGACGGGCAACAAGCTGTGTCTTCAATCCCTTTCAAGATAAGTGATCACATCATGGTTATTATATCAATTGTATTTCAGTTTATAATATTTATTCATTTTTCATCACTCAAACCGATTAAGTAAGAATAAGAGTTAAGCATTCGATTATCTCGATCTTACCTTATTTTTGTCCTCATTTGAACAAATACAGTCGATGCTTCAAATATCAATACTGCCGCCAAAAAAGATGAATTCTCAACCACACTCCCTATAGTGACATAAAAGCTCTCAAAAAGTACATGAAGAAATAACCCAAGCTCTCACTTCACTTATCAAGCTCTACTCAAATGTATGTATATCTTTTTGAAGGTTGGCAAGAGGATTTTATTTCAAGACAAGAAGTTTCACGATAAAGTGATTATGTTGTGATTACATACATGCATATACGTGGGTAAAATGTATATGCTACCCGGGAGTAACTAACTTGGTTACTCCCAGCTTTTTTTATTTTTTCATGGTTCTTTTTAAAAACTCTTGGCGAGTTTAAATCCCATATTGTTATAATGTTGGCATTCAAATTTCGACTCAATTCGAGATTCATATCCCATTCATTAAGCATGTCAAAATTTGATAGTCTCAAAAGTGTTGATATTGACCCCTCTCAGATGGACATGTTAGGGGTTCAAGTTTTTATGAGACAATATGTGATTTAAATCCCCCCGTGAGTTTTTAAAATATCACAAAAAATGATGGGAGTAGTCAAGTTAGTTACTCCTTAGTAGCATATACATTTTTACCCTATATAGAGTACCTTTCAAATGAGATTTGGCTCATCAATTTTGTGGTGAGCCATCAACGAGATCTATTAGATCTTCATCTGATGGTGCATTGTCAAAAGGGTATTTCGATCATTTTATTTTCATCTAAATTTGAATTTCATTTCATAATGGTAACTACCAATTTAGGCTCGTTTTAATTTGGAATTTTTCATTAATTTTTTTATTTGTCGATTTCCAAAAACATTATCAGCAAATGTAATTTAATGCAGATAGTTGTAAACATGGATCAAATTTTGTAGAATTTAGATTTGGTTTTGTAAAATTCAAACCATACATTTTCTTAAATTGTCATTCATTAGTTTTTTGTAAATTATTATTTTCATTTGAAGTTTTGGTATTTGTAGTTTCTTCGAGCTTATTTATAGAATTTGTGCTCCCTTTATAAGTTTATGTGTTATATTGAATGGAATTTTGTAATTATTTTGCATCCCTCTGTAATTTTTATGCTTGTAAAAATATGTGCTTGCTTTGTAATATTTAAGTGGAGATCTACAACAGAAAGTATATTATTTAAAATTTATAAAATGTAAAAAAAGCTGAGATTGTAATAGTAATCGAGATTGTAATAACAATATGAGATTTATAAAATATGTATCAATTATGTGAAAAACACGACTAACTATGTAAAACAAAAGAAAATGATGGCCCCTCCTCCACCGCCCTCCTCCAGGTCATGTACCTCCTCCGTGTGCCACCACTACATGCTCTGACGTGCTCCCCCTTGGTTTCCAAGCCTCGCCCCTCCACATCTGCCACATGCCCCTCCTCCGCATGCCACCTTGGTTTCCAAGCCTTGCCCCTCGACATCTGTCGTGTGCAACTATGATGCACTTCACCTTTACCGCACCCAAGCACCTCCTCATTCTAAAGATCAATGATGTGCCCCGCATCATCATAAGATTCGTGAGGGCAGTGAGGTCAGATGGAGGGAGATGCTCCGCCTTCACTTTGAGGCTCTAACGTCGCCTCCTCCTTGGTTTCTCTCTAGAAGATGAGGGGCACCCATGTGGTGGTTCGATGACAAAGCGGCTACTCATCCCTCTAATGATGTTGTGCATCCATCGTCGATATTTGCATGCCAGAGAGAGACTAGGAAATATAGTTGTCAATTCTAAATTTAAAATGTGACAATGACCAAAATGGGATTTTTACCATTAAATTGATATAATTAATATGTTATTAATGGCAACCACATGATTTGAAAAAGAGGGATGAGACTACGGGATCACCATAGGGGTGGTGAGCCCCAATCGCATTTGTTGTATGTTTATGTGTGTACGCATGTATGTGTGCGCATGCACGCATGTGCATGTGTGTCAGCACAGAATTTTAAATCATATTCTAATGCATGAAAAGTCGTGAAAAACCGAGTCTTAATCAAGCAGTTTTAGCATAAGAATGAATTATTATTAAAAAATTCTGACTTACGCCTAAGTGTTGATTAAGGAGATAGGTTTTATTTTACTCGTCTAGTCAATCATGCATTCACCCCAAAGTTGCAAGAAATCATGTGAAACAAAGAAAAATGGTGAAAAACTGAAAATCACGGTGAGTTCCCCCAAGTGGTATTGGACATGCGAGCCCACAACGAGCCATTATGCAATAAATGTTATTGCAAATATCATTCCCTGATCTGAAATGAAGAATAACTAATTTTCATAATAGGTCCCTTAGTACAATTAGGGTTACATACCATGGCCATCTTAATGATCATATAGCTGTTGATTCAATTATTGAATCATAGAGGCAGGTTCTTGGATGAACATCTAAAGAGTTATATTGAGGACTCATTAAGCACCGTCAAATGATTGTTAAGAGATGATCTTCAGCCTGAGTAGGAGATGACAATCCTTTCTCATTTAGGCTGACATATGATCGATCTCTTGATGCAGGTCCTCTGCATGGGAATAGAGATTCAGAGGTGTTAGATAAGTTAGGTCAAAGTGTCTACTTAACGAGATTGAGATAAACAAAGTCATTTGTTGTATGCTGTCACGATATAGGCATGCATCCTCTTACCGGAGAGATCTATTAATATATGGCTGAGTATGTACATTTGGCAGACCAATAGATTGATGACCTAATCAAGGTCTATACACCGACGTGCTGGTGTGCATGCAAGGGCATATGAGCAATACGATCTCTCAAAGGGATCATACAGGTTCATTACTGAACCGAAAGACATGAGCTCACTCATGAGATATTGGGAAGAATCAAATTCCGTGCATGGTCATCTCGCTTTGGAAGTTTGACTGAATTTGTAGGTTCGATATATGCTTTTGGAAAAGCATATGAACAACACCTGGGTATGATATATGTTTTTGGAAAACATATGATCGATACCGACTCCCAATGATCGAATGAGAAACTTAATGATAAAACTTTGAAGTAGACAGTGTAAAATTGATCTTATACTTCGGGTTTGTTCTGGGTCTTCCAGTATGCATGATGTACATGTATTAAGAATACCGAAGGTGATATGATCATAAACGATTGTATAACCATGACGCTTCCATTCCTAGGCAGTGATGAAATGAGTCTGGATTTTAGTGACTCCTATCAGAAGAAAAGTAATCTGATCTTGGTCTAAATGTTGGACATTGATCTGAATGTGATTTAGATGCAATGAGAAGATTAGATTTGCGGTCTTGATTTAATCAAGCATCTATGGGAGGTCCGCAAGATTTGGATCTGAGATGTGATCTCAGTATCCAAGTCACTATATGTGGAGCAATACAATCGCCACATCCTTATCTCCAAGTATCCGCGGAGAAAGCGCATTATCCTTGAAAGAGTTTAGAATAATTTCATTGTTGATATATGTATCCTAGCATTGAGAAAATAGATAATTAAATGTGATTTAATTATCATGAATAATATGAATCTGATTTATATTATATGGTGAGTTATCTAAGATAATAAAATGTGATTTAATTATCAAAGATGTAAATAATGTGAATGTGATTCATATTATTTGGGCACAAATGAATAGCAAGATGATTAAATGTAATTTAATTATCATGGATATGAATAATGTGGCTATTATAAATGTGATTTATAATATATAAGAGAGAGTTATTTGTAACTTACATTTGTTAATTAAATGTTGATGTGAATTGACAATTAATTGAAAATATAACTTACATTTTATTTTGGGTTGTGAATGTGATTCATAATTTTCCAATGGCATGATTGCATTGTTCACAGAATAATTATGAATTATTTTTGTTGAATAATTTATAACAAGTGTTGTTGTAAATCTTGGAGATTTCCATGGAATAATGTAATCTCATGAGATTACATGAGATTACCACCAACTCCCATATTATGGAAAAAGGCAATCTTCATTCCACAAATCTCCTTGCTTGATTGATTTGGGATTGAATTATATTGATTTTTTAATATATATTTAATCTTAATTAATCAATTATTGTTGTGTTTTTTTACCAACAAGATCATAGCCATTAAAAAACAGAAATCAATGCGAGCTATTGGATTTGTGTTGTCCATGGATTGAGATCCATGGATCCCAAAATATTATAAATAGAAGGGCACCCCTTGCTCTTCAAAGTTACACAATGAGAACATAAGGCTCTCTCCCACTCTCTTTCTCTCTACACGCCACCTCTCCCTCTCTCTCATGAGGTCGTCCACCATGATGCCCTAGAGAGAGTCTCCATCGTTGCAGTGTCGTTATGTTGCCGGATCATTTGCTCGTGGATATCCGTCTCCTTCGGAGTGCCTCGTTCGTCAAGAAGACGTCATATCTCATTTGACGAGATTAGAAGATTCGTCACTTGGATCATCAACATGGATTGCGAGAAGTACATGTTTCATCAACACGCTCGCAAGCGTCTCCTCCGTCAGATCGGACTTGAGACAGGAGGTCTCTTAGTTTAGAGAGTCGATCGCAACAACACTTAAAGAGGTAAACCTAATACTTATTTGTGGTTTAATTAAAATGACCCGAGAAGTGTTCTTGGATCATGTGGTTTCATCGCATGAATTTTTTAAAATTCTGCTGCCTTGAGCAACTAGTGCGACTAGTCACTCCCGATTGCATACGTTGCGATCCTCACGCTTCCTTCATGTGCTTAAGGATCTTATCATATCCTTCAAGTGGTATCAGATCCAGGTTTAAGGTTTCAGATACGATCCATAAACCTAGGATGACTTGGGCTAGTTAGGGTTTGCGGAGGTTTTACCGCATTCCATTTTCGCATCTTTGTTTAGTGTATATTTTCAATCCAGTTTAAAATATTTAAACACTAGAGAATCACTTGAAATATGTTCCCTAATAAATAAGGAAACTATGGGATTTGAGTTTGCGTGATTTGGAATCTGATTTCTCAAGTTATGATCATTTTAGTGAACATGTATCCACTGTTTCGGGGATTGCGAATCTTGACGTAATTAAGGAGTTAATTACTGATTTGAAACGCTTACAAATGCATGCAAATCACCTAGGTTCTGTTGTAAATCAAATTAGCAAAGTTTAGAAACTTATTTTGCTTGATTTGGATTTAAATTGATTGAGATATTTTAATTTTAGTAAGTAAGGATCACTGCTGGAAATTACTTTCCTAATCAAGAACCTTGAGATTGTCATTTAATCAATTAGTGAAATTAAATGATTTAATTTTCTGTAATAATTATGGATAAATATTTGTGAAATATTTGATGATGATTATTTCCTTAAATGGCATTACCTTAACTAATAATTGATTAGATATGATCTAGATCACAATTGGTTACACAATCTACTTTCCAACAAACAATGTTGCTTGAATAGGATTGAGAATTTGTTTAGCAAATTTCATTATAATCAAAATGGTTTTGATTATTACTATATGGTATAACTTCAGTTGAAAACTCGACTATCATCTCAAGTACATAATGATCAATTTGGCATTATCCTAACCCAAGGCGGATATGGTGTCTAGTCGGGGAGGTTAGGGTACCAGGTTGCACTATATGCGGTCTGGTCTACTCCCTTCAGTACCGGTCATGACAATGGGTAGGGAAGGGATACTGTTGGAGAGATCATGATGTATTTTCTAATTATTAAAATTTGAAATAATACGTATTTGACATAATAACCATAATTCAAGTAACAATAAAGATTATTCGTTGGATATTGATTGGATCATTAATTTAATATGATTAGATTAATTGGAATCCAATTAAAATTAGAACACTCTATTATGAATAGAGTTGTATTTTCCTTGGAAGAACTAATCGTAATGAATATGATTCATAATGATTAATTAGAATTTGAACATGATATGGAGGATCACATAAGTGACATCCATGGTCTCCTGTCAAGGTGAAGGGTTCTGTCGCCAGAGATTGTATGTCGGAGACACCTGTCCGAAGTGACCGCTCCTGCATACAAGCCATTTGGATCGGGCTCTTTGCTTCTCAAAAGAGTAAGTATGTATGCGTAGTGACTCCAATATCGGATCCTCATATTATTGAGGTAATATTGGATTACGCATAGCGAGGTTCAATTAATGACAGGTCAACATCACCTTAGGGGTGGTGGGCCCGGGTATTAAAGATTGAATTGGAAAATGCAAGTTGGACTTGCAAGACGGAATGTGTTCCAGCTTCTTTTTATCCGAGTTACAATTTCTCATATTATTGGGATGTGACAAAAATAAGGAAGGAGATCCCAGATCTTGCTTGAGATATAATGGTAAGTATATCTCTTACATTGAAAGTGATTAGGGAATGAACTTTCAGTGTTGACAAGGCAAGACAACTTTGATATAAAAATTCCTAAATCAAAGTAATATATATATATATATATGCAAATTTCTTATTTCAGATGATCTTTCATTAAACCCACTCAATACTATACTCAATAATGCTCAGTAAAATATCATGGATTGGATCCATGATCCAGGTATTGTACTTGTAGTTGGACACATAATGTATGTGGTTGCAATATGCAAGTTTCCTCATAATAATTAGGAATGACAATTAAATAGACAATAGGACTACAACCCTAGGGTTTGTATGTCTCTATAGTCTTTGGAAGTGACATGTTGATGATGATCGCAATTGTAAAATAATCCTTATAAAAGTCTAAGAAGATGTTTTGGCATACATATGTGCTCTCAACATTTAATCATGAATGACTTGGTCCACTGCATTATGCAGAATGGTGCCTCGATAAGAGATGATGTATTCAAAATGTTTGAGTAACTACCTGAAGCAAAGTCTTTTAGAGTTAAGATATATGTAGATATGATGAGTGCCATCATTCTATTATTTATACTCTTGTCATTCATGAAGCTTCAGAATATTCATATTGTATGAATCGAATGAAGCATGTATACATGTTAAAATGCTCTTACATTTAAATCTTTTGAATTCAACATAAGAGATCCTTTGTTTTAAGCAATGGTTGTTTATAGATGAAAGGAGCGCAGTGAAAGCATGGGTATAACGCAAGTAAGAAGGAAAGTCAAAGAGTTGACTGTAATTTTATGACTTCCATATGACATCCAAAGAGTTGGATGAATGTCAATACTGCAACAACCTAATGCGTTGATAGTATGACTATCAAGACTATATAGGCTCCTTAGAGAAGGACCCAAATAGTGCATCAGAATAATCTACATTTAATCATTGAAATTGACTTTCTTATTTGATAAGATCAAAGCCTGATAATATGAATCTCATTCTTCTAATAACACTAGCAATTGGTTACATATGTATTAGAAGACTATAAATTTGATCTTAAGGTTTAATTGTCATCCACATGGATATTGATGCAATTGTTGCAACAATCTCTATTAGATTGATAGACTTCATGTTTTCAGTGGGAGAGCCGTTAGTCTTAGAGAATGTCTTTATGACCTAGATATGAGAATGCACTCATTGTTTATTTCTAAATATTGGAAATAAACATGAATTCTGGAATAAACCTATCGTAAAGAAGTATGATAGATATATTTCAGATAGTAATCTAACATCTAGTGAATTCTACTAAATTAGAAAATTAATGAATGGTTCATTAATATTTCTAACACTGAAATTAAACCTTAAAAGATCAATAGGAGGATGAAGATCATTTGACAATGATCTACTATAAAGCCTTAGACACATGTCTGTTGATGTGATCAATAGACTAGTAAGGAATGAAACTTTAGATTGTCTGAAATTCCAAATCTTACATACTTATGGATATTGTATTCAAAGTAAAATGTCCAATGCACCCTTCTCTGGGAATGGTGTTAGATGTCGAGGTATTCAAGATCTCATACATATTGATGTATGTGGACCATCTGTATCATTATAAATATTGATGATATGTGATATCATTCGATGATTATTTTTTATATGAGATTTCTACCCTTCACCTTGGAAAGCTTTGAAATGTTCAAAGATTTTACTATTTTGATTTAGAACCAAAGTTTGAAGGAAGATGAAATGAATTTGATCTAACCTAGGTAGCTTGTACCTATTAGATGAATTCAAAGGAGTACCTTATAGAGACATGAATATCATTCCTATATCAATCTTCCTAATGCACCTAAACTCAAAGAGTTGTAGGAAGATGCAATTGGACCATGTATGACATGGTTTGATCAATGATTAATATTAGCATAATTACCTCTTAGTTTCCAAGGTATATATGTAGTAGAGACTACAATGTATATCCTTAATAAGGTTTCATGCAAATTAGCTGGAATCTAGCACCAGAGAGTACTACTTCATTAGGAAAATAAATGATGCTATTGGATACCTACTTTATGACCTTGAGATTCTTGAAAGATCTCATCTCTAAGGATATGATTCTTAGAGGATGACTCTCTTAAGAATCAAGATGAAAATGAAGTGAAGGAACTTATTTAATCTTGAGAAGAAGATGAGGCTCCTGAAATCGAAAACTAAAAGGACAATTAAAGATGAAACACTAATACCTCTTCAAATGAGTTTGTAGATAGATTCCATATGTCAGAGAAATCTGACAATGATCGAACTTCATGTGATGAAGCTTCTAAAGATCATATCATGGAAAGATGGATGTTAGCAATAAAGTATAAAGTAGACTTCATATACAAGTGTTGTATATGGACCCTTTGAGGATCCACCTATAAGGGTAAAACATATTAGGCGTAAATGGATCTTCAAGAGAAAGAGGGAACCTGATGAGGTAGATACCTTCAAAGCACAGTTCGTAGCCATGAGCTACACATCGAAGAGAAGACATCGCTTGCGATGAGACTTGCTCTTCAGTGACCACGCTTAAAACCATCGCGATATTGCTAACTATAGCTACACAACTTGACTTTTGTCATCTTTAAGATAAAAGTCAATATTGCATTCCACTATGAATACCTCTCTGAGGATATTCACATGAAGCAGCCCCAGGGCTTCATGGTTAAGGAAAGCAAGGTGTGCAAGCTATGGAATTCCGTCTATGGACTCAAATAAGCTTCTTGTAGTTGGAACATCAGATTTGATGAAATTATAAATGTTGTGATTTCAGATAGAATCTTGATGAACAGTGTGAAACTTAATGGGAGTGTAATTGAGTTCATCATGATAAATGATATCCTAATCATTTAGAATAATTCAAGGATAATATTAAGTGTTTTATAGATTGGATGTTCCATACCTTGAGATATGATCTCAAGGATACCTCTTAGATCTTAGTTCTGAAGTTGTTCAGAAGCAAAGAAAGATGGCATCAAGACCGTCACATTAGTGGCACACCTTGGACATATTCTATTTTGGAAAATCCAAGTAATGCATCCTTCTCTAAAGATATGGTACTGAATTGTCTGAAGGGATAACACCTCAAAGAGTTGAGAAAGTGAATGCTAAAACTGCTTGCCCTTGTGCATCAGTTATGAGAAGTTGGGTGCATGTTATATATGTACAAAAGCCAGATGTCTGTCATGCAGTGGGAGTAGTAAACTGTTACTAATCCTACTATGGAGATAAAACACTTGATTGCAGTAATAGCAATATCTTCATATATGACAAGACTTTAGAGATAGTGATCTGTAAGTCATATCTTCAAGAGCTTAAGACTTTATAGATGGTGATCTAAAAAGGTCTTAACTGCATATACCTTAGGAGATAGAGATCTTCATGAATAAGGGTATTCTGATAAGGATAACAGAAATTACATACTGGTTATAATTATAATTGTGTTTTAGTGTCAAGGACACTATAACTAACAAGATTGAGTATTGGTTGCATAAGATGCAACATTCGCATTAGATACGAGCACTGTTACTAGGAGATATGCAAGTGCCATAAAAGAGCTTGGTGTAGTCTCTCAGGAATAGAGTGACTGATCAGCTTACCTAGCTATTTTTCTAAATAACTTATGATTGTCACATGAGTGCAGGTTTAAATGATTAGTCCATTGGTGGCTCTTTGGGCTAGTGGGAGATTGTTGGACATGCAAGCCCACAACGAGCCATTATGCAATAAATGTTATTGCAAATATCATTCCCTGATCTGAAACGAAGAATAATTAATTTTCATAATAGGTCCCTTAGTACAATTAGGATTATGTACCATGGCCATCTTAATGATCATACAGATGTTGATTCAATTATTGAATCATAGAGGTTGGTGCTTGGATGAACATCTAAAGAGTAAGATTGAGGACTTATCAAGCACCGTCAAATGATTGTTAAGAGATGATCTCCAACCTGAGTAAGAGATGACAATCCTTTCTCATTTAGGCTGATATCTGACCGACCTCTTGATGTAGATCCTCTGCAAGGGAATAGAGATTCAGAGGTGTTAGATAAGTTAGGTCAAAGTGTTGACTTAACGAGATCGAGACAACCAAAGTCCTATGTTGTATGCTATCACGATATAGGTACATATCCTCTGACCGGAGACAGATGTCTTAATATATGTATGAATATTTACATTTGGTAGACCAATAGGTTGATGACCTAATCAAGGTCTATACATGGTGCGTTGGTGTGCATGCAAGGGCATATGAGTAATATGATCTCTCAAAGGGATCATACAGGTTAATTACTGAACCGGAAGACATGAGCTCACTCAAGAGATATTGGGAAGAATCAAATTCTGTGCACGGTCGTCTCGCTTTGGAAGCTTGACTGAATTTGTAGGTTTGATATATGCTTTTGTAAAAGCATATGATCAACACCTGGGTATGATATATATTTTTGGAAAGCATATGATCGATACCGACTCCCAATGATCGAATGAGAAACTTAATGATAAAACTCTGAAGTAGATAGTGTAAAAATTGATCTTATACTTCGGGTTTATTCTGGGTCTTCCAGTATGCAGGATGTAGAGGTATTAGGAATACTTAAGGGTAATGTGATCATAAACGATTGTATAACCCTGACACTTCCATTCTTAAGGAGTGATGAAACGGGTCTAGATTTTAGTGACCCTCTCAGAAAAAAGTAATCTGATCTTGGTCCAAATGTTGGACATTGATCTGAATGTGATTCAAATGCAATGAAAAGATTAGATTTGTGGTCTTGGTTTAATCAAGCATCTATGGGAGGTCTGCAAGATCTGGATTTGAGATGTGATCTCAATTCCAAGTCACTATACGTGGAACAATACAATTGCCATGTCCTTATCTCCAAGTATCTGCGGAGAAAGCGCATTATCCTTGAAAGAGTTCAGGATAATTGCATTATTGATATATGAATCCAAGCATTGAGAAAATAGATAATTAAATGTGATTTAATTATCATGGAACATGATCTACCAGGGAGGGATGTGAGGGATTTTGGGGGAAAGGGGAGAAGGTTGGGGGCAGTCATTCTTTGGAAAAGCCTATCTTTTTGAGAGAATATAACCTCAATCTACTTATTCTTCCTTCTTTCATATACCTCCCCACCAATATATCGAGACAAATGGGAATAACCGAACCACGTCTACAAAATGCCAGTACCATGCAGCTGCTTCAAAGCCAACGTGATGCTCCTATATTATATGGTAAGTTATCTAAGATAATTAAATGTGATTTAATTATCAAAGATGTAAATAATGTGATTGTGATTCATATTATTTGGGCACATGATAATAGAGATCCAAGATGATTAAATGTGATTTAATTATCATGGATATGAATAATATGGATAACACTATCCATATGATCATATATATTATAAATGTGATTTATAATATATAAGAGAGGTATTTGTAACTTACATTTGTGATTTAAATGTTGATGTGAATTGGATTCACATTAGACAATTATTTGAAAATGTAATTTACATTTTATTTTGGATTGTGAATGTGATTCATAATTTTCCAATGGTATGATTGCAATGTTTACAAAATAATTATGAATTATTTTTGTTGAATAGTTTACAATAAGTGTTGTTGTAAATCTTGGAGATTTTCATGGAATAATGTAATCCCATGAGATTACATGAGATTTCCGCCAACTCCCATATTATAGAAGGAGACAATCTTCATTCCATAATCTCTATGCTTGATTGATTTAATTTGGGATTGAATTATATTTATTTTTCAATATATATTTAATCTTAATTAAATAAATTCTTGTTGTGTTTTTTAGCAACAAGATCATAGCCATTTAAAGAAACACAAAATAATGTGAGCCATTGGATTTGTGTTGTCCATGGATTGAGATCCATGGATCCCAAAATATTATAAATAGAAGGGCACCCCTTGCTCTTCAAAGTTACACAATGAGAACATAAGGCTCTCTCCCTCTCTCTTTCTCTCTACATGCAATATCTCCCTCTCTCTCCTGAGGTCGTCTACCATGATGCCCTAGAGAGAGTCTCCATCGCTTCAGCATCGTCGTTATGCTACCGGATCATTTGCTCGTGGATCTCCATCTCCTTTTGAGTGCCTCGCTCATAAAGAAGACGTCGTATCTCATGTGACGAGATCAGGAGATTCGTCGCTTGGATCATAAACATGGATTGCGAGAAGCACATGTTTCATCAACACGCTCGCAAGCATCTCCTCCATCGGATAGGACTGAGACAGGAGATCTCTTCATTTAGAGACTCGATCCAACCACGCTTCAAGAGGTAACCTAATACTTGTTTGTGGTTTAGATGAAATGATCCAAGAAGTGTTCTTGGATTATGTGGTTTCATCGCATGAAATTTTTTAAAGTTCGCTGCCTTGAGCAACTAGTGCGACTAGTCACTCCCGATCGCATACAATGTGATCCTGATGCTTCTGTGATGCGCTTAAGGATCTTATCATATCCTTCAAGTCCACCAGCACTTGGTGAAATAGGCCCTGAGAAAAAGTCAAAGTCCAGTTATATAAGTCGGGATGTCCTTAGTGGACCCCTTATACAAAAATAAATATGGGCAAGTGCCCCTTCCTCTCTCACAAAAACAAAAAAATGGGAAAATACCATAACTCTCAAGAGAAAACAAGAAATGTAGAGTGTCTAAAAACTATACAAAAATCTATCGGACTAACTCGTTCTGCTCCTATGTAACCAGATCGTTGTAGAATGATCTGGTCTCTACACTCTCAACTCGATCGGCTTCTAAGGAAATCAGTTAATCCTGCATGCCATGCAAAATGGGTTAGCATAGATAGATGAAAAGAAAAAATCAAACAAAAACTCAAAAAAATTTGAAGACAAAACAAGACATAGAAAATCTAGAAGAACAACATAAGACAAAAATCGATTAAAAAATAGAGAAATCAAAAATTGAAAAAATCAAGAAAAATAAAGAAATAAAAAATCACACAAAAAATCGTGAAGAAATCGTAGAAAATAAAAAAATCAAGAAAGTTTGAATGAAAAAGAAACACTCAAAAACCATGAAAAAATCGAGAAGATAGAGAAAACACAAGAAGAAGAGAATAGAGGAAGAAAAATATCGTAAAATAAAATCGAAAAACTCAAGCACAGCTACGCCTCCTCGGCAACGGCGCCATTTTGAAAAGAGACTCTGAACTAGCGGTTAAAAATGTCTATTGTAAACACTGCTAAGGAGAGAGTCTATTTTAAACCAAAATCCACCAGTTTAGGAGAGAGAGAGAGAGAATAGGGAAAATGATTTATTATCCTAAAATTGGGGTTCACTTTCTTTATTTATCTAGGCAAGTGCTCCTGTGTCGAATACAAGGAGGCAGAAAATCACACGAATTTTTCGAAGGAAGAAAAAAATTGTGATTTTTTATTCCTTTTCTTCTCTTCTTCGGCGAGAAAACTCCTTTTGAATTTTAGTTTTTATTATTTTTATTTGATTTTTAGTTTTTCAATTTTTATTTAATTTTCAAAAGGGATATTTTTCAATCAATTTAGTTACAATATAGTATGTGAGAATAATAAGAGAATAGGAGAAATCGCTCGAGCAGTGGGCTCGAGAAGGAGTCAAAAAGAAGCCAAGAAGGATCTCCTGATGAGAAGGTAGAGACCTTCAGAGCACGGCTTGTATCCTCAAGATACACACGAAAAGAAGACATCGCTTGCGAAGAGGCTTGCTCGTCAGTGACCATGCTTAAACCCATCAGAATATTGCTCTATGAATACCTCTTTAAGGATATTCATATGAAGTAGCCCCATGGCTTCATAGTTGAGGAGAACAAGATGTGAAAGCTGACCATCTATGGGCTCAGATAAGCTTCTAGTAGTCAGAACATCAGATTTACTGACATTATAAAGGTTATGATTTCATACAAAATCTTAATGAACCATGTGAAGCTTAGTATGCCATTGTGTTCATCGTGCTAAATGTAGATAAAATCCTAATCATTTGGAATGATATAAGGATGAGAATAAGTGTTTTATAATTTTTTTGTTTCATATATTGAGATGAAAGATCTCAAGGATACCTCTTAGATATTAGTTCTGAAGATGTTCAGAAGCAAAGGGGAGACTGTATTGGGACCGTCACATTAGTGGTACACCTTGGACATGTTCCATTTTTTGGAAAATCCCAAAGGAGGATTCCTTCGCTTAAGATATGGTATTGACCTATCTGAAGGGATATCACCTCAAAGATTTAAGGAAGTGATATCAAAGTATTATCTTCAAGAACCTAAGACTTTATAGATAGTAATCTAAGGTCTTAACTGCAGATGCCTTATAAGACATAATATTGGGTCTTAGCCTTAGGAGATAGAGATCTCCAGGAATAAGGACATTCTAATAAGGATAATAGAAATTACATACTGGTTATAACGATTATTGAGTTGTAGTGGTAAAGACACTATAACTGCTTTAAGAAAATTGAGTATTGGTTGCATAAGATGCAACATTCTCATTGGATGCGAGCACTATTACTAGGAGATATGCATCGTAAAAGAACTTGGCATAGTCTCTCGGGAACAGAGTGACTAATCAACTTACCGAGCTATTTTTCTAAATAGCTTATGATTAGCACATGAGTGTAGGATTAAAGACTGGCCCATTAATGACTCTTTGGGATAGTATGAGATTGTTGGACATGTGATCCTACAGTGAGCCATTATGCAATAAATGTTATTGCAAATTCATTCACTAATCTGAAATGAAGAATAACTTATTTGCATAATAGGTCCCTTACTATAATTAGGGTTATGTACCATGTCCATCTTAATGATCATACAACCATTGATTCAAATGTTGAATCATAAAGGTTGATGCTTGGATGATATCTAAAGAGTCAGATTGAGGACTCATCAAGCATAATTAAGTGATTATTAAGAGAGGATCTCCATCCCGAGAAGAAGATGGAAATTCTTCTCTAAAGGTTGATATCTAACCAGCCTCTTGATGCATGTCCTCTACATAGAAATATAGATTTGGACGTGTTAGATATGTTAGATCAAAGATCTGACTTAATGAGATCAAGATAACCAAGACCTATGTCGTATACTGTCACGATATTGGCACACATCCTCTGACCGGAGACAAATGTGTTACTATATGTTTGAGTATGTACATTGGCAGATCGATATGTTGATGATCTAGAAAAGGTCTATACACTGGCGAGCTGGTATGCATACAAGGGCATATGAGTAATATGATCTCTCAAAGGGATCATACAAGTTCATTATTGAATCGGAAGACATGAGCTTACTCATGAGATATTGGGATCAACTTCCATGCATGGTCATCTCACTTTGGAAGCTTGACTGTATTCGTAGGTTTGATATATGCTTTTAAAAAGTATATGATCAATACCTAGGCATGATATATTCTTTTGGAAAGTATATGATCGATACCAACACCCAATGATCGAATGAAAAACTTAATGATAAAATCCTGAAGAAGACAGTCTAAATAAGATCTAAAACTTAGGCTTTATTCTATGTCTTCTAGTATGCATTTTGTACGGGTATTTGGAATACTCGAGGTTGATGTGATCATAAACAATTGTATAACCATGATGCTTGAGTGATGGAACAAGTTTGGATTTTAGTGACTCCTCTCAATAGAGAAGTAATTTAATCTTACCCCAAATGTTGGATATTTATTCGAATACGATTCAGATGTAATGAGAAGATTAGATTTACGGCTTTAATTCAATCAAACATCTTTGAGAGGTCCCACTGATCTGGATTTGAGATATGATCTTAATATCCAAGTCACTTTACATGGATCATACAATCACCTTGTCCTTATCTCAAAGTATCCACGGAGAAAGCGCATTATTCTTGAAAGAGTTCAAGGATCATTTCATTGTTGATATTATGTCTGAGCATTGAGGAAAATTGATAGTTAAATATGATTTAGTTATCATGAATAATATGAATATGATTTGGACATATGAGAAGAGTTATCTAAGATAGCTAAATATGATTTAATTATCAAAGATGTGAATAATTTGAATGAGATTCATGTCATCTGGGAACATGAGGATGGACAATGAAATATGTTTTAATTATCAAAGATATGAATAATATGGATATCAAAATCATATATATTATAAATGTGATTTATATTGTATTAGAGAAAGCTAATTGTAAATAAGATTTATGAGTTAGATGTTGGTGTGAATTGGATTCATATTATACAATTAATTGTAAGCGTAATTTATATTTTATTGGGTGGTTAAATTTGATTCATAATTGTCAAAGTTTTTGTTTGCAATTATCACAAATAATTTGCAATAATTATTTGATGATAATTTGTTGACAAAAGATTCCATGAAATAAGACTTAGTGTAATGAGATTACATTAGGATTGGAGAGAGATCTTCTCTCTCCAATCAAGGTGGGTGTCCACCGTGTATAAGGGGAAGGAGGCTATCTCCTTCTCCCTTACATGGAAGGAGGCTCTCTTGTCCTAATTCATTTGGGAGTTTATTGATTTAATTGAATCTAAATATGTTACGATTATTTACAATATATTTATTTTCTTTTAAATTAAATTAATTGCTATTGTAAATTTTTATAACAAAAATCTCAACCATTGATTCAAGTTAAAAGTGCATCTCCACCATCCAATTTAGTATAAAAGTAAGGGTAGACCTAGCTTTTTCTTTTATACATTAAGAAGTAGGGATGCAAACGAACGAATACGAATGCGAATTCAGGTCATACCATAACCATATCCATATTATTTTACGAATACGAATACGAATATGAATGTTACATGAATGTCACAAATCAAGATCCATACATATCCTCAAAATACGAATACGAATATGAAATGAATCTTTTACGAACGAATACGAATATACAAACGAATGTTAACTTTAACATGAATAATAAATTATAAATAAAAATGTACTTAGATTATTTGGTGACCACTTCCGCATAACTTCCATCTTTTGTTTAACCACATTCAATGATTCAAACAAGCAGTATATGGTGTACAAAATCTACATTATATGCCATAATATAAGAGATCCTCTTGTGCAATCACATAAAAAATGGCAGAATGGAATGAGCATTATAAGATTAAGATGCTATACCGGATCGGTTGTAGTTGCGAGGGAGAGTGAGGGAGACGAGGGAGACGATGGAGATTGGCTGCGGCTGCAAGGGAGGGGAGGGAGTTCGTTGCGGCTACGACGGATGGCTCGGGGGGTGAGGCAGTGGTTGCAGCAAAGGTTGGGTAGGCGAGGGTGGTCGGCTACAACGAAGGGAAGAAGGCGGGCGAGGCGAGGTAGCGGCTACAACGGAGGGAAAGGAGATGGTCGGCATGGGGGTGGGGCTGGCGGTAGGAGGGCTGCAATGGGGAGGCGGTAGTCGACAGGGGGGTGGGGAGGCGAAGGGCGCAGGGGGGTGGCAGGGGGCGGGGGGCGCTGGGGGAGGCGTTGGTCGGCAAGGGGGATGCGGGGAGGTGAAGGGTGAGGGGACGGAGGGAGCAAGGGGATGTGGGGCAACAGGGGGTAGAGGGGGTGGCAGAGGGTGCAGGGGGAGGCGGGGGTGGCGGGGGCGGAGGACGCAGAAGGCGGGGCGACAAGGGGAGGTGGCAAGGGAGCCGGAGGGCGCAGGGGGTGGCAGCGGGCGGCAGCCAGCACGACGAGGAGGGCAGGGGGAGGCGAGGGCGGCGGCCTAGGGGGTGGGTGCGGGGGGAAGAGGGCGTCGGTGGTGGGGACTGGGGAGGGATTTGGCTGGGGGTATATTAACCCTGAATGTTTTTAGAAAATATAATACGAATATTCGTATTCGTAATTTTTTCGTATTCATATTCGTATTCGCATTCGTTAACCCAGGATTTGTATTTGTATTTGTATCTATAAATAATTCATTTAGAATATTTGTATTCGTATTCGTATTCACCTGTTTTAGAAAAACAAGAACCATATCCTCTTAAAAACGAATACGAATACGAACGGATACGAATATAATCGCATCTGTTTGTGTCCCTATTAAGAAGACAACAACTCTCTCTCTCCCCCCCTCATTCTCAAGGTCATCTTCTCTCTCTCTCTCTCTCTCAGCATGTGGCTGTCCATATGTTGATCTAGAGAACCTCGCAGTCGTCGCGATGTTATTGTGTTGTCGGATCGATTGCTCATGGATCTCCATCTTCTTCGGTGCGCTTCGCTCGTGAAGAAGATTCGGATTTCGTGAGACAAAATCAGTACTTTAGAGATTAATGATCGCAACCACGTTTCAAGAGGTATTCCTTGAATTCATTTGTGATCTTGATGAAACGATTTGAGAAGTGTTCTTGAATCATGTGGTTCCATCTGCTTTAAATTTTTTAAATTCCATTGCTCCGATCACTATTATGATTAGTCGCTCACAATCGCATATGATGCGATCTTCACGCTTATGTGATGCGCTTATGATTTTTTCCCATAACCTTCACGATGCATGTAAAGTTACATGCACCATGGTGTAAGATCCCGAACCTCTACGTGTGTGTTTGTGTGTGTGTGTGTGCGCGCGCGTGTGCGTGTGCGCATGTGCATGTGTGTGTGTGTGTGTGTGTGTGTGTGTGTGTGTGTGTGTGTGCGTGTGCGTGTGGGGGGGGTAGGGAGCTTGCACCATGGGGTGTAGGTAACTCCTTGCACACGGTCTTTTTCTTCATTATGTTTGGATTTTTTTGAAATAAACCTTAAGTGGATTTACTTAATATGTTGAATGGAATAAGCATTTCAAGTTTCATGAAAAACATTCCAAATGTGTTCATCTAGAAGAAGTCAATTTTAGCGATTCTAAGATCGTTAAAAGTTAGTAGTCTTGATGGATATGATAGAGGTCTCAAATTAAGTTGAATTTGGAATAACACCATGGTGATATATGATTATTTAATTCTCCCAAGTTTTCATTTCAAAAAATTCAAAATATAATAAAAAATGTGTCAGGAGTAGGGAGTTACTTACACCCGGCAGTGTAGGCTCCTTTTTTCCCTATATAAATGTATATGTGTATGTGTTTGTATATGCATGTATTGTATGCATGTGTGTGTATGTATATGTATATATAGGGAAAATGGGGTTGCGCCCAAGGGGAGCTAACTTGGATCCCTTCACCGTATTTTTTCTATTTTCTATTTTTTTTGAAAAATGACTCGTGAAAATTCATCACTATATCCCTATATTATATCATTCAAGTTTCGTGGAAAACATAGACTCCTACTGCATCCATCTAGACAATAATATAGGGATATATTGGTGAAAATCCAGTGAAGTATTTTTCAAAAAAATAAAAAAAAAAGAGAAAATGAGGCAGGGGGAACTAAGTTAGCTTCCCTAGGGGAAACCCTATTTTACACACACACACAAAGAGAGAGAGAGAGAGAGAGATCTATAGAGAGAGGGATGACCCTGTGAGAGGCAAAAATTGTGAGAGCATGAGAGCAATGATTTTGGACCACCAGATTCTATCATCTCTCTCCTGGTTGATTAGAGGAGAGATATGGGCAGAATCTAGTGGTTCAGATTCACTGCTCTCATGCTCTCACAGCTTTTGGCTCTCACAGGATCAACCCTCTCTGTGTGTATATATATACACACAGAGAGAGAGAGGGCTGATCCTGTGAGAGCCAAAAGCTGTGAGAGCATGAGAGCAATTATTTCGGACCACTAAATTCTAATCTCACTACTCATTGATTACAGGAGGACAGAGAAGAGCACAATCTGGTGGTCCATATTCATTGCTCTCATGCTCTCACAGTTTCTGGCTCTTACAAGATCATCCCTATGTGTGTGTGTGTGTGGTTCAATGGGGCTGCTCCTACCTCATTTTCGATGTTTTTTTTAAATATCACCATGTATATTCATATATGTATCCCTCCTATATGTCATTCGGATTTTGTCAGAAACAGAGACTCCTATGCACTCAATCTAAAACATGTCGATTACAGCAATGTATAGACAGTTAGAATTACATGTTCTATATGGAGGGCATAGGAGTCTGTTTATGACGAAATTCGAATGACATATTGGAGGGATATATAGATGAATACAAGGTTTTAAAAAACAGACCGGACATTGAACCAATCAGTCTTCAGTTTGGTCCAACCGGGTCGAATCGTCGGTCCAAATCGGTTGGACCGGTGATGACGTCAGTATGGCGTCATCATTTTTATCGACTTGGAAAAAATCGGACCGAGCTTAATTTATTGGTCAAATCAGTCGAACTGGTTTTTTAAACCAATAAAATCGGATACATATATGTAAGTATGTACTTATATATCAATGAAATAATCGTTAGAAATTTCAAATCTTTAAATAGAATAACATGGTTGCCTATTTCGAGTAAAACTCTACAAAATTAGTCGTGTTTTCTAGAATTATATATGAATATAATATTGTAATCATTTATTTATAGTTGTTTCAAGAAAATTACTCTAAGAAAGTATTCACATATCGTATATTCAAAAAAAGAGAGGGGCATACCTTATATCGCAGTAGTTAAGAAGGGCATACATGATAAAACTCCCATTAATTTATTATTTAAACCTTTATTTTTTTGAAAATTACCAAACCATCAAAACTGGGTCAATCCGGGTCAACCCGGTCTGATTATTGGTCAGGCTCGATTTTTTATTTTTTTTAGTTTTTTGAAATTAATTACAAAGAACCGTCCAAACCGACCAGGTCGGGGCCGATTTTTGGTCCAACCGGTCGGTCCGGTCTGATTTTTTAAACCATGGATGAATATACATGGTGATATTTTTCAAAAGGACAAAAAAATATGAAAAAATAGGGGGGACGGGCAACCTCATTTTTTCCACGTGTGTGTGTATATGTGTGTGTGTGTGTTCTCTGTGTGCATGCATGTGTATTTGTGTCTGTGCGTGCATGGGTTTGTGACCGTGTGCATGTATGTTCTTCCAATAGGATGCAACCTTCCCAAATTCAAGAAGGCCTCCCATTTTTGTAAAAATTATACTACGATTTCAATAGAATAAGTATACACTTTATATTATAAGTGCACATTACAATACGAATTAAATACTTATTCTACTAAAGTGATAGTGTATTCTACTAATAAGGAAGCGACCGTCCTGAACTCAAAAGGGACACATCCTATTAGAAGTCTCTATGTAAAAACAAATAAGATCAAGAGATTAACCTCACTTATTCATTATCTCTCATTATTATCAATCCATCATCGAATATAGAGCCTTAGTAAGTTCAAAATCGTATATATGTTATTTTTCTTTCTAATAACCCGTGGACTCTTTCAATAAACATAAAAGAATAGCAAGAGAGTCCGCACATGCAATGGGGTATTTTCCCACTCATTAGTTACCAATGCTAAATAATTTTTTGTTGTTCAATTATTTGATACTAACTCGCATTTTGTTACAAAAAACCATGTAGGATTTTTCCCTAGCAATATTTGAAGAACACTTCATTACAAAGTTGAATGATAAATTTAAGCCTTAATGTTTGCATATTGTGGACAAATCTCATCCCAACATCAAAATTTCCACAACCCTGCAGCAACAAATCCAAAAAACGTAGTATTCTTCATCAGAAACAAGAAAACGCATAAACAATTTAGAATAAAGTATCAAGTATGGCCTTCATTTGTCAGCAAGAAAATATTTCAAAGAAAAACAGGTAAGGGTTCCAACATTCATCCTGAATTCCAAACACAAATATGGCAAAGTAAAGCATCTCATCCACAACATTTTCTAAATAAACACCTCCAAAGAAATTTAGCCAATCAACCAAAACATCACCTTCACACGGTTTCACCGATTACAAACACTGTGCAATCCTCAGACAATTACTCATCTTATGATAATATTTGATATGCATAGTCTATTAAACAGAAGGGGACATTCAGCCAAAGAAAGTAGTAATCACTGAAGCAACCCAAACACAACGGCAAAAACACATTGATTATGCATTGCCAGGTAAACCAAATTGATATATTGCTCATCAATATAACAGAAGCTGTACTGAGATGCAAGATGAGGATGATTGACAACAGAGAGCAATGAAATCGAGGACTGGGTGCTCCAATGTCAATACAATAATCCAAATTGTTGGGGGCTGCTTAGAAAGGATAGTGCCAACTACTAATTGCTACAAACTCGAAAAGGTTCTTGTCAGTTTAACATATCTATGATACAGTCAACTAACCCTTCACATACAGCATTAAGAACTATGAAGATACTAAGGGAATTGGTAGTTTATATTACATGAGAACAAACTTCACAGAAGTCTACCAATCTGTTAGTGAAACTCCAAATCAAAGAGAATATTATTCTCTCAATTTGAGATGGTCTTCAGCCTCTTAGCGGCTTGCACAAATCCCACAATGACCTGCAGCTCGTCCAATTTCTTCAGTTCCAAAAGCATAAACAAATTAGCATAAAACCAACTTATTTCCACAGAAGGACAATAGGATGACGCACAAATGTACCTGTGCAACAAAATGCCTTTGCACAGCATCAATCAGTTGCTCCTTCGAAGGGTTAGGGTAGGCATCCACCTGATAAGATTTCAAAATCCTTGCTAAAATTTGTTGCACGTAAAGAAGACAAACCCAAACTTTTGGTATAGATTTAAAACTAACAAATGTAAACAAAATGACTCACAAGATTAAAATATCTCCAATATCTTCTCAATGCAGCTGTTTCAAGTTTACTAAGGTCCACCTTCTGCATTATACAATTAAGTGTCAGATTAGAACAAAAATAACATATTAAGAATAATCTAAGAAGCAAAGAGTGACATACAGTGTTACACTTGGCTGGGGAGATGGATCCACTTGATTGGGAATCACAAGAAAGCGATTGTCGCAATATTTTATGCGATGATCCCATTGGCTTGTGGGATTTTTGCCTTTTCCTTTGTTTTTGTCCATCTTCAGATGCTGAAAAAAATGAGCACAAAGACAGCATTTTGTAAAGCAGATCGGGATATGAAGAGAAGTAGGTAACCAGCAGATAGAGAGCAAGCATGTCCCATTTGGATCACAAGTTTAATACTCCCAACTTCTTTAACTTATATTTATATATAAATCCATGGGAAAATTAATATAACTTTGACACACTAATGCCGGATTATGTGCATAGAACTTTCTTTCACTTTGCAAATAGCATCATAGGAAGACTAGAGTTCAAAATCAAACCCGAAACTTAGAAAAGACAAGTAAGCATGCAAACAAAATGGCGGAGATGATATCTCGTGACACAACAGGTCCCATTCCTCAAGTCAAGTTGTATTTACAAATAACACAACTAACAGAACTACGTGCAAATTCCAATGACAGCAAATATGACAATAAAACCATGGCAAACTATCAACAAGATATTCAAATTTTGAAACAAAGTAATTGGAAGAATAAACCAAAATACTAAGGATCATTCTCACCGATGCAAGAACCATTCCATCTCATATTATCGCTCTCAATGTCAACATCATCCTCATGACCAGTGGGAGCCTCGATCACACTAAGAGCATTTCTTTGTAATTTCACCTCTATACCATTAGTTAAGACCTGTGAACATGACAATCTTAATCAGATTCATGCTTCTCAAAGACAGAGCCAGACAAGCAACTTACCATAGGGCTACATCAATCTATACTTTAAAGGACCATTAATGGAAAAAAGCCACAGAATGGCACAACAGTACAGAAAGATTCTCAAAACAAACACACAAGATCCAATAAAAACAAGTTGCTGTGTTTCTTCTTTGTAAGGAAATGACCAAGCTGTCTTTTTTTGCAGAAGCATATTTAAGCTGACGATAAGAGTATAACTAGGAAGCAAAATCTAGATGAAGAAAACATACAAAAAAAACATTAAGATTAATCAATGGATAAGTGGTTTTTCCCCTTGTTTAAAAGGTTAATGAGGGAGAGGATGGGGACAGGCAAATGTTAGATACCAACTCGATCAATTCATCCACCCTCACTTCAATTTCTAGAATGAGAAACGAAACAGAAGAAAATTTGAAATCAAACTACATATAGACTTAAAACATGCTAATAATCTATATAGCTATTAATTTAGTTAGAAGTGGGATAAAGCTACAACAATATAAAGAACACCCTATTTCAAGATAAAATACTATCTCCCCCTCTATAGTGAATTCACATTAAAATGAAAGAGGCAATCTGAGATTAGCATAGCATGTCACTGGAAACAACATGCAGTTATCAATTATGCATTACCAAGGCTCTACTTCCCTTCTAAGATATCACTATATCAATGGGAGAGCCAAAATGTAACTGTTGATTCACATGACATTAACTTCAAAGAACAACTCGTAATGATTAGAATGCCAAAACAAAGTTAATAAGCACTCAAGGTAGCAGACATCCATTGCACAAATCAGAACTATGCTCTAACACCCAATTTTCACATGCAACGATCAGATAATGAAGAAGCATCCAATTCACACTCCCAGAAACACTAGTGAGAGAACATCCACATGCAGACCACGCGCATCACATCCAGAAACCCAAATGCACATAAACCCTAAAATCAAATCTTTCCGAAACCCAATTCCATTGCATTGCAAGAGCCCCGAAAATCAACCTTCTTCAAAGAAAATTATTGAAAATGCCACATATCCACAAATGCAAACGCAAAAAATGCAAACTTTCCCATACCCAATTCCATAACATTGCAATAGAGCCCAAAAATCTAATCAAAACGGACTTTTTTTCGAAGGCAAATTACTAAAGATTCTACGTATCCACGAACCCGGATTACTGCAATCAAAATCTTTGTCGAAAGCAATTAAACGGCATTGCAACAGAACCCCAAAATCCAAACAAAAACAAGCAAATTACCAAAAATGACAACCCCGCAAGCCCCAGATCGCTAAATACTCTGCTTCCTGAACCCAATTCGACCACATTGCAACTAAAATCCAAAATCCAACAACCCAAATCTTATTAAGCAAAATTTACCAGCCAATGCCATCCCCCGAGCCCCACGGCCTTCTTGACCACCCCCTGCAGTCCCACGAGCACCGACTTGGTCCGGTTGTTGCCGGTGACTACAACCTTTGTATGCCTTGGGAGCACCGAGAGCTCCTCCTCGCTGCTCTCCCCGCAGCTCTGGACCGGCCTGCAGACCCCGTTGACGGGGCCCTCCTCCGCCTCCGATCTCTCCATTTCTGCACACCGAGCTCGATCACGCAATGCGGGATCGAACTACAGGGGCTCCCATCGATCAACAGCAGAACGATTGAAGCTTTGGACAAGAAGAGAGGTGGAGTGCTTGGAGAGAGAGAGAGAGATGGGATATGTGATGTGATTATTTCTCTTTCTTCGTCTCTGTGCTGTTGTTTTTACTACTATGCACTTTCCTTCGCTTTCTAAAACTCCTGTCACGCTGCTGTGAATCCGGAGAGAGGGTGTGAGTCCAATGGGAAGGTGACGCGTGACGGATGGACGGGGTAGTTGACGGGATGAGACGCGCCTCCAGCGGTTACGGGAGTCGAGGGCGGATGGTAGAATGACGGATTTACCCTCGATGGGGAATGGGCAATCGCGACCGCCCGTTGTTTCTTCTTAGGGGGCATTGGCGGGAAGGGCCGCAAGGTTCTTCCCGCGTGCTCTCGTGTAGGGGAAATTGCAGATGTGCACCCTTAGAATGACAAAATACTAGAGATGTCCTTCATTACCGTCAGAGCAAGGTGATTTTGTTGGATCGTTGTAGTGTAGGTCGAAGTATTAGAATGATGGCGACATATGGCTGACCTCGAGGTGAGACCCGATTGAATTGAGACTCAATTGTCCCCGAAAGCTTGATATTAGGTATTGGCTCTAGGAGGAGGGATTGCTTGGATGCATGAGAGAATTGGACCCACTATTATAGGATGCTCGTGTTAAGATGCCCACCTCATCGAAAAAATAATGGACGACAATAAAAGCTAGAAATATTAATGCACGATAATACAAAATTAAGTAAGTTGACGATAATGTGATATAAGACATAATAATCGAATCACGATAATTACATTTTAATCCACACGGTACTTACCTGCAACAATTTTACTAGATATCCGAAGGTGGAGAAAATACACGGATGCAAGAGTAATATGAGCAGATATCAGCTTGAGGTGAGGATAACTTGCACAATTTACCCTCACCTAAGTGACCCTATTTCGAGAATAACCCAAAACCGAGGGGGAATAAAAGGATAGGGGCGGTGACGGGAAGGGGGCCCCGTGCATGGAGGGCAGTTAAATGGAGCATGAAAAGGTTGGGTGCTCTTACCCGCTTGTCTCTATCCGACATGTTATCCCGGAAATATCTAAATTATCCTAATCCCCCTGTTATCCTCGGATTAGACTCTTCCCGCCAACACGCATGGGATCGCGGCCATCGGTCGCACGGAACGGGATTGTTTACCGTCGGATGACGCGGGAATGCAGATGGACCGCTTTAGGGGAGGTGTTGTGATATTTTGAGAAGTAATCCCCATTTATTACTTAATTTTATTACTATTTATAATCCACATTTATGCTTTATATCTCTAGTTATCCTGTCTTCAGATGCTTCTGTGCAGAGGAGTCAGATTATTCCCATTCCGCTGGCTATTTGATGGAGGAATAAAATAGATTCGATTGTTTGATGTGGAATAACCGCGAATTAATAAACAAAATTTGATTAATAACATGTCGGTATAGTTTAGATAATACATTAGGGTGTCTTGCAAAATAAATAAAGAGATTTTAAGTTTATGTCAACATATAATATCATTGTTAGCTTTGATTTTACAACTACGTTATCAACATATGCTGGTCTACTAAGTAGAGATGCAATTGGACGTGCATAGATATGGATTTTATCGTTTTTATATCCTTATTTATTCTTGTTTACTTTTTATAAAAAAGTTGATTCATTCATCTAAGAAAAGTGTCAAAAACCGCATGATTATCGACCCAATATAACAACCATAAGAACTCAACGAGCTAGCACAAAATCATCGGATGGCAAATTCTTGGATGAGGTGTTCAATCACTCGAATCGGAGGAGAGAGTCGAACGCTCTATATAAGGCATGAGCGAAGTCGCTGAGATGACTCCTCCAAGAGACCAAGTGATCAAGGCAACAATCAACCCACACAATAGATATCAATCAATGAATAAGCATGTGTGAATCAAAATTTATTATTAAACCTACAAATAAATGTGTATAGTGACAAACAGAGTAGGGTGTCGAACAGAGGGAACACATTGTATAGTACTCGATATTATTTAAATAAATAATGAATAAATAATATAGGTATGTATGTATATAATTATGCACGCTATTAATCAAAGAATGTGGGTTTTAATATATATATATATATGTATGTATGTATGTATCTTTTTTATATTTTAATTAGATATATAGATTACATTTTTTATTTTAAAATAATTATAAAATATTTATAATGATAGATAATTTTATAACTTATATAATACTATATATGGATATATAATACCCTTAGGGATAATATACTTATAAATATAAGTAAAAAAAGTAAAAAAATATCAAAATAAAATGGTTTTATGTTTTTATATTTTTTTACTGTTTTTGTGATTTTCATATAATTTTGCTATTTTAAGTGTTTTTATACTCAAAAATATCCCAACACAATGACTTTTTAAATGGGTCGAATTGTTTTGGAAATTAAAAATAGGAAATAAAGTCAAATTTTTCTAAATTTATTTTTAAATATTATAATATATATATGGAAAAAGATAGGATAGGAATAAATATTTTTGGATTTTTAGAAGAGTGTTTATAATTTTTTGTAGGATTTTAGAGCTTTTTAATTTTTTTATCATTCTCTTTTTCTATTTTATGGATTTTTTGTCTGGGGGTAGTAGATACTATAATAAATTCACACTATTTTTGTGGGAATTTTTAAACTCGATTTTATTGTTTTTATTTTTGAATTTTTCAAAGCAAGCATGGAATATCTGAGCTCTTTTTTATTTTTAAAAAATAGTAAAAAGTCCTAAAATGTTGTTCTAAAAATATAGCTTGAAACTAAGCAGGGGCTTAACCCTATTTTTTGAGAATTTTTGGAGCATGGATGCTATTTTTAATAAATAGAAAACATATACAAGAATTCATGAACTGGTAAGGGCATATTTGTAATTAAAAATAGATTCAAGGGGTAGTGCAAATAAATAAAAAGTTTACAACTAATATCTGCATGTCATTTATTAAACAACAATTAACATAACTCGTAAGGGTTTACATGAAATTTACTCAAACACGTGGGTCGTCACGTGAGGTGACGTGGCCGAGGACTAAAGTGCAATATAATATAGTTCAAGGGGTTACATGCAATTTGTTCAATAATTTTCAAGCTACATATAATATTTATAGAACTATTTAACAATTACAGAATGGGTGGAGGGTGCATATTAAATTTACCCCTTAATGCCGACAGATCGGGCGGCGTTCGTGCAAACACGTGGCGAATCCTGCAGCTCTGAACATGCATCGGTTCGATTAGAATGGACACTCCATATCAGATCTGGAGCATGGAAACATTTGGACGGTGATGAATCTTCATTTCATCACCTTTATTCTATCGTTTTGCCTTAAAAATACTAGGAAATGCATGTAAATACCCTTAATTCAGACAAATTAGCATTCACGCATTTGTGTACAAATTATGTATAAAAATACTGTTTTTAATGCTAAAATTATAGAATAAAGAAAAGAAAAGAAAAGAAAAGAAAAAAAATAAAATATTGAAAATATTTTATGACCTTAAACCCTTAGACGTAGGCATCTTGATGACTAGGTTGACAAGGAATAAAGTAGGGGGAGATAAGGGTCCAAAACACAATAAAATTCCATTTTATTTATTCATTTATTATTCATTTTGAGACCTATTTGATTTTTTTACTTTTTATACATCAAACAAAGAAACTTTTTACATGAAAGTTGTAGATAACAAAATATAGAAAAATACAAAATTGATTTCATACAAAAGTAATATACAGAATAAAAGTTATAGTCTCAATAAAATTCTAAAACCCAATTTTTCATACCCATATATCTCAAATAAAGACTCAAAATATATCAAAATCACCTGTAATTGTATATAACTTTTAATAAGCTATTTAATGAGGTTGGTTTCATATTTTTTGGAGTTAAGGTGTGAAAAATAGGTTTTAGACCCCTATTTTACCTGATTAAAATATTCAATTTATTTATCATTCATTATTTTTATAGTTTTATATTTTTATAATTTTTTAAATATTATTATAATATATGTACATACTAAAATGGGAGTAAAAACATAAAGAAAACACTAAAATAAAATAGGTGTATAAAATACATAGGTAAAATACCGATATCTATACCTATATAACAAATATTCTTATTTAATTAAGTGTATATTTACATCAGAAAAATATAATAAAAATATATTTATGTATCTAAAAATAAGTTGTAAAATATAAAATAATAAAATAAATTAATAAAATTAAATAATACAAAATAAAAACAAAAAATACTTAAAACAGAGATAAATATACCTATAATATAACCCTAAAAAGTAACTTGTAAATATAAAGCTCTAATAAATAAATAAAAATCATAATAAAACATTTTAGAAAATAAAAAAACTATTTTATAACCTAAAATTAATAAATTCATTTATTATTTTTTATTGAATTTTCAAATATTTTCCAGGAAGTTTTTCCTGGTTGGTCCACGGGGTCCAACCAGGTGGTTCAGAGGGTTGACCACAGGTCAACACTCTAACCCACCTCTTGTAGCTGTCAGAGTCTAGGTTTTGACCAATCTTCCCCCTTTCCCTAATCGATGCATTCATTGATTGGGCTTACTGCTTTGGCATCTTTTCTTCCTTGATTATTGCACATACACGCCCAAGCGTCAGCTTGGTCTTCACGTCACTGACTTGGCCGCAATACCTCAGTCTTCTCATCGTCTTGGTCGCATGTACAAAAGCCCTTTGATTTCCCCTTCTCCTTTTGAGTCTCCTATGGCCTGCTTTTCTCCCTCCTTTTGCGCCCAACTGCTCAAGGAAGGTGATAACTTCCTCATCGTGCATCTAGGCTCGAGAGTGGCGGTCTTGAGTGGTCTCCACACCTCCGGCGAAGGCTCGCCGTTGAGGTCCATTCTTCCTGGCTTTCCGGCCGGTCGAAGTCGTTTTCTCCATTTTTTCTCACACATTTAGCTTATCCATCTCTTAGGAACTGGTTCTTGCTTTTCCTTTCGTATTTAGGCGCTTGATCACCCTCGCTCATAGTTCGCTGGAGCGTTGCATCCACCGCTTCCCACCACCCACTACAGGATCGAGGAACTTTGCCCTCGACCTTATAACATGTTTTCTTGCAGGAACCTAGAGTTCCACGCATAGCTGGGGAAATTTTGCCCTCCGTTGGAGGTACTTGGGTGTTTGTGCTCCGCCGCCTTCGTGGGCATGCTCCGGTGAACGCCGGCGATTTTGGACGCCACCAACCATTAAAGGAAGACCGCAGGAGCATGTAGGGCCCTTTTGGAGCTGCAGAGAAGGCTGGAGGAGGGAGATCTTGACGGGGAAACTCACCTCGCTGGCGATTCTTCCCTGTTCTTGCTGGTAACCTCGCGACCGTTGGATTAGGCCATGATCCTCCTACAAAGCACCAGCCGTCGGATTGCAGAACGCATCAACCATTCGATCCGTACCTCGGATCTAATTATAGCCATCATCTGCGAATAGGTATCGGAGTGCATGGGGACGCCACGTGTCAAGTGAATGGCTTCCCACCATTCGATCCGCGCTTGGTTTTGGGTATTTTGCAACTTATCCCATCTGATTTTTGTAATTTATTATTCAGTTTATAAACTTCCCTCTGCCTTTAAATATTTTTGTAATATTTACATTTATTCCCCTAAACTTTCTGGAATTACATATTAGTCCTTGTCAGCTCACCTCACGTGGCAGCCCATATGAGGTGGGCATTTTGCAGGCAATGGCCTGTGGCTTTGTAGATTTTATTTTGGTCTAGAAACTTTTATATTTAGTTATATATTTTAGTAAAACTGCTGCTAGGCCTCTGTACTTTCTACTATTTACATTAATGCCCATGTCAACATTGTAGTTTCTCTTTGTTGTTTGTATTTATTTTAAATAGCAATTAAATGCAAAAAATCTAAAAAAAAAAACTTAAGCTCCCGTTGCATTGTACTTTCACTCCCAATTTTTATTTTGCAATTTGAAGCCTTTTATTATTTATTAAAAATAAAAAAGACCCGATTTTCTCCCTATTTGCAATATAAAACCCATAAAAATATAAAAACATTTTGAAAAATCCCCCAAAAAATTTCTTGTGTGTATTTATGTATTTTTAACCTTTAGACCAAAAATCATTAAAAAATACAAAAGAAAACTCTAAAATTTTGAAAACCCTAAAAACCTTTATAAAAATATAAAAAATCCTTAAAAACCTCCAAAAATATATTTTCTATCTCTGATTTTTTATATTATTATCTTTATTTTAAAATTAGTTTAGAGAATTTTTGCTTCTGTTTGCTATTTTATATCTCTACTTTAGTTTCAGGTATTTATTTTATCCCTATTTTAGGGCATTTTTGACTTTAAAATTATATAAAAATTAGCAAGAATTCTTAAAAAATCATAAAAATAGTGACAAATTAATTAAAATCAAAAAAATATTTTATTCCTTTTTTATTATTTTTAAAAATATATATCTATATTACTCCATATTGTATATATTCTCTATATATAGTTTTAGATATATTTTAAAAGAAAAAGAATTAAAAAATATAAAAATATAAAAAGAAAATATAATAACAGAAAATTAAAAATCAAAATACAAAGACATAAAATCAAAAATAAAATAAAAAAATAAATAAAATAAAAAACCCACATTAAAAATATAGACACATAATTTCACAATCCCATTTTACGCATTTATTTGCCCCGATCTAGTCGTTTGCTCCCTGTGTTCGGCCTCTACATAGTTGTACCTATACACATCCTTATTATAGAGTTATAATAAATTTTAACTCCACATTTGCTTTTCATTTCTCTATTATCTGTTGTGGGTTAATTGTTGTCTGAAGTTGGGTTTCGTGAGCGGTCACCGCATCAACTCGATCTCTCGCCTTGTGAGATTTCTAGACCCTCACAAAATCTCCTTCAACAAATGGCACCGTTGCCGGGGAGCAACACCGCTTAGATTGGCTTTTTGATTGATTGTGATTATTTATCTATTTTTTGCTTCATTTATTTTCTCTTTTATTTGGTATACTTTTTGAGCTGTATAACCACCCTCTCATGTTGACTTTGTACGAGGTACCGCGGATCGAGGGAGGCGCTCTATTCAAGGCACCTATGCACCCACATGAAGCTGGCTTCAGCTTGCCTACCTAGCACCAAGGAGGACTTGGAGGGAATTTTGAAGATAAATTTTTTAGCATTTATTTTTGTATTTATTTATTATGTAAATTTGAAATGAGAGAGAGACTTCTATATTATAATAACGAGGACTCTCCCAGACTCTACACACTTCACGAGGTCCAGTGCCCGAGGGATTGTTCCCTGGGGGGCCTCGTCAGATTTTTCGCGGGTTTCTTAGCCTTTTTATGTTGTTTCATGATTTTAGTTTTCTTTATTTTGTGTGATTGAGCCCTAGCATTAGGAATTGCTTATCGATAGCATTAGGTCCAAACACCTAACAACCATTGCATGCTCCTATAGTGTATGCTTGGACTTAGTCAAATTTTAAATTACTTCTTATTTGGATTTGAGATCGATTGCCAAGAGAGGTCGCATACAACGCGTGCAGGACCTGTTGTGGCAGGCACAGAGTGGCATCGAAGACCTGACCTTAGTCTCTCATCTGAATAGCTAGCATCCAGTTCTTTATGTTAATAGCAGTTACTCATCTAGGGCAATTTCAACGGCTGCATTTGCATATTGATGGGTTTCAATTCCGCTGAGCATCTTTGCATGTAGTGTTGGAGGCAAGGTGCACATTTTCTCTTTAGCATACAGAATTATTTTAGCCTTGCATTACTTTTCCGACTCTACCCCTGATTTTGATCACTTAGGTGCTTAAAAGAATTGATCCCTCGTTAGGCACGCACATTTCTTATTATAAATCCAAAAAAAGTGATAACCAATAAAATTAGGACTGCTAACATTACTTGACCCTAAAAAAAGACCTAAAAAAGAAAACATTTGTCTTGGGGCGAGTAATCCCCTCATTGTCTTCGTTTTACATTGCTCGCGTACATAAGTAGTGCCAAAATCATATTCAGCCAATCTAAGTGATGGTACAATATTTTGACTTCTCACCTAACTCTAAAACAAACAAGATAAAAAGACCACACTTTTGTGATCTTCACCGAGTTGAGTAGGTGAATTGAGGGGTGTGTTTTGTCTTGTGTGAGTTTGTTTGTGTTTGCTTGTGTGCATTCTAGATTTCTTCTGCACATTTGTGCCTTTTCCTTCACTTCTCTTGACTTGACCATTGTGCTCTCCCGATCATTTTCCTTTTGTTTCGAGATGGCCGACTGAAGCTATTTTTATCCGGAATTCGCGGATCCCTCGTACACTCTAGCCGGTCCACCTCCTTTTTTCCAAGAGGACTTTGCTCCTGATTTTTGTACATATCTGCCCTAGCCACAGTATCAGGCCTCAGATTTTTATCCACCTCTACCTTCACATTTCCCTTCACATCCACCCGTGACTGACCTGTTGGAGTCACCTCTCACGATTTTCGCACTTGAGACCTTGACCCAGTTTCATAGAGCGTATGAATTTGAGGATTGATGACCTCACCTGCCTAAATAAGAGCCCTACCGATGCTTCATGATCTGACGATATCGATTCATTTGAGGATTTCCATGAGAGCTTGCAATCGCCAAAAATATAAAAGAATGAGAAAAATTTAAAAAAAACCAAAAAGACTTTGGGAGACACGTGATTGATTCAGACTGTGAGGAGAGGGACCACATACCATACCATTTGACTATGCATGCATTCGCTTCTTATCCCATCTCTGACTCCGAGGATGCCATTGTACTTACTGCTCTTGGTTGTCCTTGTGTATACGATGATTCTGATCTTCTCCCTTATATGGAGGAGGTCCAAGAATTTTAAAAATGTTGACTAAACCTGAAGTGGTGGCCGATGATAAAATCGAGAATCATCATCGGTTGTGTGTTCCACACAAGGCGGGAACACCGTCGTCGAGGCGGCCGACGAAGACCTTAGATTTACTCAGCAATTAACCCACAATATTCATGATTCAATTAATAGCAAAAATGTGGAATTAAAATTTATTTTCTCTACCATAAAATGCATAGCAAGCAAGCATGTAGAGGTCGAACCACCCTAGGGTTATTTATGTACAACCGAGTCAATCATTTGTATAGGTCTTTTAGTGAGTTTTTTAAATTTTATATTTCTTAATTTTATTTTTTGTTTTATATTTTTTATTTTTAATTTTCTAATTTTATATTTTCTGTTTATTTTTTATCTTTTTATATTTTCTTTTTCTTTTTTATATAAACAATATAACATATATAAGGCTATATATACTCATTATGTAATAATGTATTTATAAATACTACTAGATATAGATAAAATTCAGAAAATAAGTTGTTTTTGGGTTTTTACTATTTTTCTAATGTTGTTCTATTTTTCCTGAAAATTTCGCTAATTTTTATGTATTTTTAAAATAAAAAATAACCCAAATAAGGGCTTAAATATATACCCGAAATTGATTAGATTTAAAAATTAGTAAATAAACTCCAAAATTACCCAAATCAATTTTAATATATAAATATTTATATTATAAAATAGGGAAAATATTTTTTTGATTTTGATTTTTCAAGAATTTTTAAAATTTTTATAAAGGATTTTGGGGTTTTTAGATTTTTAGGGTTTTTGTTTTTCCATTTTTCATGACTTTTGATCTGTAATTAAAATAGAATAAAATATTCTGTATATATATATTTTGGATTTTTTATACACGTTTTTATATTTTTTGTATTTTTTAAGCTAAACAGGGAATAAATAGGCTCCATTCCATTTTAAATAAATCATTAAATGCTCAAAAATGCCAAACAAATACAGGGCATGAAAATACATGGCATGAAACATCTATCCCTTTTTTTCCATATTTGTAGGAGCTTAGTAGTTATTTTTAATAAATAGAGAAATTGCAAAAAAAAATTATGTCATGACAGGGGCATTTTCGTAATAAAAATAAACTATAAGGTGGCTCTAAGCAAAAGTGCCAGAAATATATAACATAATAAAAATTTAATGAACTATTCTGAAAATACAAAAATGCTAGGAGTACACATGTAATTTACCCATCACGTGGGACAACACGTGACACACGCTGGGATGGACCAAAATGCAAATACAGAAAGTTGGGGGGCTTCCAACAATTTTCAACAAAAATATATAACATGCTTTAAATTTTATTATACTTTTTAGAAATACAAAAACCCGTAGGAGTTTACATGCAATTTCGCCACCTCACATGGGACAACACGTGAGGTGACGTAGACTGGACCAAAGTGTAAATGCATAAAAATAAGGGATCCATTTGTAAAATGTCCACTTATTTATAAACGTTAACTTTTATTTACAGCATCAAATAATACATACAAAAAGTATGGGCTAAATATGCAATTACCCCAAATATAGGCGCGATCTGATGGTCCTCTTCCCTACACTTAGACACGTGGTGCGTTCTGGTGAGCCGATACCCCTTCGGAGATGAGCTCTCTGGATCAGATCTAGGGTCTTCATTAACGGCTGAGACTTGGCGAGGATGGACGGTGGAGATTGAAACTGGAGATGCGCCCTTGATCGGACGACCGCTGCTTCACTCGAAGAACATGGAAGAAGATCCCTGCCTCCGAGCTTCAATCATCGATTTCTCCGTCTTCCGACGCTCTTCTTCACTGGCGAGATGCTCTACGCATCCGGGGAGGTACTCCACAGCTGCTGGTGTGCACAAGAAGGCCCAGGACCCCATGAAGAGGCCTGGCGAGCTCAGGAAAGAAGGGGTTCCTGGGAACCTTCAAGTCAAGTCGATTTGAGCCCAGGAGGGCTCCTTTGAGCGCGTGACTTGCACAGGAAGAATGAGTGGCTCGAGGGATCCTCCTCGGCCAAGGACGAAGCTGTTTGCATGAAAAGGGAGGTGGACGACGAGGTTTCCAATGAGGCGATAGAGATGAACCTCGATTCGCAGAATCTAGGTCATCCTGGTTGATTAGATACGTGTGGGATGATCAAGAAGTGATGAGGGTCGATATGGAGGCGAGAGATACGATGGAGCTTGGATGGGTACGCATTGAGGAGCTCGCCGGTGCTCGCCTCTGGTGAACTACGGGATGATTAATTAACCCTACTCTAATTAGCTACATCCTAAACTAATCATCATGAAATGAAACCTACGACTAAGATAAGCAAAATGAATGAGAAAGGAACAACTCTTATACCTAGGATTGCCCAAGGAGCAGGGTCGCAGGTGACGGTGGCTGTGGGTGCACCCCTCACTCCTAGAGCTTGGCCTGGCATTGAAGATGCTCCCCATGTCACGAGGACTTCTCCTAGACACTAAACCAGGGCTCCTAGATGCTTAATGGTGACCAAAATTGCAAGGATATTCGAGGGGGGGGGGTATTTATAGACCTTATCGAGCACCCTTATTGACCGGCTAAAAAAATGTTTGGGATGTATGTACACACGATTAGAGTGCATGGCGTGTATGTACAATGATCGATGATTATTTTGTATGAAGGGGGAGAAGGCGATGGAGCGACGAGATGCCCAGGAAAAAGGGAGGAAATCACGGGAAAACATGTCTGCGAGTCAAATCAGAAGCAGAGGGTTATGTTGACCGGGGTCAACATTTGTCAACCCGATTGGTCCACGACAGCCGCTAAACGACAAAACAGGGAATTTTATTAAAGATTAATTAATTAAAAATAGTAAATGATTTTATTAATTTTTCACTATAAAATAAAAATGTTTATTATTTAATGTAGTATTTTATTATGATTTGTATTTACTTTTTGGTATATTTTATTAGTAATTAATTTTAAACAAGGTATATATAGGTATATTCATCTATGTTTTATACATTTTATTTTTATTTTGTATATTTTGTATATTTTATTTTATATATTTATAACTTATTTTTGTGTGTATAAATATATTTTTATTTTATTTTTATGTTGTAATTTGTATATTTAAATAAATAAGTATGTATATTCCATAGGTATATTTATAGGTATTTTACCTATGTTTTATATGCATCTTTTTATTTTAATGTATTTTTTGAGTTTTATTTTGGTTTTGTATTTTTAGTAGAATATATATAATATTTACAATATTATAAAATATAAAGAATAAGTAAATAAAAGAATAAACATTCCTTTTATTTATATACATATAATGACATAGGCATTTTATCTATGTATTCTTATAGACTTATTTTATTTTACATTTTCTTTTTAGTTTTAATTTCAATATGCACATGTGTTATGAAAAATATTTACAAAGTTATAAAAATATAAATTTGTAAAAATAATGAAGGATGAATAACGAGAATATTTTAATTGGTATAATATACAATGAGGGTCAAAAACCTAACTTTCACACAGTAACTCCAAAAAATATAAAACCACTGCCATTAAATAGCCTTGTGAAAAGTTATATACAATTAGAGGTGATTTTGATATGTTTTGAGTTTTTATTTAAAAGATATGGGTCTGGGAAGTTGGGTTTTTGGCTTTTTATTTTGTATATAAATTGAACACTGTGTATTATTTTTGTACAAATTCAAATTTGTATTTTTATTTACATTATTATCTACAACTTCCATATACAAAGTTTCTTTCTTTGATGAATAAATAATAAAGAATAAAATAGGTGTAAAAAATGCATTAATAAAGAATAAAAGAATTGGCTTTTTATTCTATTTTGGCCCTTATCTCCCCTACTTTATTCCTTATCGACCAACTCAATTCTTTACTTGTTCTCGGGGTTTAGGGTCATAAAATATTTTCAATATTTTATTCCTTTTTATTTTCTTCTCTTTATTCTATAATTTTGGCATTAAAAACATTATTATTTACACAATAAATGTAATAAATAATGAATGCTATTTTGTACAAATTAATGTTATTTACATGCATTAGCTAGGGTTTTAAGGCCAAAATGATAGAATAAAGGTGATGAAATGGGGATTCATCACCCCCCTATACTTGCCTTTGCTAGTCCCTAGCAAACACTTATGCAATAAGTATCAAAAAGAATAAAGAAGAAAATAAAAAGAAAGAGTAAAAAGGATTGCGTTCAGTTGTTAAACTAGTTTTTACAAAATCAATGTTTGGAGCTCAGGTTAGACCTTGATGTGAGAATATGTGTGGAACTTGGTCGAGAACCAAATTTAAAACACAACAGCCTTCGATAGTCACAGAGCTCGGTTCAAACCACCTCAATAGCCAGGTCAGAACTAGCCTACATCATATGCAAACTCTTATGACTATGAAGCTGACTTGTACAATGTAAGTGATAGTGGCTCTTCCCAACTGGAACGACAAAGGATCCGACTTCTCTAGAATGACAATCCAATGATTCCCCAATCCAGCACTCTATCCTCGAGGAGCGGGGTATTCCCTTCTAAGTTCAAGTGGCATCCAAACCAAGAGGAGGAGGTGAAGAAAAGAATGGATGGTAGCCAGTGTAGCTACCTATCCTAGGATGCATGACCCGTGTAGTCAAGTCATCCAACTGCATGCTCACATGGTACAACTTTGATGCTCAAGCTTGCTTATTTTCTATACAACATATATACATACTCCGGCAAGCAATTTATTTTTATTTTCAGGCCTGTCCACTTTTTTGGAGTTTTTTTCAACATACTATTTACAACATCATTTACATAAGGAATTTTTCCTCTTGAGCCAGAAGACTATCCCTCTTTTGAAGCTTTACTGCAACCCACACCCTCCTGTCTTTAGACTTCATTGTAACTGGATAAGGTTGGGGTGCACTTCCCTCCCTAGATGAGGATGAATGCTTCCACTCGTGTGGGTCTCAGATCAGGAAATCCAACCCCCTCACCATTCCAACTGAGTTGAGCCAAGTGAAGGGTGCAAGTGTCCAAGTTAGGTCCCGACCGACAAGAGTCATGCATGTGTCTCGAAAAGTTCTAGTTAGTCAGTTGAGGTGGCTTGAACCCAGCCCTGAGTCTCAAAGAATTAAGTCTAAATAGACCTGAAGTACCTTAAACCTAGTTCTCATAAGATTCTAGTGCAGTTAGGTGTAGTGAGGTCCAACCAAGCTCCAATCTTCGACTTTATTGGACTAGTTCAATCATCAAGCTCAATTGAAAAGAATATGAATGCTATGCAAATGCTATATACAATGATGCAAAGAATGATGCAATTTTTCAAAGAATTTGCAAACAAAAAGAATTTTTGCATAAAGAATTTTGCAAATAAAAAGAATTTTTGCACACACAAAGTATAAAATATTTACAGTTATTTACATGGGCGTGCTCATTTTCATTTATTAAGAACAATCAAGAATTTACAGGTTTTAACAAGTTCTTTTATAGGTATATATAGAATTGGTAAAGAATTTTATGTATTTTTATTTTTAATTATATACACATTTTATTGATGCATTGATTCCTTAAATTTATTTGAAAACAATTTGAAAACTATAGTACAAAATAATTTTTGCAAACATTTACAAACATTTGAAAGCTATTTTGCAAAGATTTTTCAAACAATATATATATATATATATACATTTTTCAAAATATTTTTACAAAATATTTTCAAAATCATTTGCAAGTAGGTATTCAAATCCTTTATTTCACACAAGGAAAAGAATTTTTGCAATTCAAAGTATTTTTACAAAGGTTGAAAACATTCCACCAAAAATTTTCAAATGGATCACACCATTTTTCAAATCATTTTACAAAAATATTTTTAACCTGCTTTATTAATCAATATATACAAAAAAGGATGGGTACATACAAAATATTTTTGGTATTTTTAGTTTTGCAGATGTTTTTGTGATTTTTGAAAATGGATATGTATCTTATGTATAGAAGAGTTTTGATTTTTAAAGGATTTACAAGGGATGATTGCTCACTTTTATACATTTATAAAGACTTTTGAGTATGGTGTGTATACTCCTCAAACTTATTTGAAAATCATTTTTCAATATTTTTTAAAACTATAGTCCAATATAATTTTCACACATGATCTTTACAAACATTTACACATATTTGAAAATCATTTTGCAAAGGTTTTTCAAACAGTATATATAGATTCTTCAAATTATTTTTGCAACCATTTTTCCAACCATTTGCAGATCGCTTTTCAAACATTTTTATTCCACGCAAGGAAAATAAATTTTTGCAAAAATATTTACAAAGTTTGAACACTTTTCACAAAATATTTTCCAAACAGCTTTCAAAAGATTTTTCAAAAGGATTTTCAAACTATTTTTCAAACATTTTGCAAAAGTATCTTTGCCTAATTTATTAATCAGAATGTACAAAAAGAGTTTGAGGAACTATAAACATTTTTTTATTAGAAGATTGTAATGAAATTAACATTATTTTTAGCCATCGGTATTATTTAAAATACAAAAGTACGAGTTATGGATTAAAGTATATACATAGTATATACGACCCCCCATACTTAGCTCGAGCTATGTCCTCATAGATCAAAGAGAAAAAGAGAAGACATAACCCGAACTGAGTATAGAAAAATCTAAGGAATGAATGAATGAGGAAATGAATAAATGAACGGTAAGTTGACTATCCCCCGTATACTTAGGATAAAATAATCCTAAGTATAGCATGCTATACACCAAGCAGGGATGGTCAAGGGTGAGAATGAACAGATTGTAATCAGACTATATCCCCATATACTTAGGGTAAGATATCCCTAAGTATAGGTAAGAAGAGGAGACAATGGAGAGGATCAAAGAAGGAAAGGACTCAGGGTGCTCACCCCCTATACTTAGGATAAAGTACATCCTAAGTATAGAAGACTGACAACAAGGGGCAATGCCTTTTTGGTAGAAAAAGAAAATAGAAAAGGAAAAGAAGAAAAGATCATAGGAAAAGTTTTTAAGGTACATTATCTGAATCTTTTGATGCTGCCAGCGTTGTGGATGTATTTTCAGAGCACGAAACCTGGATCAAGTCGACAACAACCAAGAAAATATCAGGCTCTAGGTATGGCTTCAGTAGTTGGTCGTTGACGACGAATAGTTGTGCGTCAGGAGACAATTCTGATATTGCAATACTTCCATTTTCACACACTTCTTGAACTTGAAATGGTCCTGTCCATTTGCTTTTTAGTTTGCCCGAGAAGATCTTTAACTTTGCATCAAATAACCACACTTTTTGCCCAGCTTTGAAGGTCTTTAGTCTGATGTGCCGGTCATGCCAGCATTTCACCTTCTCCTTGTACATCAATGTGTTATCGTATGCATAGTCTCGGAATTCCAGGAGTCTATTTAGATCATCTTTTCTTTTCTGACCACTACTCAGTGAGTCCAAATTGCACATATTGATTGCCCACAAGGATCTATGAATTAATTCTACGGGTAGATGGCATGGTTTCCCATATACAAGATGATAGGGTGACATGCCCAAGGGGAACTTGTAAGCAGTTCTGTAAGCCCAGAGGATGGAGTCCAAGAGTTGGGACCAATTCTTTCTGTCCGGCCTCACAAGTTTCTGAAGGATCATCTTGATTTCTCTGTTTGATAATTCTGCTATGCCATTGGCTTGGGGATGATAAGGAGATGCAACTCGACGGTCGATGCAGTATTCCTTCGTTAATTTCTTGACCTCTTTATTTATGAAGTATCTACCCTCATCTGATATCAAAATATTTAGAATCCTGAACCATGAAATGATATTCTCTCTTAGAAATTGGCATATTGTCCGGCTGTCAGCGGCTCGAGCGGGGATAGCTTCAACCCAGCGACTTACATAGTCAAAAGCAAAAAGGATGTGCTCATATCCCTGACCGTTAGGGAAAGATCCCATGAAATCGATGCCCCAAGCATAGAAAACGTATGTTATCTGAATAATCTTCGGGGGCATTGAGTCTTTCGCTGTGAGTGTGCCTTTCAATATCTGACAGTTAGTACATCTTTTGATGAAGGCTGCTACATCCTTGAATAATGTGGGCCACCAGAAGCTACACTGAAGTACCTTTGTTGCTGTTCGATCTCCAGAATGGTGCCCACCAGATTCGAGCGAGTGACCATGCTCGAGGGCGCTATGATGCTCCTCTTGAGGGATACACCTGCGCCAAATGCAGTCTGCTCCTTCCCTGAATAAGAGAGGATCTTTCCATTGGTAGAAATGGATTGCCGACAAGAATTTGTCCTTCTGATTATTCGTCCAATCCGGCGGTATTACCCCGGAAACAAGGTAGTTGACAATATCAGCATACCACGGGAGTGAATCCACAACCAAAATCGACTCGTCAGGAAAGGTGTCTGTGATAGGTGTACTGCTCAGCGGAGGCTCTTGCTGCTCTGTTCTGGAGAGATGATCTGCTACCACATTCTGAACTCCAGGTTTGTCTTTAATTTCTAGATCAAATTCCTGGAGGAGAAGGATCCATTTGATCAATCTGGGTTTGGCGTCCTTCTTCTGCTGTAAATATCAGATAGCAGAGTGGTCGGTGAAGATAGTAACTTTCGATCCAAGCAAATAAGATATGAACTTCTCCAAGGCGAATACCACAACCAACAACTCTTTCTCTGTCACCATGTAATTTCTCTGAGCTTCTAATGTTTTGCTGGCATAATGAATGGCATAGGATGACTTATCTTTTCTTTGCCCTAGAACAACCCCAACTGCAAAATCTGATGCGTCCGTCATGATCTCAAAGGGGAGAGACCAATCAGGTGGTTGTAGGACTGGAGCTTGAGTGATGAGCTCCTTCAGTTGATTGAAAGAAAGGAGAACATGTTGGTCAACATTAAACTCAGTCTCCATGCATAGAAGTTCTGTAAGAGGTCGGGCAATGCAGCTGAAATCACGGATGAACCTTCTGTAGAACCCCACATGACACAGGAATGACCTCACATTCTTTACTGTCTGAGGTGGCTCAAGATTGGGTATCAAATCCACCTTTGTTGGGTCGACTTCCATGCCACGTTTGGAAACGACATGACCCAGCACAATCCCTTTTGTGACCATGAAGTGACTCTTTTCCCATGACAATACTAGAATGACTTCATAGCATTTCTGAAGTACTCTGTCCAGGTGCTCAAGACATGAATCGAAACTATCACCATAGACAGAAAAATCATCCATAAACACCTCGAGAAAACTTCCTACCATCTCGGAAAAGGCTGCAAGCATGCATCTTTGGAATGTCGCTGGTGCATTGCATAATCCAAAGGGCATTCTCCTGAAAGCATAGGTGTCGAATGGTAGTCTTCTCTTGGTCCTCATGGGTGATTGCCACTTGTTTGTACCCGAAGTACTCATCCAGGAAGCAGAAGAACTCCTTGCCAACTAATCTTTCCCAAACTTGATCAATGAATGGCAAGGGGAAGTGGTCCTTCTTTGTTGCTGCATTAAGTCGGTGGTAGTCAACACAAACACGCCATGATGTCGGTAACTGAGTAGATATCTCCTCTCCTTTATCATTTGTTCCACGGTAAGCCCTGACTTCTTTGGAACTATGTACAAGGGGCTCGCACATTTTGAATCGGAGATGGGATAGATGAAACCTGCATCACACCATTTAGTGATTTCTTTCATGACGACATCCCTGAGATTTGGATTCAGCCTTCTTTGGAATTTGCGGGATGGCTTGGCATCTTCTTCCAAGTAAATATGGTGTGGACACAATGCAGGATTTATCCCGCGGAGATCTGATACATGCCAACCAAGTACCTTGCGATTTTTCTCTAAAACCTTGAGAAGTCGAGATTCTTGCTCTGGGGTCATCCTGCTGATGATGACGATCGGATACATATTTTCTCCACTCGCAAGGAAAGCATACTTCAGGCCTGCTGGAAGTGGCTTGAGTTCCGATTCTGATCTGGCCAGCTTATCAATCACTTCGGAAATTGCACTGGTGGGTGGATGTGCTTCCTGGACTTTTACAGAGTTGCTAATCTCAGTGCTATGTTGAGATTCTGTGAATGTGCTGAACGGTTCTGCACTAGGCTCATTGTGTTCGGGCTGGAGTGAATTATTGGAGTCAAAAAGATGCATCACCATATTGGAATCTGTCTCCCAATTATCATCTGAGCTTGTGTCGACTGTGCTTTCCAAGTCCTCCTCTAGGGCGAGGATTTCCTGTGTCCATGGATCGTTCAACGAAAGTGGTATGTCTCTGATTTCCGTAATGAAGTCACAGTTTGCTTTAGGCGGTACTATATGTCCCTCATCAGTCACGATCTTAGGCTCACTGATCATGTATATAGTTATTCTTTTATTGCCCGAGCTGAATGTAATCTTGCCATACCCATAGTCAACCACGGCTTCTGAGGTATGCAGGAATGGCCGGCCAAGGATGATAGGAGTCTGGAGTAAAGGTGCGGGAGAGTCCATATCAAGGACTACAAAGTCAACAGAGAATTGCATTTCCCACACCCTCACCACAACGTCTTCCAAAAGACCTCTAGGTCGCTTGATGGATCGGTCAGTGAACTGAAGGATCATCCGTATCTGCTTGAGCGGACCTAGCCCAAATTCTTCCAATAGTGATGGGGGTAGAAGGTTGATGGAAGAATTGCTGTCAAGTAGAGTGCGCTCGAAGACTTGATCGAAAATCCCGCAACTGATAAGAGGTGCTCCTTCATCCTGCTTCTTTTGTGGGAGGTTGTTGATGGTTGCTACAACGGCCACGGTGAGAACGTGCTTCTCAAGCTATCTGCGTCTGTTCTTTCGTGCTGAGCGATGCTTGCTTGTATATGCCTCTTTCAAACCTTTCTTCACAGCTGGCATGTAGTCCATGGCCTTCATCAGAGGAATCTCAACAATCAAGTTATTAATGATACCCACAACTCCAAGATCAGATAATGCACTTTTTCTTTTTGTAATTTTTTGGATTTCTCTATTGCATCAGGAAAATGAATATGTACATTGCTGGAATCAGAAACAAAGTTCTTATTTACAACAAAATCACCGTCCACAATATGTTTTACATCCGATTTACAAAAAGGAATACAATCTAGAAGCTGAGATGCTGGTGCTAGTGGATGGGCAAAAAGTGGGGCCTCTGTTCTATCGGCTGGTATAGGATCGGCTGCTGTTGGTGGCTCCTCCAAGGTAGGCGCGGCTTCACTTCGGCGATGATATTCTTTTTGTTCTTTTTTCTTTTGCTGATTTTTTGTTTTTTTGTTGATTCTGATGGTGGTGAGTGGCAACTGAACTGGCTCCTCCTTCTTCTTCTTCCTCACCCATCCCTGTAGCTGGTACAATTGATGTAGAAGATGATGATTCACCTGAAGCTTTATTCTTCCCCTTGTTGATGGTAGGCGGAGGCAACACCCTACTGCTCCTGAGAGTGACATCATTAGATAAAACAATAGCACAATCATCTGACTCTACATGCATAGATGGGACATCACATTCTACATGCTCCTTCTTCTTGAAGCTATTTGGGTTGGCTTCGACCTGCGCCAGAATGGTTGTTTTAGTGGCGGTTAGGTCATCTAGCTTCCTAGTCATATCTGCTAGCCTTTTGATAAGCTGGGCCAAGCAATCAAGGGTTGGGTTCATAGGATTCGCCTCGGTTGGTTCAGCGTGCGGGCCACGCTGCTGCTGAGTGTTCAGGAATTGAGGTGTCGACTACTGGTGGTGCTGAGGTGGTGGAGGAAACTGGTATTGAGGGTAGGAGGGAGGAGGGTATTGCTGAAATTATGGAGGTGGGGTAGTCACGTACTGGTGATAGGGCTGCTGATGGCGGTACTGCAGCTGCTGGAAGTGCTGACTCTGCCTCCATTGGTTGTTGTACTGCGGAGGCTGATGATACTGAGGTGGTGACTATGAGGACTGTCCAAAATGACCACCCTGTGGTTGGTGGAATGGCATGTTGCCTTGTGGCTGACCCTGGGGGTGTCCGATAGGACGGGCCAGCTGTGCATCGTTGCTCCACACACCATTAACTTCCTAGATCAAGGATGGTGGTGGGAATGCTAGATCTGACTCCTGGAGGAAATTCGGATGGTATACAACCATCTGCTGCTGCGGCTGGTCCTGATCGGGTGTCAGCACGTAGTATACGTGCTGGACAGCCGGTGGTTGCTGGATTGACTGAGGCTGTTGTGGCGGTAATGGCTCATCCTTCTTCTCAGATGGAGCTTCTGTCGATGGTGCTGCCGACTGGATAGAGCTGATGGTGCCCACAACAGTTCCAACTACTTGGTGATCTGGTCCAGTTTATCGAGATTATGCGTTCTCTTCTTAATCACAGCGAGTTTCTCGAGATCCTATGATCGTTTCTCAATGATATCAACTTTCGAGAGATGGCCCCCGATGATACTAAGGTTGGAGCTCTCATCTCTCTCCGCCTCAAGGGACGCTGCCATGTGTACTTGCTTCTGAAGGATCTGGGGATGCTTCTGATATGCCTTGGATGAAGAGAGGGCAACCTCTCCCTCGACCATTTCCTCAAAGATCTACCATACGACATCTTCATTCTTGTTAAAGTGTGAAGCCCCACAGGCTGCGTCAACAAGTCGTTGGCTTTCTATGATCAAGCCCTCAAAGAAATGTTGGACCAAGCTGGTCCTCGGGATGTCATGATGTAGGCATTTCTCCTGCAGATCTGTAAATCTCTCCCAGACTTCGTGGATACTCTCATGCGTACCCTGAGAGAAATTGCTGATTCGGGCTCGCATCTGATTGAGCCGACCGAGAGGGTAGAACTTGTGTAAGAATGCAGACTTCAACTCCTCCCAAGTCATCACAACCTTCCTCAAATGTTTGACCCAGTAGAGGGCCTTGTCCTATAGACTGAATGGGAATGACATCATCTTCACTATATCTAGAGGGACATTGAGGTAATGAGTAGTACGACAGATGCGTGAAAATTGCTGCAGATGAATGTATGGCTCTTCATTGGTGTTTCCATAAGAGGAAGGGATAAGAGAAAGAAACTGAGGCTTTAGCTCAAAGTGAGCATGCACCGGTGGTATGCGGATCTACTCGGTCATCTGGCTGTCTCCAGGGTTGTAGGTCTCCTTCAACGTCGGTTTCGACCTTCCTTGTTCAGGCTCTTCCTCATCTGGATTATCACAGGGTCCACCACCACCTCCTCCTCCTGGTTTGCCTCCTCCTCCCTTTGGTCGGTTCATAACATCATTCAACATCTCCTGAAATGCAGTCTGTACTAGGGCTTGCTCTGTCAGCTGTTGTTGGATGGCTTGGATAGATGCTAACAATTATGCATTGGCCTGGTTCTGATCAGGCATCTGTTCTTTCTCTGGTTGAGGGGGTTGTTGTCCCTTGCCCTTTCCTTGAGGAGCCATCTCAGGGTCTGAATCTGAGGAGATGAATTCTAGATTGGGATCCAAGGCTTGGACTGGCTTCTATCTGAAGATGAGAGAATCCCAATCAGACCACTTGCAATTGAATCCCGAATGCCATGATGAATCTGGAATCAAGGTCAATTTCAGAGTGTTGTGAATGAAAAAGGATATGGACTGTAATCGACTTTCATTCACAACGGTAAAAGTGGGACAAGAGTGGTCCCGATTTATCGGATGGTCAAGAGGAAAGGTGTAAGACAAGGAATCTAGAGATCAACCCGCAAGGTCCGGATTAGGTTCTCGGGGATCACCTCGAATTATTGGCGAGGTTGAGTCCATGGAATCGATGTAAGTGTCGGCGAGATTCCAACTAAACCATCCATAAATCAACCTCGCGAAGCAAGAGGGGAGTTTGATGAAGGAAGAAAGATATGGTGATCAACGAGGAATAAATTGGAGTGAAAAACAGTATAAAGGCTCAAGACTGAGCGGAGGTCAAAGGGAGAAACACATGACAAAATTTTATGCAAGCGTGCGAGACTTGATCTTTGAACCTTAATCTAGATCCATACAAACACAATACAAAATTGGGTTCACCAACTCACGCCATGAAGCTGTGAAGGTTCGGCTACTTATTATCTTTTAAGTTTTAGAGTTGTTATTTCAGACATATCTTATAACAAGTCCTTAGCACGCTAACCCTATAGGAGAGAGAGTACTAGCAGAAAAGTATCCCATACTTGTCCTCCTCCTTTGTAACTCGTAGTCTGCATTTTTTGAGGTCCTTGTAATCCTTCCTGGATTCCTACTCAGCTAAAGAAATAGAGAGAGGAAGCCGATAGACGAAACAAATATTTCAGTTCTTGCTCGAAATGGAATCACCCGTGAGCGTGCAAGAACCTACTCGGACGCAAACCGATAAGACATACACCCCCGTGAAGGGGTGGCCTAAGCTCAGTACTTCAGACCATGTCGATGCTCCACACAAGGCGGGAACACCATCGTTGACAAGGCCCTACTCGATCACGTACGATAGAAGCGCCATTACTTCGAAAATCCAGGCGATACACAAGGCAGTTACAGACTTGGATTTTGGCTCTATTCCTTAGTGGGGCGTACCTCGCTCATGGGAGAGGTTTTGGTCCCTCCGAAGGTACCTGAAAACAATGAGGGCTTTATGAACTCAGAATAATGATAGTCCATTATGGATTTTAATTAAGGTCAAAGTTTATTTAGCAGTCCCCTTGTTTTAGTTTTTGGATTTTCACTTTTTTTGAGTCTGTTTTCATACAAGCGCCTAACATTTTTGTAGATTTCCATTTAAGTCCTAGGTGCTCAAAATTAGAGGGAGATAGCGGAAAAGCCGTGCAAGTCGATTCAATGATGGAAATCTCACCATGGAACCTAATAATGCATGCTGCGTTACCCATCTCTCTCCATGCGGTATGTAAAACAGAATTTTTAAACCTATCTATATGGCGGTGTGCAATTGACAAAATCATCCTAAATAGTAGCTGCTATTAATCGTGAAGAACCAATTGTTAGTTATTCAGAAATTAGACCAAGGTCCAATCTCTGATGCTAATCGGTGCCCGCCACAACGGGTCCTGCACGTGCTGTATACGACCTCTAGTAGCACATGGTCTCAGATCTGAATTACTAACATTATTAATTTGACTAGATCCATATGTAATAGACTATAGGAACATGCATTCTTATTAAGGTGTGGACCTAGTTACCGAGTCAAGCAACCTAAATCTAGGGGTTTCATGCACACAAAACAAAGTAAAATAAGGCGGAAAGCTCAAAACAACAGAAAACAAAATAAAAGAAGGCAAGAAAATACGGAAAACTGCGACGAGGCCCCCAGGTGAACAGACAACCGGGCACTGGACCTCGTTGTGAAAAGTAGAGTCCGAGTTATTTTACATGCCAAAATTCTCTATCTCACCATGAATTACATGAATAAATTTTGAATTAGATCTAAGCTAATGTCTTCTCCTTGCTTCGTTGGTGCTCTCTCTAGCTGGTCATAGGAAGAAGACCTGCCTCCTCCAAGCTTGGCTTCCTCAGCTCCCTAGAAAGCCATCCTCACATGGTAGGCCCTCGCATCAAAGTCACAAAGAAATGTCATTAGCACAGATAATGGAACTAACTTAATAGATCAATAAATATTTACAGCAATAAATGAAGAATTGATTAAATAAATATACATCACTGGATATTTACAATAAGAAATCGATGGATCAAATAAACAACTATACAAAGAATGACAGAAAAGATTAGGCTACACTCATTGCTCCTCGGCAACGGCATCATCTGATAAACCTGAGAATCATCATTGTTCGTATGTTCCACACAAGGCAGGAACATCGTCGTCGAGGCGACCGATGAAGACCTTGGATTTACTCAGCAATTAACCTGCAATATTCATGATTCAATTTATAGCAAAAATATGGATTTAAAATTTATTTTCTATACCATAAAATGCATAGCAAGCAAGCATGTAGAGGTCGAACCACAAAGAGCAATACCGGTAGCCTAGGGTTATTTATGTACAATCGAGTCAATCATTTGTACATGTCTTTTTGTGGGGTTTTTTAATTATAATTTTTGTTTTATTTTTTATTTTTAATTATCCGATTTTATATTTTCTTTTTATATTTTTATCTTTTTCTATTTTCTTTTTCTTTTTTATAGAAACAATATAACATATATAATGGTATATATACTCAATATATAATAGTGTATTTATAAATACTACTAGATATAGATAAAATTCAGAAAATAACTTGTTTTGGGTTTTTAATATTTTTCTAATGTTTTTGTAATTTTCCAGAAACTTTTGCTAATTTTTATGTATTTCTAAAATAAAAATAGCACAAATAAGGGCTTAAATATGTGCTCGAAATTGATTTAGATTTAAAAATTATTAAATAAACTCCAAAATTACCCAAGTCAATTTTAACATATAAATATTTATATAAATTAAGTTATAAAATAGAATTATTTATTTTTCAAGAATTTTTAAAATTTTTATAAAGGATTTTGGGGTTTTTAGATTTTTATGATTTTTGTTTTCCCATTTTTTATGACTTTTGGTCTGTAACTGAAATAGAATAAAATATACTATATATTTGGACTTTTTAGACTTTTTTTATATTTTTTTGTATTTTTTAAGCTAAACAGGGAATAGATAAGCTCCATTTCATTTTTAATAAATCATTAAATGCTAAAATATGCAAACAAAAGAGGGCGTGAAAATACATGGCATGAAACATTTATCCCTATTTTTTCGTATTTTTAGGAGCTCAGCAGGTATTTTTAATAAATAGAGAAACAACACAAAAAATATGTCCCAGTAGGGGTATTTTTGCAATAAAAATGAACTACAGGGGGCTCTGTTCAAAAGTGCCAGAAATATATAACACAATTAAAAATTTAATGAACTATTATGAAAATACTAAAATTCTAGGAGTACACATGTAATTTACCCATCACATGGGACAACACATGCCACACGTTGGGAGGGACCAAAATGCAAATACAGAAAGTTTGGGGGCCTTCCAACAATTTTCACCAAAAAATATAACATGCTTTAAATTTTATTGGACTTTTTAGAAATACAAAAACCCACAGGGGTTTACATGCAATTTCGCCACCTCACGTAGGACGACACGTGAGGTAACATGGGCTGGACCAAAGTGTAAATGCATAAAAGTCAGGGGTCCATTTGCAAAACGTTCACTTATTTATAAATGTTAACTTTTATTTACAACATCAAATAATAAATATAAAAAGTACAAGGCTAAATATGCAATTACCCCAAATATAAGCGTGATCTTAACGGTCCTCCTCCCTTCACTTAGACACGTGGTGCGTTCTGGCAAGCCGATACCCCTTCAAAGATGAGTGATCTGGATCAGATCTAGGGTCTTCATCAACGGTCGAGACTTGGTGAGGATGGACGGTGGAGATTTGAAGCTGGAGATGTACCCTTGATCGGACGGCTGCTGCTTCGCTCTAAGAATAGGGAAGAAGGTCCCTGCCTCCGAGCTTCGATCGTCGATTTCTCGGTCCTCCGGCGGTCTTCTTCACTAGCGAGATGCTCTACACATACGGGAGGTACTCCGCAGCTGCTGGTGTGCACAAGAAGGTCCACGACCCCATGAAGAGGACTAGCGAGCTCGGGAAAGAAGGGGGTCCTGTGAACCTTCAAGTCAAGTCGATTTGAGCGAGTGGCTCGAGGGCATCCTCCTCCGCCAAGGATGAAGATGTTTGCGTGAAAAGGGAGGTGGATGGCGAGGTTTCTGATGAGGCGACTGAGATGAACCTCAATTCGCAGAATCGATGTGATCCTGTTTGATTAGATGCGCGTGGGATGATCGAGAAGCGATGGGGGTCAATATGGAGGAGAGAGATACGACGGAGCTTGGATGGGTATGCACGGAGGAGCTCGTCGGAGCTCGACTACGGCGAACTACATGATAATTAATTAACCCTACTCTAATTAACTAAATCCTAAACTAATCAACATGAAATGAAACCTACGACTAAGATAAGAAAAATGAATGAAAAAGGAACATCTCTTATACTTGGGATTGCCCAGGGAGCAGGGTCGCTGGCGACAACAGCCATGGGTGCAACCCTTACTCCTGGAGCTTGGCCTGGCATTGAAGATGCTCCCCCTATCACGAGGACTTCTCCTAGACATTAAACCAGGGCTCCTAGACACTTAATGGTGACCAAAATTGCAAGGAGATTCAGGGGGAGTTCATTTATAGACCTTATCGAGCCTTATTGACCGGCTAAAAACGATGATAGGGGCATATGTACACGCGATTAGAGTGCATGGTGTTTATGTACAATGATCGATGATTACTTCATATGAAGGGGACGAAGTCGATGGAGCGACGAGACACCCAGGAAAAAGGGCGGAAATCGTGGGAAAACATGTTTGCGAGTCAAATCAGAAGCAGATGGTCATGTTGACTAGGGTCAACATTTGACGCGACCCGATTGGTCTACGTCAGCCGCTAAACGATAAAACATGGAATTTTATTAAAGAATAATTAATTATAAATAGTAAACGATTTTATTAATAAAATAAAAAATGTGTATTATTTAATGTAGTATTTTATTATGATTTTTATTTATTTTTGGGTGTATTTTATTAGTAGGTAATTTTTAATAAGGTATATATATAGGTATGTTCATCTATGTTTTATACATTTTTATTTTTATTTTGTATATTTTATTTTATTATTTTATTATTTTATTTTATATATTTATAACTTATTTTTGTGAGTATAAATATATTTTTATTTTATTTTTATGATGTAATTTGTATACTTAAATAAATAAGTATGCATATTCCATAGGTATATTTATAGGTATTTTACCTATGTTTTATATGCATCTTTTTATTTTAATGTATTTTTTTGAGTTTTCTTTTGGTTTTGTATTTAATAGAATATATATAATATTTACAATATTATAAAAATATAGAGAATAAGGAAATAGAAGAATAAACTTCCCTTTTATTTATATACTTATAATAACATAGGTATTTTGTCTATGTATTCTTTAGACTTATTTTATTTTACATTTTCTTTTTAGTTTTAATTTCAATATGCACATGTGTTATGAATAATATTTACAAAATTATAAAAATATAAATTTTTAAAAATAATAAAGGATGAATAAAAAGAATATTTTAATTGGTATAATATACAATGAGGGTCAAAAACCTAACTTTCACATAGTAACTCCAAAAAATATAAAACCACCGCCATTAAATAGCCTGTAAAAGTTATATAAAATTAGAGGTGATTTTGATATGTTTTGAGTTTTTATTTGAAAGATGTGGGTCTAGGAAGTTGGGTTTTTGGCTTTTTATTTTGTATATAAATTGAACATTGTGTATTGATTTTGTACAAACTCAAATTTGTATTTTTATTTACATTATTATCTACAACTTCCATGTACAAAATTTCTTTATTTGATGAATAAATAATAAAGAATAAAATAGGTGTAAAAAATGCATTAATAAAGAATAAAAAAATTGGGTTTTTATTCTATTTTGGCCCTTATCTCCCCCTACTTTATTCCTTGTCGACCAACTCAATTCTTGACCTGGTCTCGGGGTTTAGGGTCCTAAAATATTTTCGATATTTTATTCCTTTTTCTTTTCTTCTCTTTATTCTAAAATTTTGGCATTAAAAACAGTATTATTTACACAATAAATGCAATAAATGATGGATGTTATTTTGTGGAAAATAATGCTATTTACATGCATTAGCTAGGCTTTTAAGGCCAAAATGTTAGAATAAAGGTGATGAAATGGGGATTCATCAGCCGCTATTCATGAGATCATTCATGCCCCACTTCAGCCATGACCCAATTATCTGCTCCTCAACCCAAGAAGAGAAAGCGGAGGAGCAGATCTGAGCATCATATCTTGATCATGGCCACTGTCCACGCCATCACACACCGTCCAATCCCTAGGAAAAGGAACATTGCTACTCCTTTCATTAGTTGCACCTTATCTGACCATAATTGTGATCATACTCTCATGGACGGTGGTGCTTCGGTTAGCATCATACCCTTCTCATTGATACGATCTCTTTACTTAGGGCCTCTCAAGAAAAACATGATGATCGTTCAGTTTGCTGGTGGATCAATAAAGAGGCTGAAGGGTATCCTTGAAAACATTGTCATTTCGATTCATGGCATGAGCTATACTGTGGACTTTGTGGTATTGCCCATGGAGACCTCCACTAGGGAGCACTCTTCAATCATCTTGGGACGACCATTGACTATGGATCAGGAGAGATTCGCTTCCGTCCTATTGATGAGAGCGGTACGATCATCACTGCACCCATTTTCAATCAGAGACCTGCACTTGATGTGACTTCACCAATCTTAGCTGACCCCGAGGATCATGACCTTGATGAGACTATTAGAGACTTTCATTGTATGTTGGATTCGACTGAGACCCGAGAATTCCTCCCCATGGAGGAAGACTCAGAAAACATGGACCTCGGAGTTCCTTCTTCTGGTGTTTGGCGATGTGTTGATGACATCCGCGGGATTTACACGATCGACACCTTAGAGCGGAGGGCAGATATTGATGAGACTAAGGCCGAATTTGATCTTGTTGCTTTTATCTAGGAATTCTAGCCTTTTGATGAGAATGATGATCCCGTTGAGACTTTTGAGGATGGGCATGATTCGACTACTTCCACAGATGAGTTCGTTCCCTTTGGTTTTTACCTAGGAGACACCTAGCATGATTACCTTGATTCTACTTCTTCTGATGATGAGTTCGTCCCTTTTTACTTTGACATCAACGAGAACCCAAAGCCAGACCTAGCCACACTACTTCCACCGATCCGTCTGTGCCTTCACACTCCGTGACTGTTGAGGGTCTTCACCAGGTTGATCCTGATCAGCTTCCGTCCAATGTGGACCCCGATATTGACCTCCACATTGTCAGATCCATTCCTTAGTGGTCTCGCAAGAAGGTTCGCTTTCGACCTTCTTGACCTTTGTACATCCGCTCTAATGTATATTCGCTTTCATTTCCCTCTGTCTATCTTCTGTATTGCTCATCCACCGCATTTTCATGTGTGCCGTGCTTAGGACGTACTTTGTCCTAAGTATGGGGGGTGGACGAGCCGAGTGTTCTTTCTTCGTTCCTTTTCATCACTCTTGTTGTTGTCTGTACTTAGAGCTTTCTTTACCGTAAGTATAGGGGGAGTGATGTGTACATCCTCTTCTTTCTTCTTCCATCTTCATATCTCTTTTTTTTCTTTTCTTATTGTCTTCTTTTCCTTTTCATTTTTCTTTTTCTACAGAAAAGGTGTCGCCCCTCTTTGTTAGTCTTCTATACTTAGGACATACTTTGTCCTAAGTATAGGGGGTTGTGCACCCCGAGTTTTGTCATTCTTTGATCCCCTCCACTATCTCCTTTTCTTGTCTATACTTAGGGATATCTTACCCTAAGTGTAGGGGAGACTGTCTGAGTATGATATGTTCATTCCCACCCTTGACCCTCCTTGATTTGTGTACAGTCTGCTATACTTAGGATTATTTGATCCTAAGTATGGGGGGCGGGATAGTCAACTTCTCATTCGTCCATTCCTTTCTTCATTTATTCTTTAGGCTTTCCTATACTCAGTACGAGTTATGTCTTCTCTTTTGTTTTTGATCTATGAAGATATAGCTCAAGCTAAGTATAGGGGGGTCGTATATACTCTGTATATACTTTAGCCATAACTTGTACTTTCGTGTTTTCAAATAATATGGCTAAACATACTGTATAAAATACTTATAAATTTCATTTAAAACACTTAATGATAAGATGCATATCATTCCTTAAATTCTTTTTGTACTTACTGATTAATAAATCAGGTTAAAATATTTTTTTGCAAAATGTTTGAAATATAGTTTGAAAATCTTTTTGAAAAATCGTTTGAAAATTGTTTGGAAAACATTCTGTTCAATATTTTCAATCTTTGTAAAAACATTTTGTTATAAAATTTTTGGAAAATGATTTGCAAATGGTTTGGAAAATGGTTGCAAAAATATTTTGAAAAATCTATATATTGTTTGAAAAACCTTTGCAAAATGATTTTCAAATATGTGTAAATGTTTGTAAAAATTATTTTGTACTATAGTTTTCCAAAATTATTTGAAAAATCTTTTACAATTAAATTTAAGGAATATATACATCACATATAAATTCTTGATTAAACTTTATATATATATACTTATAAAATTTAGCAATTACCTATTGTAAATTCTTAAAAAATCTAATTCTTGTAAATATAAGATGCATCCCTATGTAAATATTTATACAAAAGTTTTTGAGCCAAAATCTTTTATTTTCAAAAATCACAAAAAATTGCAAAACTAAAAATACCAAAAACATTTGCAAAATCTATTTCAAAAATACAAAAAAAAACATTTGCGTCATCTTTTTCAAAAATCCATAAAAAATTTAAAATCCTTTAAAATTGCATCACAAAAATAGTTTCTGCATTTTTCATAGCATGTGCATAGCATTCACATTTTTCAGATTGAGTTTGATAATTGAACAAGTCTAAGTAAAATCCAGAGATTGGAGCTTGATTGGACCTTAAATCTACCTAATAATAGGAACCTTATAGGAACTGGAATTGAGGTACTTCAGGTCTACTTGACTTAATTCTTTGAGGATCACGAGACTTGGTTCAATGGATTCTTGACTACCTAAGTAGAGTATTTTGGAGCACACACACGACTCCTTTTGATAATGACCTAACTTGGACACCTACATCTTTCACTTGGCTCAACTCAGTTGGAGCGGTGAGAGGATTGGATTTGCCGGTACGAGACACACATAAGTGGAAACATTTGTCCTCATCTAGGGAGGGAAGTGCACCCCAACCCGTCCAGTGGCATCGATGTCTAAATACATGAGAGTGTGGGTTGCAATAATGCTTCAAAAGAGGGATAGTCTACTGCCTCAAGAGGAAAAACGCCTTCTGTAAATGCTGCTGTAAATAGTATTTCAAAAAAAACTCCGAAAAAAGTGAACATGCCTGATTGAAAATAAAATGCCTGCCTAAGTGTATATATTTGTATAGTCAATAAGCAAGCTTGAGCTTCAAAGTCATATTTTGTGAGCCTGCAGCTGGATGACTTGACTACGTTGGTCTTGCATCCTAGGATAGGTAGCTACACTGGCTACCATCCAATCTTCTCTTCACCCCTCCTCTTGAGCTGGTTATCACTTGAACTTAGAAGGGAACACCCTGCTCCTCGAGGAAGGAGTTGCTGGATTGGGGAATCACTGGGTTGTCATGCTGGAGAAGTCGGTCTCTTTGTCATTTCAGTTGGGGAGAGCCGCTATCACTTACACTGTACGTGTCAAATTCATAGTCATAAGGGTTTGCGTATGAGTTGAAGTATTTTGACGTGGCTATTGAGGGGACTTGAACATAGTTTTGGGATTCTCAAAGGTTGTTGGATTTCAAATCCGATTCCCATTAAGGCTCCATCCGTACTAAAATTCCAAAGGTCTGACTTAAGCTCCAAACTTTGATTTTGTACAGACAAGTTTGATAATTTAACCCACTTTCTTCCTTTTTCTTTGTTTTTCTTTTTCTGTACTTATTGCATAAGTGTTTGCTAGGGACTAGAAAAGGAAAGTATAGGGGGTGATGAATCTCTATTTCATCACCTTTATTCTATCATTTTGGCCTTGAAAACCCTAGTAAGTGCATGTAAATACCCTTAATTCATGCAAATTAGCATTCATGCATTTGTGTACAAATTGTGAACAAAATACTGTTTTTAATGCCAAAATTATATAATAATAAAAAAAAATGAAAAGAATAAAATATTGAAAATATTTTATGACGCTAAACCTCGAGACCTAGGCTTCTCGATGACTAGGTCGACAAGGAATAAAGTAGGGGGAGATAAGGGTCCAAAATACAATAAAATTCCATTTTATTTATTCATTTATTATTCATTTTGGGACATATTTAATTTTCCACTTTTTATACTTCAAATAAAGAATCTATGTACACTAAAGTTGTAGATAATAAAATATAAAAAATACAAAATTAATTTCATGCAAAAATAATATACAGAATAAAAGTTATGGTCTAAATAAAATTCCAAAACCCAATTTCCCAGACCCATATCTCGCAAATAAAGACTCAAAATATATCAAAATCACCTTTAATTGTATATAACTTTAAAAAGCTATTTAATGAGGGCAATTTCAAACTTTTTGGAGTTAACATGTGAAAGTTAGGTTTTGCACCCCTATTATATAGTATGCCTGATTAAAATATTCAATTTATTTATCTTTCCTTATTTTTATAATTCTATATTTTTATAAATTTGTAAATATTATTTATAATAAATGTACATATTAAAATAGGAATAAAAATACAAAGAAAATATTAAAATAAAATAGGTGTATAAAATACATAGGTAAAATACTTATATCTATATCGATATTATAAATATACCTATTTAATTAAGTGAATACATTACATCAGAAAAAATATAATAAAAATATATTTATGTACATAAAAATAAGTTATAAATATATAAAATAATAAAATTAATATTACAAAATAACATATTTAAAAACATAGATAAATATATCTATAATATAACCCAAAAAAGTAACTTGTAAATATAAAGCTCTAAAAAATAAATAAAAATCATAATAAAATAATTTAGAAATTAATAAATTTTTTATTTTATAACCTAAAATTAATAAATTCATTTATTATTTTTATTTATTTTTGAAATATTTTCCAAGAGGTTTTTCCTGGTTGGTCCACGTGGACCAAAACCAGGTGGTTCGGAGGGTTGATCACGGGTCAACGCTCTGACCCGCCTCTTGTAGCTGTCAGGGCCTAGGTTTTGACCAATCTTTCCCCCTTTTCCCTGATTGATGCATTCATCGATTGGGCTTGCTGCTTTGGCATCTTTTCTTCCTTGATTATTGCACATACACGCCCAAGCGCCAGCTTGGTCTTCGCGTCACTGACTTGGCCGTAGCACCTCGGTCTTCTCATCATCTTGGTCGCCTGTACAAAAGCCCCTATGATTTCCCCTTCTCCAGTTGAGTCTCCTTTGGCCTGCTTTTCTCCCTCCTTTTGCACCCAATGGCTCGAGGAAGGTGAAAGCTTCATCACCGTGCATCTCAGCTCGAGTGTGGCGGTCTTGGATGGTTTCCATAGCTCCGATGAAGGATCGTCGTTGAGGTCCCTACTTCCTAGCTTCCCAGCCAGTCAAGGTCATTTTCTCCATTTTCTCGAATGTTTAGCTTATCCATATCCTTAGGAATTGGTTCTTGCTTTTCCTTTCACATTTAGGCGCTTGATCATCTTCGCTCGTAGTTCGCAAACCTGGAGTTTCACGTATAGCTTGGGAATTTTGCCCTCCGCCGGAGGTACCTGGGGCATTAGTGCTCCGCCGCCTTTGTGGGCACGCTCCAGTGAAGCCAGCGATTTCAGATGTCACAAACCATTAGAGGAAGATCGCAAGAGCTTGCAGGGCCCTTTTGGAGCTTCAGAGAAGGTCGAAGGAGGGAGATCTTGACAAGGAAAACTCGCATCGCTGGTGGTTCTTCCCTTTTCTTGCTGGTCTCCTCACGACCGTTAGATTAGGCCCTGATCCTCCTACAAAGCAACATGCCTTGGATCGCAGCACGCCTCAGCCGTTCGATCCACGCCCCAGATCTAATCATAGCCGTCATCTGCAAACCGGTATCAGAGTATGTGGGAGCGCCACGTGTCAAGTGAACGGCTTCCCGCCGTTCGATCCGCGCTTGTTTTGGGTATTTTACAGCTTAGCCCAACCGATTATTGTAATTTATTATTCAGTTCATAAACTTTCTTATGCCTTTAAATATTTTTGTAATATTTACGTTTAGGCCACTACACTTTTTGGACACTTTAGTCCTTGCTAGCTCACCTCACGTGGCAGCCTACGTGAGGTGGGCATTTTGCAGGCAAGGGCTCGTGGTTTTGTAGATTTCATTTTGGTTTAGAAACTTTTATATTTAGTTATATATTTTTGGTAAAGTTGTTGCTAGCCCCTGTACTTTCTACTATATACATTAATGCCCATACCATCATTGTAGTTTCTCTTTGTTGTTTGTATTTGTTTTAAATAGCAATTAAATGCGAAAAACTTAAAAATAGACTTAAGTTCATGTTGCATTTTACTTTCACGTCGATTTTTTTTTGCAATTTGGAGCCTTTTTATTATTTATTAAAAATAAAAGACCCCATTTTGTCCCTATTTGCAATAGAAAACCCAAAAACAATAAAAATGTTTGGAAAAATTCCCCAAAAATCTATTTTGTGTATTTATGTATTTTCAACCTCTGGACCAAAAATCATTAAAAATTACAAAACAAAACTCTAAAAATTTGAAAACCTTAAAAACCTTTATAAAAATATAAAAAATCCTTAAAAAAATCACAAAAAATATATTTTCTATCTCTGAATTTTCTTTATATTATTATCTTTATTTTAAAAACTAATTTGCAGAAATTTTGCTTCTGTTTGCTATTTTATATCTCCATTTTAATTTCAGGTATTTATTTTATCTCTGTTTTAGGGTATTTTTGACTTTAAAACTATATAAAAATTAGCAAAAAATACCTAAAAAATCACAAAAACAGTGAAAAATTAACTACAACCCCAAAAATATTTTATTCCTTTTATTTTGATTATTTTTATTAATATGTATATATCTATATTAGTCCATATTGTATATATACTCTATATATTGTTTTAAATATATTTTAAAATAAAAAGTATTAAAAATATAAAAATAGAAAAAAAATAAAAAATCAAAATACAAAAATGTAAAATCAACAATAAAATTTAAAAATTAAAAATAAAAAACCCACATTAAAAATATAGACACATAATTTCACAATCACATTTTGCGCATTTTTTGCACCGATCGAGCCGTTTCCTCCCTATATTCGACCTCTACATACTTGCACCTATAAACATCCTTGTTGTAGAGTTATAATAAATTTTAACTCCACATTTGCTTTTCATTTCTTGATTATCTGTTGTGTGTTAATTGTTGTCTGAAGTTGGGTTTCTTCAGCGGTCACTACATTGACTAGATCTCTAGCCTCATGAGATTTCTAGACCCTCGTAAAATCCCCTTCAACAAATGGCACCATTACTGGGGAGAAATACCGCTTAGATTGGATTTTTGCTTGATTGTGATTATTTGTCTATTTTTTGCTTCATCTATTTTCTCTTTTATTTGATATACTTTTTGAGCTATCTAACCACCCTCTCTTGTTGACTTTATGCGAGGTACCACGGATCGAGGGAGGCGCCCTACTCAAGGCGCCTATGCACCCATGTAAAGCTGGCTTCAGCTTGCCTACCTAGCACCAAGGAGGACTTGGAGGGAATTTTGAAGACAAATTTTTGAGCATTTATTTTTGTATTTATTTATTGTGTAAATTTGTAGTGAGAAAGAGACTTCTATATTGTAAAAACCAGGACTCTCTCGGACTCTCCACACTTCACGAGCTCCAATGCCCGAGGGATTGTTCCCTTGTGGGCCTCGTCAGATTTTTCGTGGTTTTCTTTGCCTTTTTATTTTGTTTCATGATTTTTGTTTCTTTATTTTGTGTGATTACGCCCTAGCATTAGTAATTGCTTGTCGATAGCATTAGGTCCAAACACCTAACAACCATTGCATGCTGTTGTAGTGTACGTTCAGACTTAATCAAATTTTAAATTGCTTCTTATTTAGATTTGAGATCGAGTGCTGAGAGAGGTCGCATACTATGTGCGCAGGACCCGCTGTGGCAGGCACCAAGTGGCATCAAAGACCGGACCTTGGTCTCTCATCTGAATAGCTAGCATCTGGTTCTTCACATTAATAACAGTTACTCATCTAGGGTGATTTCATCGGCTGCATTTGTGTATATATAGGTTTCAATTCTGCTGAGCATCTTTGCGTGTAGAGTGCTGGAGGCAAGGTGAGCATTTCTCTTTAGCATACACCATTGTTTTCACCTTGCATTGCTTTTCTGACTCTCTTTAGGCGCGCACATTTCTTATTAAAAATCCAAAAAAGTGATAATCAATAAAATTGGGACCGCTAACATTACTTGACCCTAAAAAAATCTAAAAAAAGAAAACATTTGACTTGGGGTGAGTAATCCCCTCATGTATTCATTTTACATTGCTCGCGTACACACTAAGACATAGTGCCAAAATCCTATTTAGCCAACCTAAGTAAGTGTACAATATTTTAACTTCTCACCTAATTCAAAAACATACAAGATAAAAAGATCGCACTTTTGTGATCATCACCGAGTTGAGTAGGTGAATTTAGGGGTGTGTTTTGTCTTGTGTGAGTTTGTTTGTGTTTGCTTGTATGCATTCCAGATCGCTTCTACGCATTTGCGCCTTTTTCTTCACTTCTTTTGACTTGACCATCGTGCTCTCCCGATCTTTTTCCTTTTGTTTCAAGATGACCGATTGGAGCTATTTTTATATGGATTTCACGGATCATACACTCCAGCCAGTCCACCTCCTTTTTTCCAGGGGGACTTTGCTCTTGATTTGTGTATATATCCACCCCAGCCACAATATTAGAACTCGGATTTTTATCCAACTCCACCTGCACATTTCCCTTCACATCCACTCGAGATTGACCTGTTGAAGTCACCTCTCACGGTTTCGCACTTGAGACCTTGACCCAGTTCATGGAGCGTATGAATTAGAGGATTGATGACCTCACCTGCCTAAATAAGAGCCCTACAAATGCTTCACGATCTGATGATATTGATTCATTTGAGGATTTCCACGAGAGCTTGCTATAGCAAAAATACAAAAAAAATGAGAATACATTAAAAACCAAAAAGACTTCAGAAGACACGTGATTGATTCAGACTGTGAGGAGAGGGATCACATGCCAGACCATTTGACCACACATGCACTCACATCTTGTCCCATCTCTGATCACGAGGATGACATTGTACAGACTGTTCTTGGATGTCGTTGTGTATACGATGATTCTGATCTTCTCCCTTGTATGTAGGAGGTCCAAAAATTCAAAAAAATGTTGATAGGACCCAAAGTGGTGTCTGCTATTCATGAGATCATTCAGGTCCCACTTCAGCAAGCCATGACCCAATTATCTGCTCCTTAACCCAATAAGAGAAAGCGGAGGAGTAGATCTGAGCATCATATCTTGACCATTACCACTGCCTACACCATCGCACACCATACAATCCCTAGTAAAAGGAACACTGCTACTCCTTTCATTAGTCGCACCATCTCTGACCATACTTGTGATCACACTCTCCTGGTCGGCGGTGCTTCGATTAGCATCATACCCTTCTCACTAGTACAATATCTTTACTTAGGGACTCTCAAGAAAAGTAGGATGATCATTCAGTTTGTTGATGGATCAATAAAGAGGCCTAAGGGTATCCTTGAAAAGGCCGTCATTTCGATTTAGGACATTAGCTATACCATGGACTCGGTGGTATTGCCCATGGAGACCTCCACTGGGGAGCACTCTCCAATCATCCTATGATGACCATTTCTCGCCTCTGTGAGGGTCGTTATTGACTATGGATCAGGAGAGATTCGCTTCCGTCCTATTGACGAGAGCAAAGTGATCATCACTGAACCCACTTCCGATCAGAGAACTGCACCTGATGTGACTTCACCAATATTAGTTGACCTCGAGGACCTTGACCTTGATGAGACTATTAGAGACTTTTGTTGTATGTTGGATTCGAGTGAGACCCAAGAATTCCTCCCCATGGAGGAAGACTCGGAAAGCATGGACCTCAGAGTTCCTTCTTATGGTGTTTGGCGATATGTTGATGACATCCGCATGATTTACATGATCGACACTTTAGAGCGGAGGGCAGATATTGATGAGACTAAGGTCGAATTTAATTTTGTTGCTTTTATCTAGGAATTTGGGCCTTTTGATGAGAATGATGATCCGGTTGAGACTTTTAAGGACGTGCATGATTATATTACTTCCACAGATGAGTTTGTTCCTTTTGGTTTTGACCTAGGAGACACCTCATAGGATGACCTTGATTCTACTTCTTCCGATGATGAGTTCGTCCCTTTTCACTTTGACATCAGTGAAACACCCAAAGCCAGACCTAGCCACACTACTTCCACCGGCCGTTTGTGCCTTCACACTCCGCGACTGCTGAGGGTCTTCACACGGTTGATCCTGATCAGCTTCCGTCCACTGTGGACCCCGATATCGAACTCCACCTTGTCAGATCCATTCCTCAGTGGTCTCGCAAGATGGTTCCCTTCCGACCTTCTTGACCTTTGTACATCAGCTTTGTTGTATATTTGCTTTCATTTCCCTCTGTCTATCTTCCTTATTACTCATCCACCCCATTCTCGTGTGTGTCGTGCTTAGGAAGCACTTCATCCTAAGTATGGGGGGGGTGGACGAGCTGAGTGTTCTTTCTTTGTTTCATTCATCACTCTTGTTGTTGCCTATACCTAGGGCTTCTTTTACCCTAAGTATAGGGGGAGTGATGTGTACATCCTTTTCTATCTTCTTCCATCTTCAGATCTCTTTTCTTCTTGTCTTCTTTTTCTTTTCATTTTTATTTTTCTATAAAAAGGTGTCGCCCCTCTTTGTAAGTCTTCTATACTTAGGACATACTTTGTCCTAAGTATAGGGGGGTTTGCACCCCGAGTTTTGTCATTCTTTGGTCCTCTCCACTGTCTCCTCTTCTTGTCTATACTTAGGGATATCTTACCCTAAGTACAGGGGGAGACAGTTTGAGTATGATCTGTTCATTCCCACCTTTGACCCTCCCTCCTTTGTGTACAGTCTGCTATACTTAGGATTATTTGATTCTAAGTATCGGGGGGACGGTCAACTTCTCATCATCCATTCATTTCTTCATTTATTCTTTAGGCTTTCCTATACTCAGTACGAGTTATGTCTTCTCTTTTCTTTCTGATCTATGAGGACATAGCTCAAGCTAAGTATGGGGGGGGGGGGGTCATATATACTCCATATATACTTTAGCCATAACTCGTAGTTTTGTATTTTCAAATAATATGGCTAAAAATACTGTATAAAATACTTATAAAATTCATTTAAACCACTTAATAATAAGACACATATTATTCCTCAATTCTTTTAGTATTTACTGAGTAATAAATCAGGTTAAAATATTTTTTGTAAAAATATTTGAAAAATAGTTTGAAAATATTTTTGAAAAATCGTTTGAAAACTATTTGGAAAATATTTTGTTCTATATTTTCAACCTTTGTAAAGACATTTTGTTTGTAAAATTAATTTTCTATATGTGAAATAAAAATGTTTGAAAAATGATTTGCAAATGCTTTGGAAAATGGTTGCAAAAATATTTTGAAAAATCTATATAAACATTTGCAAAATGATTTTCAAATGTGTGTAAATGTTTGTAAAAAAATATTTGTAAAAATTATTTTGGATTATAGTTTTCCAAAATTATTTGAAAAAGCCCTTTTTTGAAATAAGTTTGACGAATATATACATCACGCTAAAATTTATTAAATTGTATATATATACATAAAAAATTGAGCGCTTACCCTTGTAAATTCTTAAAAATCAAATTCTTGTAAATATAAGATGCATCCATGTGTAATTATTTATACCCAGTTTTTGAGCCAAAATCTTTTGTTTTTAAAACTAAAAAAAAACATTTACAAAACTTATTATACAAAAATTATTTGCAAAATCTATTGGAAAAATACAAAAAAAATCATATGCATCATCTTTTTCAAAAATCCATATAAACTGTTCAAAATCCTTGAAAATTGCATCACAAAAATAGTTTCTGCATTTTTCATAGCATATGCGTATCATTCGCATTTTTCGGATTGAGTTTGATAATTGAACAAGTCTAAGTAAAATCTGGATATTGGAGCTTGGTTGGACCTTAAATCTACCTAATAACAGGAACCTTATAGGAACTAGAATTGAGGTACTTCAGGTCTACTTTACTTAATTCTTTGAGGATCATGAGACTTGGTCCAATGGATTCTTGATTGCCTAAGTAGAGTATTTCGGAGCACACACACGACTCCTTTTGATAATGACCTAACTTGGACACCTACACCTTTCACTTGGATCAACTCAGTTGGAGCGGTGAGGGGATTGGATTTGCCAGTACTCCTGACAATTATTTTTATCACAGAATAGAAGCAATTATCTACAAACATGAACTGAAATAACTATTTTTGGATTTTTGTAGAATTTTCTGTGATTTTTTATAAGATTTTTGGTATTTTTCATTTTTTTGGGTTTTATAAATAATTAATGTATGAAAATTGGATAGAAATTAAAAGACAACAAAATACACCTACACTATTTTTTTGGAATTTTTAAGCAATTTTTCAATTTTTTTTATGAATTTTCAAAGTTTGGGCAGGCACAAAACATTATTTTTTATTTTTTAAAATATCAAACGGTAATAAAAATTGACGAAAAATTTATACAATGATAAAGACTACAACAGGAGCGTACCCAATTTTTTTAAGAATTTTTAGATCAACAAAAATATTTATTTCATTCAAAGAGAGCGAGCAAGTTATTGTTCTAAAAATACAAAGGCCAAAATGCAATTATTCAAAAGTTTTTGCAAAAAAGGAATAATAATTAAATTACAGGATAAATGTTGCAAATTACCTAATGAAAGCGCACTGTGCACATGCATGTACTAAAGCGGGGACGTCTTTGTGAATATTGAAAAGTTCTAGGGGTAGATACACAATTATTCCATTTTTTAAAACCAAACCAAGCTAGGGTTCTCAAAAAAGGAAAGGGGAGACACCCCGCCACCCCTTCTTCCTCCTCTTTCCAATGGCGGCGGTGCAGACGGGGGCAGAGGCTCGATTCAGTGACGTCGGCGAGAGGAAGCGCCAGGCTGAGGAGACACGTAGATCGGGCATACGCGGGAGAGTGGACGGCGGCTGGGACCGGTCGTCGACGGTGGCGTGAGGACGGAGCACCGCACCGGCCGCTGGAGGGAAAGGCATGCCGCCTGCGCACGACACTTGCGACGGGGGCCTCGGCGGATGGTGGAAGCGCGACTGTGAGGGCGTGGGGTCGCGGCTTGCGGTGGGAGGTATCACTGGGCCTGGAGGGAGGAGTCGGGGATGCTGGCGCACGGTTGGCACTGAGCACGGGCAGTGGCGCTGGAGCGAGGAGCGCGGCTGGGCGTCGTGGTGCTGGCAGTTCGGCCGCGGGGCAGCGTTGCCGCCTGCGGGAGGAGGCGGAGGCTGACCACGGGAAGCAGCATCAGAGGGGGCGCTGCGAAGGAGGCGGTGGGCACGTAGGAGGGCCATGCGACCTGCGTTTTTTTGTTTTTATTTTGTTTTATTTTTTTATTTTTACTGTAATCAAAGAATGATAAAAAAATTATTTATATATTTTTTAAAATAGGAAATGTAAACATGAATAAAAATAGTTTTTTTATTTTGCTGAACCTACAAAACAAAAGTTAGAGAAAACAAATATATATTTTTTGTTTATTCACAATTCAAACTTCGGAGGCGAGCATGATGACTCGATCCCAAAATTAAAAAATGGACTTCGTGAATGAAGATTCAGCGAAAAATTAGAGAATCGAATACGGTTCTCCGACCACCGTACGTGGTCGGAGTTGATAGATCGTGGAGGATAAAAATTGAATGCGGAGAGATTAAAAACATGAGATGGAAAATCGAATCGAAGCTGATCAAATTGTGATATAAATTTTTTTAAGATCTAGAGAAACAAAATACGATAGAGTTAAAATGCGAAATTTAAACTACGCTTATCCTAAGATAAGAATGAGAAAAATGATGGATCTCACCTTAGGAGCGGAAATGGACCGTGATCACCTCGACAAGACCGACTCGCTGTCGCCGGACGGCTTGGAGACTAGGCACCTTTCTCGACGAAATTTTCTCTCTCAGAGATAGGGTTCCTTTCTCTAAAGATTGATCAAGTTGGAATGAGTGAGAATGAGCCATATAAATAGAAAAGATAATGAAGATGAAATTTGAATTTTTGTCTTTTTGGATAAAGAGATAAGTGAGATGAAAATTGAAATGAGATAAAGAAAGAGAGATAAAGCTATTTACAAAATTAACTAATTTTTTGAATTTTCATCACTTTATTTATTTGAATTAAAAATGTTGTTTTTTTTATTTTTTTATAGTGGTTAATTGAGAATAGCAACTATATACATATACTATATACATATATGACATTATATACAAGGGTAAATGAGGAAATTAGCTTTTTTTTGTTTGTTTTAAAATTTTTAATTTTAATTTTTTATTTTTATTTTAAATAATTAATAAAAATATTTACAAATATATACAAATACAATATGTACAAAATACATGGGAAAATTACATAAACCACCCCGAAAAACCAACTTTCTACTCGTAACTCCAATAATTATGAAAATACATCCATTTTAAAGATAATTTAATTTAGAATCCAATAGTAAGATTGGTTCAATTTGAGTTCATATGGAGCCAGAAATGGTCTTTCAATTAGTGCTTAGTGGCTTTTCCAAGTGTGGTTGCTTTTATTCTGTACATGATTTAATTGTGTAACTATTTTTATTAATTAGAACACATTTTTATTTACAACTTTGGTTTTGAAAGTTATTTGATTTGAGTCCAATTAAGGTACAAATAAAATAGTGAAGTATACAAATATACACATCACATAATTTTTTTGGATGTTCTAATTGAGGACCCTATCTTCCCCTACTTATTCCTAGTCGATTAGGTTAAGTCTTGACCTTCTCTTGGGGTTTGGGCCAGCCTGTATACAGTCTTCCTCTTTTTTTTTCTTTATTTTCTTTTCTTTCTTTCTTTATTTATTTTAGGTTAAAATTAGTAAGAAGTGTACAATATTTACACACAGATGCAAGTTAGTAAGAATATGGAGTTAGTGTTATATACATGTGTTTTATAAGGGATTTTAAGCTAAAATAAATGAATAAAGATGACGAATCACAGATTCATCATCCCCCTATGCTTTACCTTTTCTAGTCCCTTAGCAAACACTTATTTGAAAGAATACGTGAATAAAATAAAAAGAAAGAAAAAGAAAGGAAAAATAAAGAAGGTAGGACAATATTGAATATTAAACTTATCTTCATAAAATTGCAGTATAGAGCTCCGTCGGACCGTTGGATTATTAGCATGTCGGAACCTTAATGGGAAATGGATTTAAAACCTAACAGACTCTAAGTTCCACAGGACTCCTATTCAGGTCTCCTTAACAGCCAGGTCAGAACAAGTCTACATACACCAATTCTTATGACTATGAATCATTACTTGTACGGTGCAAGTGAGGTATAGCTCCCCATATCTGAAGTAGCAAAGAAACAACCTCCCTCAATAAGGTAACTCTAGTTCCCTGGTCTAGCAACTCTTTCCTCGAGGAGTAGAGATATTCCCTTCTAAGTTCAAGTACAACCATCTCAAGAAGAGGGGATGGAGAAAAGAATGGACTATAACCAGTGTAGCTACCTATCCTTGGATGCATGACAAGTGTAGCCAAGTCATCCGTTGTAAGCTTACAAAAATTTGTCTTTGAAGCTCTTATTGAATGTTTTTTTATCCTTGTATATATACTGCGGCAGGCATTTTACTTTTCAATCAGGCCTGTCCACTTTTGGAGATTATGCATTTTTCCATATATTATTTTTTTGAAAGCGTATACAAGGTGCAACATGTACATAAGGAGTGTTTCCTCTTGAGCCAGTAGACTATCCCTCTTTTGAAGCATTATTGCAACCCCACAGCATCCTGTCTTTAGACCTCAACATCGCTAGACCAGGTTGAGACACACTTCCTTCCCTAGAGGAAGACGAGAGGTTCCGCCTAGATGTACTACCCTAGATGTACTACCCTCGTATGCTACCCCAAGCCAAGAGATTCTGCCTCCTCACTACTTCATCCATGAAGAGCTATGTGTAAAGTGCTTGTCCAAGATAAGACACGATCTAAAAGAATCATGCGTGTGTTGTTAAATGTTCCACTTAGACTAATCAAGATGACATGTGAACATAGTCTTATGGACTCAAAGAATTAAGTCACTAGGACCTGAAAAAGTCTTAACTCCATTTCAAATAAGGTTCCTCTGAAATTAAGCGGATTAAGGCCCAACTAAGCTCCATTCTTCAATTTTATTCCAGACATAGTTTAAATGTCAATACTATCCTGAAACATGCATATGCAAGTGCAAGAAAATATGAACAATGCAAAATTTTTTAAAATGATGCACATGTGAAAAGTACATTTTTTGGAACAATTTTCTAATTTTTAACTTTTTATGGATTTTTGGAGAAAAATGCAGATGCAAAAGAAAAGTTTTTTTTGAATTATGCCAATTTTTATAGAATTTTGGTTTTGTAGTTTTTTTAAGGAAAAAAAGGTTAGTAAAATATATACAAGTATTTACAAGATTTTTTGTTTATTTTGTTGTTTTTTTACAAACGTGGATTTTACAAAATGATATACATAACCCCCCAAATAAACATATTTAAAAGTACGAGTTATGTCTAAAGTATATATACAATATATGCGACACCCCTTATACTTAGCTCGAACTATGTCCTCATAGTGATCAGAGTGCGAGAAAGGAAGACATAACTCGTGCTAGTATAGAAAAGTGAAAAGACTCCTATGCTACAACGACTCAAAGAAAAGATAAAAAGAAGAGAAGTTGGTGATCCCCCTATACTTAGGATCAAGTAATCCTAAGTGTAGTAGAGTGTACAAAAGGGGAAAACCGATGAAGAGAATGTACAATCTCAAAAATAAAAGACACGATATGAACAACATCACCCACTATAATTAGGGTAGAGTATCCCTAAATATAGGCAACAACAAGAGTGATGAACATGACAAATATGAACAATACAAATCATTTACCCCCTATACTTAGGATAAAGTACATCCTAAGTATAGCATATACACACACACGGAAAAGGGGTGAATAATAAAATGGAAGAAGAAAGAGTGGAACGAAAGGATATACAAGAGGAGTGGATGTACAAAGGTCAAGAAGGTCGAAAATGAACCTTCTTGCGGGACCATTGAGGTATGGATTTGACAAGGTGTAGGTCGATATTGGGATCATCATTAGACATTAACTGAGTAGGATCGACCAAGAATGTATCCTCAGCGGTTTCAGATTGTGCAGGCCTAAATCGGTTGTTGGAAGTAGTGTGGTCATGTCCTGCTTGGGAAGTCTCGCAAACATCAAAGTAAAATGGCTCGAAATCATTATCAGAAAAAGTAGGATCAATTTCAGCCTGGCGAGCCTCTACTTGATCATCATCTTTATCAAAAGGCCTGAATTCCTTCATAAAAGCAATCAAATCAAATTTATTTGGCCTAATCGGTCTCATCTGAATCAGGGTCAATAGGAACGGATTCATCAGTGAAAGTAGTGAAATCATGTCCGTCCTGTCTAGTCTCAGAGTCTGCCTTCCACTCTAGGGTGTCTGTCATGTAAATTCCGCGGATGTCATCAATGCATCGCCACATACCAAAGGGGGAACTCCAAGGTCTATGCTTTCCGAGTCTTCCTCCTTCAAGAGGAATTCTTAGGTTTCCTTATCATCCAACATATAACAAGAATCTCTGATATTATCATCGAGGTCAAATTCCTTGGGGTTGGCTAACACGGGCGGGCTCTCATGGGATGCAGGTCTCTGGTCAGTAATGGGTGCAGTGATCAACACATCGCTCCCTACATCATAACAGAAGCAAATCTCTCCTGAACCATAATCAATAATGGCTCCCGCAGAGGCGAGGAAAGGCCGTCCCAGGATGACCGGAGGGTGCTCCACAGGGGTGGAGGTCTCCATGGGCAACACGACAAAATCCAAAGTGAAGTTCACGCCCTGAATGAGAATGACAACATTTTCTAGAATACCATTCGGCCTCTTAATAGATCCATCGGCAAATTGAACTATCATCCTGGTTTTCTTGAGAGGCCCAAGATGAAGAGACTGTACCATAGAGAAGGGTATTATATTGATTGATGAACCACCATCAAGGAGAGTGTTATCACAAGAATAGTCAGATACGGAGCAACTCATAAGAGGTATGGCATTGTTCCCTTTCTTAAAATACAGACGGTGAGAGATGGGGTAGGCAGTGGCCATGGTCAAGATGTGACGCTCAGATCTTATCCTTCGCTTTCTCTTATTGTATTGAGGAGTAGATAAATCTGTCATGGCCTGTTGAAGTGGGGCTTTAATAATCTCATGAATGGTGGCCAACACTTCAGGTTCAGTCAATATTTTCTTGAATTTTTGGACCTCATCCATACAAGGGAGGAGGTCGGAATCAACATTTACACGAGGATTGCCAAGAGCAGTCTGTATAATGGAATCCTTGGGGTCAAGGTTGGGACATGTGGTGGATAACTATGTGGGTAAATGATCGGGCATGTGTCTCCCAGAATCTTTTTGGATTTTTATTTTTTTCTCATTTTTTTTGTATTTTGGGCGATTGCAAGCTCTCATGATTATCCTCAAGTGAATCCATATCCTCAAATAGTGGAGCAGTGTTCTAGCTCGTATTTATGTTAAATAGATTTGTAATCCTTGAATTCATATGCTCCATCATCTGGTTCGCGGTCTCAACTGTGGATACCATGAAAGGTGACTCCAAAATCCCAGGATCGGGTAGGTTGAATAAAGGTGGGTGAAAGTCATCGTCTGATTCCTGAAATAGTGGGTTAGGCAGATATGCACAAAAATCAGGAGGAAAGTCCTTCTGGAAAAGGGAAGGTGGATCATCTGGAGAGTGCGAGAAGTCCACGAAGATCGGATTAAAATAACTCCAGTCGTCCATCTTCGAAATAAAAGACGAGATCAGGAGAGCACGAGGGTCAAGTCAAAAGATATGGAGAAAAAGGCGCAAATGCACAGAAGGATCGAGTATGCACCCAAGCAATCAAACATAATACAAACCCCCAGTTCACCAACTCAACTCAAAGTGAAGACCGTGAAGGTTCGGTCAATTATCTTGTCAATTTTAGAGTTTGGTGAGAATACAATCTATCATAGCAGTTAGAGCGAGCTGTTAGGAACCCAATGCTCTCAGGAGACTGGCCTAATCCCAAAGTTAGATCTTTCCCAACCAGTATGAATTGCGGACCGTTTACCGGCTACCCGATAAATTCAATCTGTTAAGGATGTCACAGGCCGCTTTACTGGCTACCGGAGAGATCCTCATTGGAGAATGACTAACCCAAGATCGTAGTCTGAAAAGAGTTCGGGCGTGGCTCTATCGTAGTGTGCGGATCGCTCTCTCGCTACATACAAACCAAACAATGAGGGGGTTACTCTCCCCAAAACAATGATTTTCCTTGTTTTATTTTAGGGTCAAGTTTTCTTTAGCAGTCCCGTATTATAGGCAGTTGTCACTTGGTTAAAATATTTTCATAGAATCGCCTACCGAGTGTCGAATTTCCTTTTTAACTTATGTGAGTAAAAACAAGGAAGGAGATCGGAAATGCCAATGCGCGATTAAAAATAATGATGCATGAAGAGGTTAGAGATGCGTACCTTGTCGCCAGCACTCTACATGCAAGTGATCCGTGCAGAATTGAAATAAACTATCCTATATGCAAATGCAAGTGAACCATCCTAGATGATAGCTTCTATTAACGAGAAAGAACAAGTTAATTTGACTAAGTCCAAATTATGCTCTACTCTATAGGTATAGAAATTTCTTGTTTAGGGTGTTTGGGCCTAATTAATTACCTGGCTCAAGCAAATTAATTAAAGCAATCAAGAGGTAGCTCAAGAAATCTGTGGGAAACAAAGAAAAATAAAGGCGATGAAAACAAAACCAGTGAGGTCCTCCAAGTGCACCGGCACTTGGTGAAACAGACCCCATAACAAATGAATGTCCGTTTACAGAGTTCAAATGGTAGAAGAGGAAAACTCTCTCTCTCTCTCTCTCTTTTCATTTCCTTCACTTCTTCTTCTCCTCTTCTCACGTTATCCTGTGGCTTGGTGAAGAATAAAGACGCCTCCATGTCGCTTGGGTGCTTCGGCTCTCCTAGGATCGCCTCCTTCGCTTCGCGGGCCATCGCAAGAAAAAGAAAAGAGAATGTGTAAGAAATACAATTATCAAATATGAGAAAGAAAAATGAAACAGATGCAGTGGATATAAACAATAGAATAATGTGGCAAATTATAAACAGATATTTACAACCAAGAATAGCAGGTCAAAAGAGAAACCTAACTACCCTCGCCGTGCCTCCCCGGCAACGATGCCATTTTGTTGAGTCACGGTTATCTCGATGATCGAAAATTAATGATAAATAGTACTTGTTGCTATCCCCAAAAATCCTGTGACAAATAAACAAATATTTTTTCTTTTTGCTACTTATTAACCTGTATAGCAGATATGGTCGAACTCAGGTAGGCTACAAATCCCGAGGGTTATTCAATTAATCGAAAATCAATTAAGAGAAAAATAGGAATCTCAAAGAGAAACTATCCTTAGTTTTTGTTATTTTTTCTTTTTATTTTTTTATTTTTTTTATTTTTATTTTTTGATTTTCAAATTTTTAGTGATTTTGATTTTGCATTTTTTTTTGTTTTCAAAAATAATACGAAGCAATATTCATAAGATCAAAAAAATATGCACACAAACTCTTTTTGTATTTTTAATTTATCAAGAATGCTCAGAAAAATTCAGAAAAAATATTTTCGAGTTTTAAAAAATTTGAAATATTTTTGAGAATTTTTGTGAAATTTTCAGATGTTTTTCCATTTTTTAAAATCAAACAGTGAGAAAATACGAAATTATGCACAACATGGAGTAATTTGCAACTGAAAAATAATTTAGTTGCCCAAAACTCCCGCCAATTATTTTTATGACAAAATAGAAGCAATTATCTACAAACAAGAACTGAAATAACTATTTTTGGATTTTTGTAGAATTTTCTGTGATTTTTATAAGATTTATGGTTTTTTTCAATTTTTTAGGGTATTATAAATAATTAATGCACATAAATTGGATAGAAATTAAAAGACAACAAAATAGACCTACAATATTTTTTTTGGAATTTTTAAGCAATTTTTCATTTTTTATGAATTTTCAAAATTTGGACAGGCAAAAAGACAATTTTGATTTTATAAAAATATCAAACGGTTATAAAAATTGATGAAAAATATAAACAATGATAAAGACTATAGCATGAGCATACCCAATTTTTTTGAGAATTTTTTGATCAACAAAAATATTTATTTCATTCAAAGAGAGCAAGCAACTTATTGTTCTGGAAATGCATGGACCAAAATGCAATTATTCAAAAGTTTTTGCAGAAAAATGAACAATAATTAAATTGCAGGATAAATGTCACAAATTACCCAATGAAAACGTGATGTGCACGTGCGTGTACTGGAGCGGGGACGTCTTTGCGAATATTGAAAGTTCCAGGGGTAGATCCACAATTATTCCATTTTTTTAAAAACCAAACCCAGCTAGGGTTCTCAAAAAAAGGAAAGGGGAGAGACAGGCTGCTGCTCCTTCTTTCTCCTCTTTCTAATGACGACGGTGTAGACGGGGGCGGAGGCGCGGTTCGACGACGTCGGTGAGAGGAAGCGCCGGGCTGAAGGAGGCGTGCGGATCGGTCATGCACGGGAGAGTGGACGGCGGCTGGGACCGGGCATCGACAATTGGCGTGCAGGCGGAGCACCGCACCGGCCGCTGAAGGGGAAGGCGTGCTGCCTGCGCACGATGCTTGCGACGGGGGCCTCGATGGATGGTGGAAGCGCGACTGTGAGGGCGCAGGGTCACGGCTTGCTGCGGGAGGTGTCGTCGGGCATGGAGGGAGAAGTCGGGGACGCAGGCGCACGGTGGGCTGAGAACGGGCGGTGGCGCTGTAGCGAGGAGCGCGGCTGGGGACCGCGGTGCCAGCGGTTCGGCCGTGGGGCAGCACTGCCATCTGCGGGAGGAGGCGGAGGCCGGCCGTGGGAAGCGGTGTCGGAGGGGGCATTGCAAAGGAGGCAGTGGGCGCGTAGGAGGGCCGTGCGACCTACGTTTATTTTATTTTATTTTTTTGTTTTTGCTGTAATCAGATAATGATATATATATGTTTAAAACAAGAAATGTAAACATGAATAAAATAGTTTTTTATTTTTTTATTTTGTTTTACTGAACTTGCAAAACAAAAGTTAGAGAAAACAAATATATTTTTTTGTTTATTCACAATTCAAACTTCGAAGGCGAGCATGATGACTCGATCGCAAAATAAAAAATGGACTTTGTGAATGAAGATTCGGCGAAAAATGAGAGAATCGAATCCGGTTCTATGGCCACGGTATGTGGTCGGAGTTGATAGATCATGGAAGATAGAAATTGAATGCGGAGAGATTAAGAACGTGAGATGGAAAATCGAGTCGAAGCTGATCAAATCGTGATGGATTTTTTTAAGATCTAGAGAAACAAAATACGATAGAATTAAAATGCGAAATTTAAACTACGCTTATCCTAAGATAAAAATGATGGATCTCACCTTAGGAGCGGAAATGGACCGTGATCGCCTCGATAAGGCCAACTCGCCGTCACTGACGGCTTGGAGACTAGGCACCTTTCTTGACGAAGTTTTCTCTCTCGGAGATCGGGTTCCTTTCTCTAAAGATTGATCAAGTTGTAATGAGGGAGAATGAGCCATATAAATAGAAAAGATAATGGAGATGAAATTTGTATTTTTGACTTTTTGGATAAAGAGATAAGAGAGATGAAAATTGAAATGAGATAAAGATAAAGAGAGATAAAGTTATTTACAAAATTAACTAATTTATTGAATTTTCGTCACTTTATTTATTTGAATTAAAAATGCTGTTTTTTATTTTTTTATGGTGGTTAATTGAGAATAGCAACTATATACATATACTATATACATATATGACATTATATACAAGGGTAAATGAGGAAATTAACTTTTTTTGTTTGTTTTTAAATTTTTTTATTTTTATTTTAAATAATTAATTAAAATATTTACAAATATATACAAATACAATATGTACAAAATACATGGGAAAATTGCATAAACCGCCCCAGAAAACCAACTTTTTACTCGTAACACCAAAAATTATGAAAATACAACCATTTTAAAGATAATTTAATTTAGAATCTAATGGTAGTGAGATTAGTTCAATTTGAGTTCATATGGAGCCGTAATTGGTCTTCCAATTAGTGCTTAGTGGCTTTTTCCAAGTGTGATTGCTTTTATTATGTACATGATTTAGTTGTGCAACTATTTTTATTAACTAGAACACATTTTTGTTTACAACTTTAATTTTGAAAGTTATTTGATTTGAGGTCAATTAAGGTACAAATAAAATAGTGAAGTATACAAATATACACATCACACTTTTTTTTTGGATTTTCTAATTGAGGACCATATCTCCCCCTACTTTATTCCTGGTCGATCAGGTCAAGTCTTGACCTTCTCTCAGGGTTTGGGTCAACCTATATACAGTCTTCCTCTTTTTTTCTTTTCTTTATTTTTTCTTTCTTTCTTTATTTATTTTAGGTTAAAATTAGTAAGAAGTGTACACTATTTACATACAGATGCAAGTTAGTAAGAATACAGAGTTAGTATTATATGCAGGTGTTTTATAAGAGATTTTAAGATAAAATAAATGAATAAAGATGGCGAATCGTAGATTCATCAAGAAGTCAGTGTCTTTGTCATTTCAGTTGGGGAGAGCCGCTATCACTTACATTGTACGAGTCAGATTCATAGTCATAAGGGTTTGCGTATGAGTTGAAGTATTCTGACCTGGCTATTGAGGGGACTTGAACAGAGTTTTGGGATTCTCGAAGGCTGTTGGATTTCAAATCTGATACCCATTAAGGTTCCACCTGCACTAAAATTCCAAAGGTCCGACTTAAGCTCCAAACTTTGATTTTGTAAAGACAAGTTTGATAATTTAATCCACTTTCTTCCCTTTTTTTATTTGTTTTTCTTTTTCTACACTTATTGCATAAGTGTCTGCTAGGGACTAGCAAAGGCAAGTATGGGGGGGGTGATGAATCTCCATTTCATCACCTTTATTCTATCATTTTGGCCTTAAAAACCCTAGTAAATGCATGTAAATACCCTTAATTCAGGCAAATTAGCATTCATGCATTTATGTATAAATTGTATATAAATACTATTTTTAATGCCAAAATTATAGAAAAAAGAAAAGAAAAGAAAAAAAAGAATAAAATATTAAAAATATTTTATGACCCTAAAACCTGAGACCTAGGCATCTCGATGACTAGGTCGACAAAGAATAAAGTAGGGGGAGATAAAGGTCCAAAATAAATAAAATTCCATTTTATTTATTCATTTATTATTCATTTTGGGACCTATTTTATTTTCCACTTTTTATACTTCAAATAAAGAAACTATGTACATGAAAGTTGTAGATAAAAAATATAAAAAATACAAAACTAATTTCATACAAAAATAATATACAGAATAAAAGTTATGGTCTCAATAAAATTCCAAAACCCATATCTCTCAAATAAAGACTCAAAGTATATCAAAATCACTTTAGTTGTATATAACTTTTAATAAGCTATTTTGTGAGGGTGGTCATATTTTTTGGAGTCAAGGTGTGAAAGTAAGGTTTTGGACCCCTATTGTATATTTTACCAGATTAAAATATCAATTTATTTATCAATCATTATTTGTATAATTTTATAATTTGGAAATATTATTTATAATATATGTACATATTAAAATAGGAATAATAACATAAAGAAAACATTAAAAAAATAGGTGTATAAAATATATAGGTAAAATACCTATATCTATACCTATATAATAAATATACCTATTTAATTAAGTGTATATATTACATCAGAAAAGTATAATAAAAGTATATTTAAGCATACAAAAAAGAGTTATAAACATATAAAATAATAAACTAAATTATTAAAATTAAATAATACAAAATAAAAATAAATAATTAAAAACATAGATAAATATACCTATAATATGACCCTAAAAAGTAACCTGTAAATATAAACTCTAAAAATAAATAGAAATCATAATGAAATAATTTAGAAAATAATAAAAAAATTTATTTTATAACCTAAAATTAATAAATTCATTTATTATTTTTTTATTGATTTTGGAAATATTTTCTAGGAGTTTTTCCAGGTTGGTCCACGTGGACCAAACAGGTGGTTCGGAGGGTTGACTGCGGGTCAACTCTCTGACCCGCCTCCTATAGCTGTCAGGGCCTAGGTTTTGACCAATCTTCCCCCCTTTTCCCTGATCAATGCATTCTATTGGGCTTGCTGCTTTGGCATCTTTTCTTCCTTGATTATTGCACAAACACGCCCAAGCATCAGCTTGGTCTTCGCTTCACTGACTTGGCCGCAACACCTTGGTCTTCTCATCATCTTGGCCGCCTGTACAAAAGCCCCTCCGATTTCCCCTTCTCCTTTTGAGCCTCCTTTGGCCAACTTTTCTCTCTCCTTTTATACCCAACGACTCGAGGAAGGTGACAGCTTCCTCGCCGTGCATCTAGGCTCGAGAGTGGCGATCTTGGGTGGCCTCCACACCTCCGGCGAAGGCTCGCCATCGAGGTCCCTTTTTCCTAGCTTCCTGGCCAGTCTAGGTCATTTTCTCCATTTTTTCTTGCACGTTTAGCTTATCCATATCCTTAGGAATCAGTTCTCGCTTTTCCTTTTGCGTTTAGGCGCTTGATCACCCTCGCTCATAGTTCGCTGGAGCATTGCATCTGTCGCTTCCCCCCACCCCGCTACAGGGTCGAGGAACTTTGACCTCGACCCTATAGCATATTTTCTAGTAGGAACCTGGAGTTTCACGTATAGCTGGGGCAATTTTGCCCTCCGCCGGAGGTACCCAGGGCATCTGTGCTCTGCCACATTCGTGGGCACGCTCCAGTGAATGCCAGTGATTTTGGACGCCACCAACCATTAGAGGAAGACCATAGGAGCGTGCAGGACCCTTTTGGAGCTTCAAAGAAGGCCGGAGGAGGGAGATCTTGACAGAGAAAACTCGTCTCGCCGGCGGTTCTTCCCTGTTCTTGCTGGTCTCCTCGTGACCTTTGGATTAGGCCCTGATCCTCCTGCAAAGTGGCAGGCATCAGATCACAACACATCTTAGTCGTTCAATCCGTGCCCCAGAACTAATCATGATCGTCATCTGCGAACCGGTATTGGAGTGCATGAGAGCGCAACGTGTCAAGTGAACGGCTTCCCGCCGCTCGATCCACGCTTGGTGGGTATCTTGCAACTTAGCTTAGCTGATTTTTGTATTTTATTATTCAGTTCATAAACTTTCCTCTGCATTTAAACATTTTTGTAAAAATTATGTTTAGTCCCCTAAACTTTGTGGAATTACACTTTAGTCCTTACTAGCTCACCTCACGTGGCAGGCCACGGGAGGTGGGCATTTTGTAGGCAAGGGCTTGTGGTTTTGTAGATTTCATTTTGGTCCAAAAAATTTTATATATAGTTATATATTTTTGTTAAAATTGCTGCTAGGCCCCTGTACTTTTTGTTATTTACATTAATGCCCCTGCCAATATTGTAGTTTCTCTTTGTTGTTTGTATTTTTTAAATAGAAATTAAACGCAAAAAAATCTCAAAAAATAGACTTAGTATCCTGTTGCAATATACTTTTATGTCTACTTTACATCATGTAATTTGGAGCCTTTTTATTATTTATTAAAAATTTAAAAGACCCCATTTTGTCCCTGTTTACAATAGAAAACCCATAAAAAATATAAAAATGTTTTGACCCTAAAATCTATTGTGTGTGTGTATATATATATATATATATATATATGTATTTTTAAGCTTTAGATCAAAAATCATTAAAAATACAAAAGAAAACTCTAAAAATTTTGAAAACCCCTAAAAAATTTTAAAATCATATAAAAAAACCTTAAAAATTCCCAAAAATGCATTTTTAATCTCTGAATTTTCTTTATATAATTATATTTATTTTAAAATTAATTTGGAGAATTTTTGCTTCTGTTTGCAGTTTTATATCTCCATTTTAATTTCATGTATTTATTTTATCCCTGTTTCAGGGTATTTTTGACTTTAAAATTATATAAAATTAGCAAAAATTCCTAAAAAATCAAAAAATAGTGAAAAATTTATTAAAACCCAAACAATATTTTATTCTTTTTATTTTGATTATTTTTATTAATATATACCCATATTAGTCCATATTGTTTATATACTCTCTATATATTTTTTAAAAGAAAAAGAATTAAAAAATATAAAAATATAAAAAGAAAATATAAAAACAGAAAATTAAAAATAAAAATACAAAAATATAAATCAAAAATAAAAAAATTAAATATAAAAAATCCACATTAAAAATACAGACACATAATTTCACAATCACATTTTGCGCATTCATTTGTCCCGATCTAGCCGTTTGCTCCCTGTGTTCGACCTCTACATACTTGCACCTATATACATCCTTGTTGTAGAGTTATATTAGATTTTAAATCCACATTTGCTTTTCATTTCTTGATTATCTGTCGTGGGTTAATTGTTGTCTGAAGTTGGGTTTCGTGAGCAGTCACCGCATTGATTAGATCTCTCGCCTTGTGAGATTTCTAGACCCTTGCAAAATCCCTCTTCAACAAACAGCCTGCAACATCATTGGATGAATTGGGAAAGAGCACGTCCCTGCTGACTTTGAATCGTCGATTCGTCGCTCCTCCGCCTTTGATCCGACTCTCCAATGGGTTCTTCTTGCTCATGGAGTTCCTCCGCATGTGCATGTAGGCTTAAATGAGCCGGAGGTGCATCAATGGGGGGAACTGGAGGGTATCATCTTCAAGCACGACCTGGAGATGTTCCAGGTGGTCTTATTTGCTCCCAATGGTGCCTCGAGGCTTGTATCCTACAAAAATGCTTACACGGCTCAAGAGCGATGCTCTCAGCCCAAAAATTGCAGCTGGAGCTAAGTGAATGATTAAGGTGTTGAGACTCCGATGATGTGGAAGAAGGGATCCTCTGATCTCTTCGATTCCAGTCGAATTAAAGGGGAAAACAGACGGACAAGATGTAGAATGCATCAAGGATAGAAGCGGAGTGGTTAGCGAGGCTATAACATGGTAGGTTACAATGATTTTGACCTGGAGCTCAAGCTCTAGGTCGAGATGATTTCTCTTTTTACGCTAAAGATACTGGATCAAATGAAAAACTAAAAGCAGAAATAAAACCTACGCTAAATGCTTACCTAATGACAAGAAGAAATCGACCTCGACCGAGATTGAGGCTCATGAAGAAGAACCTCCAGCGACATGACCGGAGATGGCTGGATCATCTCTGACACCTACCATCCTCGATGCAGATTGAAGCTACTCGCTCCTGTCACCAACAGGTTGCTTTTAGGGATGATCCGAGGGGTTATAATAGGGTTAAGAGCAATCAAAAAATAAAAGGGAGTGATGGTGGTTTATTTGTAGGCGAGTTTTTAGCGAGTTTCGAGGGTCGATTGCATGAGCTTGGGTGAGGGTTGGTGAGGATTCGGGCATGGGCACAGATCATGGATGAGCAGGATGTATAGAGGTGGATGGCTCGAGGTCAGAGTATGAAGGTGGAGGCATAGGAAATTGGATGAAGTCGATGTCTCGTGAAGCTTTGACAGAAGTCAGAGGAGGTATGGTACAATTGACAATAGGTCAACAAACAATAGCACATGGTTGGTCCATGTGTTCAACCAGGAAATTCTAAGGCAAAAATACCTTGGAAAATGAATATGAAATAGTATACGATTTAATTAATTTTATATTAAAATATGAAAAATATTCTTTATTTTATGTACTATTTATTACCTATTTCATCTATTTTTTCGAGGTATTTTATTATATGTTACTTTTTACAAGTATAAATATAGGTATATTCATCTATCTTTTATGTATTTTATTTTTATTTTGTGATTCATAATTTATTATTTTATACACATGTTTTATATATTTATAAATTATTTAAATATACATAAATATATTTTATTGTATGTTTATGATGTTATTTGCACACTTAAATAAATATAGGTATATAATATATATGTATAAGTGTAGGTATTTCATCTATGTATTTTGTATACGTATTTTATTTTTTTGTTTTCTTTATTGTTCCATTCTATTCTAAATATGTAAATATATTATAAATAATATTTACAAATATATAAAAAATATAAAATTGTAAAAATAACGAAGAATAAATAAAATGAATAATTTATTCAGGTAAAGTATACAATTTGGGGTCCAAAACCTAACTTTCACACCTTAACTCCAAATTAAGTGAAACCACCTACATTAAATTGCTTATTAAGTCATATACAATTAAAGGTTATTTTGATACATTTTGAGTTTTTATTGAGGAGATATGGGTTTGGGAAATTTGGGTTTGGGCTTTTTTATTTTAAGTATAAAAAGTACAATGTACATTATTTTTCTATGAAATTAATTTTGTATTTTTATTTGTATTTTTATCTACAACTTTCATTTATAAAGTTATTAATTTGATGGATAAATAATAAAGAATAAAATAGGTCCCAAAAGGTAATTATTGGCCTATTTTATAGGGTTTTCCGACTGTGTTTTATGTACAATTCGCTGCAATATCTCCCCCTACTTTATTCCTTGTCGACTAAGTCATCATGATGATCGAGTCTCGGGGGCTAGGGTCACTCAACACCTATGGTGTCTCATTTCCTTATCTTTCCTTTTCTTTTCTTTATTCTTTTATTTTGGTAATAAATGCAATATTTATACAATGTTTTCCACACTATTTTGTATAACTTATAGAGTATTTATTTTGACAAATTAGTGCCATATACATGCATTTAGCTAGGGTTTGAAGGCCAAAATCGAAGAATAAAGGTGATGAAATGAGGATTCATCTTGATGAGAGTATATAACTATTTGGACGAGAACATGTCTGCATGTGTGATAAACATGGTTGGAGAACGTGTTTTTCTCCTGGTGGAAGAACATTTGTTGTCAATATCACCTTTTTATGAAAGAATTAAAATTGAGACACTCACCATCACCCTTGTTCCTTCGAGACTATGAGACATGGGATGGATTTTTCAATGCAGACAAAGAAGACATGATAAGACACTGACCTTATATTAGAAAATCATTGGTGTAATAGAGTGTAGAAGAAGAATACGATCTTCTAGATAAGTCTCAAGATATATATATATATATATATATATATATATATATATAAGTTTATCTTTGATGTCATGGTCGCGTACGTCTTTCCAAATAAATTAACTCGTCGAGGTAATTTTGGATTTTTTGTTTTAAATTGAATCATCATGTTTCATGAAGGTGGATTCTTGAAAAATGACGAGCCTGTTGAAGAAGCTCCTCTATCATATGTCGACAAGAAGAAGCTCCTCTATCAGATGTCGACAAGAAGAAGCTACATACAACTCTAAAGCTATGAATGTCATCTTATGTACCATCACAAAAGGAGAATTGAGCAGTCTACATACAAAAAAAACTTATGAAATATGGACCAAACCCAAGTGTCACTTATTTGATGAATATGTGATTCAGTGCTCCAATTAGCAAAAAATAGATCTCCCTCTTGAATAATTAAGAGTAATTAGATGTTTATAATTCATAATTACCATTCATGCATTTGTAAATAAGATGCATAAATTATCATTCGCATATTGCGTTCTCAGTCACTTGTATATATTCACTTAACTTGACCAATTTTTATTTATTTCACAGTAACTGTAAATTGAATAAAACCAAATCCATTGTGTACATATCACTCATATTAACAAAAAAATATCAAAAATATTAGCTTTTATATATGTGAAATAAATCCAAACCCTAATTTGAAACTAAAAAGCATTAAATGTGAATATTTCTTTTTTGAATCAATATATATTCAATTATTTTCAAATCAAGATCAAATTAAAAAAATCGGAGCTCATATGTCAAACTTGGATTTTGAGATCAAATTGTATATTATAAATATTATTGATTTTGACTTATCATTTTATGTACAAAATCAACTCTTTTTTTATTTTTCATTTCTTTTATTCATGTTGAATTTTAATAAGTTCATCAAAAATAAAAATAAAAATTCAAAAAAAATATAAAAAGCAAAGAAAACCAATCGTTCTGAATATATGAATATAGTCCGTACATAAGTCCTTATCTTTTTATTTCATTTTTTCTTAATTATTAAAAAAATTAGGTTAATGTGTAAATAATTTTGTAGTGTTTTATTTCATTTTATTTTGAATTTTTATTTTATTAAAAATTAACAAACAAATTACAATAATTAAAATTTGGGTACATTATGTCAATAAAATACCACCAAAAGTGTATTTTGCACAGATGAGATCTTTTGATTTTTGTTCCTTCAGAAAAGTTGTAGTCTCGTTGAAACAAAGAACTTTTGTAAAAGAAGTTTTTCATTTTGAGGCCTTTTGGTATTTTATTTTATTACTTTTTAATTGATTTTTATGTTTTGATTTTTATGGGAGCGATATGTGGCCGCTCCTATAGCAACCACATGCTACCCCTTCTTCCTTTATCTACCTAGATTCAAGGTCGTTGGATCAATAACATATCCAATGACCAAGTCTATTCCCTCTCTTCACCCATACCACTCCACGTGGCACCTCATCAACCCTCTGATTTAGGCCAATCCAACGGCCAAGACTTTGCTTCCTACCATCCACCTTCTTTGGCCTCCCATTGATTGTCACCTCGACCAACCTCCTTGATCCCTTATCTCTTCGTCATCCCTATCTCTCTCTCTCATCCTGATGATGTAATCACAAATGAACCATCGTCCTCATACACACATGATGCAAACCCTAACTACCCAAACCATAAAAGCACATCACTCTTCCCATGTTCTGATCATCCACCATTTTCTGTGCACCGACCCAATCGAGTATGAGAGAGAGAGTCGAGGCATGGGTTGGTGACAATAATGCAAATGACTTGCAGCAAGTGCCTTCTCCGGGCGTGATCCACGTCGCATATCACCTTGTTGCATCAATCCACAACTATAGAGCTTCGAGGCTTCTCCTCCGTCAAACCTATGTAAGTGACGACCGGAGCCGACCTTCAACCGCTCCAGCCTAGGCAAGAACACATTCACAAGAGTTAGATCTATCTTTATTTCCTTATCCTTGTTGGACATAAGTGCCCATGGTCAAGGTTGTAGAAAACGATAGTCGATACTCAGTTGGTGAGGTCACTGACTAAGGATTAATTTGCAGTCAGACGACTAATCAGATTTAGTCACTCATTAGTCATTTTTGAATTTTTTGAGTTAGTTTAAATATATAAGTCATTATATATATACACATTCTTATATATTAACATAGATTTGTGCATTTTCTAAAATATCATAATGAAACAAAAGAAGTAATTGATTTTAAATATAACATTAAGCATATTAGTACTAAGTTTTCTTTTAATAAAAGCAAAAAAACTAAAATAAAAATAAAAAACTTGATGTAAAAGTCGACCAATTAGTCAACCGACTAAGCTAACTAGTCAGCCTGATTAGTCGAGTTGACTGACTAATGGCTGACTAGGCCTAGTCGAGTCGGCTACCCCGACTCAACTAATCGACCTATTACAAGCTTTCCCATGGTGAGCCATTATATAATAAAAGTTATTGCAAATCACTCCTTAATCTGAAATGAATAATAATCCATTTGCATAATAGGTCCTTTTGTACAATTAAGATTATGTACTATGACCATCTTGATAACATATAGTTATCGATCCAAATGTTGGAACATAGAGATTGGTGTAGGATCGAATATCTAAAGAGTTAGATTGAGGACTCAACCACATCGTCAAGTGACTATCAAGAAAGGATCTCCAGCCTGAGAGAAAATTGTAATACTTACTCTAAAGGCTGACATCATATCAACCTCTTGGTGCAGGTCCTCTACATTGGAATAGAGATTCAGAGGTGTTAGATAAACTAGGTCAAAATGATAACTTGTTGAGATCGATATAATCAAGACCTATATCGTTTGTTGTCACTATACATGCATGTATTCGCTGACCGTAGACAGATGTACTACTATATGTCTTAGTATGTACATATGGCCGGCCACTGGGTTGATCTAATAAAGGTCTATACACTGGCACGTTGGTGTGCACACAAGGGTATATGAGCAATACAATCTCTCAAAGGGTCATACGGGTTCATTACTGAACTGGAAGACATGAACTCACTCATGAGATATTGAGATAAATCAAATTCCAACGTTGGTTGTCTTGTTTGGAAATGAGATAGGATTTGTAGGTATGATATATGCTTTTTGGAAAACATATTTGTTACCAACTCCCAATGATCGAACGAGAAACTTACCGATAAAATCATGAAGGAAACAATCCTGAATAATATTCTCTTTGATGGTGTTATCCACATTTATCCAAGAATAATGTGTATAAGTTCACAATATTTTTTGGATATGCCAAGAGATGAATCTAAGATAATTAAATTGGATTTAGTTATCCTTGATAAGATTAATGTGAATGGTGATATACACATAATCGTGGATAGTGTGGGTAATATCCACAGTATCCTATTGATATCTAATTGTGAATAGGATCCATAAAATTAATATTATTGTGAATTGGATTCATATTATACAATAAATGCAAATATGATTTACGTTTAATTTTGGGTCCATCAATATGATTCATATCTGCCAATGCATGTTTGCAATAATTAGAATAATTTGAAATTATTTGTTGATATTTGAATTTTGAAAAAATTAATAAATAAGAAAATTAATTTATGGTTATTGAAATATTGCAACTATAATACAATTAAAAGGGAAAAATGAGATCCCTAAAAAGGGGGACGTCCATGGGTGTAACAACTATGGTGGAGTCCCCCATTATTTTAGGAGCCTCTTCTTTCTTTCTTTATTTCTTTTTATTAATTATTTGTTGGTTCATTTGTTGATAGGATTAAATGAAGAATTAAATTGATAATTATTATCAACTGTAATCCTAAAAGTGGTTGTGAGCTCCATCAATCCTGACCATCGATTCAACAATTAAGATTGCAATCCAAACGATCCGAAAAAGTATATAAGGAGAGGCAGACCTCGCCTTCTAATTCATTCCAGGAGCAATAAGTCTATCCTCTCTCTATCCTCCCACCTCCTCCCCAAGGAATGTCCTCTCATTGGGATAAATGCCCTAATGTTAGATGTTCTCCCTTGCCTTTCAAGGATGTCCCCTTGTAGGGATAATGCCCCTAATGGTGGATAATCATGTTGTTGCACTTCCAGATCAACTTGATTGATCTCATGCAGAGTTTTTTCATCTTTTGTTTTTGAGGATCATGATAAAAAGGATGATTTCATATGATGAGATCAGTAGCAAGGAGTCCCAGAACGTCTTGTTGGATTACAAGAAGTACGTGGTTCATCCCCATGTCTGCAAGTGTTGTCTAAGTCAGATCGAACTTCAGACACGAGGTATCTTGCTTTAGATACTAGAGGATCACAATCACACTTCAAGAGGTAATTCTATACTCGTATCATATTGATGGAACAAATTAGGAATGATTCCCAATCCATGTGGTTGCATCGAATTTTCTTAAAATTATGTTGCTATCACGATTTGTAGGACAAGTCTGTTTTTCGATCGAATATGACCCGAACCACATGCTTCCATTATGCATGAGGCCTTATCCAACTTCCATCAAGTTGTATCAGAGCTAAATTCGAGGTCTTGGATATGATCCAAAGTCTTAAAAAGATAAGGCTTTGGATATCAGATTGCGGGAACACTATTTTTCCACGACTGTACAATTCCAAATAATTGTTGAAAAATTTGATGTCGCTTGATTAATGTGAAAATTGCGGGTTTTATTTAATGCAAATAATGTGATCAATGTGAAGTGAATGTCGTTGAAACCCACAACTTTCCGAATCAAAGAAATTTTATTTTAATCCAACTAAAGAAATAAAAGTGGATTTGCTTTTTATTAACATAATACAGCTCCAAGGGCCGAATAGAAGAAGGCAACCGTTTAAAAACGAGGGTTCTTAATTTCAAAAAAAAAGGAATCAAACAAAGGATCTTTTTGTATTTTTCTCCTTTTGGGTTTTTATGGGTTTTTATGCTTTTTGTATTTTTTTAATGAAATTTTAGTTTTTATACATATTTTATGTTTTATAATTTTCAATTTTTTTAGTGATTTTTAATTTTGCCATTGCGGGAGGCACGACGAGGGTTGCTAGGTTTTCCTCCTAGCTTGTTATCTTGGTTCGTATATATATGTTTCTCTTTCTTTTATTGTTGTCTTCTTTTTTTTGTCACATGTTTCTTTATTTTTGTCTATATTTCTGTCTATATTTGTTAGTAGATCATCATAGTGTTGAGTCATGAGCACTCAAATTGAGTACCATGTGCCATGAGGGAGCTTATACATTGCTTGCATGATACGATTTGTCAGACAATGAAAGCTCCCCAAGATCAGACTTTGAGTATTCATCTGAGATAATGCATTCTTGCTCTTCTCATTTAGCTATTTGTCCACATTTGTTTGAGTGTTTGTTTGTTTGTTTATTTTCTACTTTATTTTCTTTTATTTGCTCATATTTTTCATAACTGTGATGTGACATATTTTTTTGTTTATCTCTTTCTCGTGAGGGCCAGATGAGCGAGGGTGGAGTTCTTAAGAGCATCGACGCACCCGAGCGCAGCGGAAGCGGCTCGTTTCTTCATCGAGCAAAAGGAGAGTGTAGGAGAGGAGGAGCAGAAGAGTTGGAAGATTACTTGAAGCGTTTCTTTTTTTTTATTTTAGAAATTTATTTTCATTCCATTATTTGTAATTACTTTGTATAATTTTTAGGTGCTTGCCTCTTTTTCTGTTTTTATTTGGACATTAGACTATTATGGATTGTAGGGTCCGTTTCACCAAGTGCTGGTGCACTTGGGGGATCTCACTGGTTTTTGTTTTCTAGCCTTTTATTTTTATTTATTTTCTCATAATTTTTTATGCTTGAGCTCTTAGAAGTAGATTCTATTATCTTGGCTGAGCCAGGTAATTGATTAGGTCCACATTCCTTAAATAAGAATATATGTTCTTATAGATTAGTTCATAGGATTGGACTTAGTTAAAATAATTGGTTCTTGCCCACTAATAGAAGTTACTGCTTAGGACGTTTCTCGTGCATCATTTAGATTAGTTTATTTTTATGTCTTTATTTTTATGAGAGGATCATTTTGTATGTATACTACTTGCATAAGGTACATATCTCTTATCTCTTGCATGCATCATTGATTTTCGTCTCATCGACTTTTCCGATCTCCTCTCTTGATTTTCTTAAAAAATAAAGGAATTGGAAAAATCTTTAGATCATTTATTTGAAAAAGATCCAAAAAAAGTGATAATCAAATAAAAAAGGGACTACTAAATCTACTTGACCTAAAATAAAATGTAATAACATATCATCATTATTTTGGGGAGAGTAACCCCCTCATTATTTGTAGGTACTTACCTCTAGATAGACTAGGTGAGGATGTTGCCTTAATGTTAGAGCCAAAATCCATGGACTTGTGCCCTATGCTCCTATACATTACACTTTGGTGTACGGTTGAGATGCAAGAACTTGCCTAAGATGTTAAAAAATCATTTTGGTATGCTCATCCTCTTATCTCCCTTTGGGCCTGATATTGAACCTGACATCTCGGGCAGATGGTACCATTGATTGGGGAGGTTTGAGAACGTATGTTGGGTAATAGAGGAAACTCACTCTATGAGTTGGTAGTAAGTAACTTCTTATAGATTCACTAAAATAAAAATGAAAAGATAAAAGTCCAAACTCTTACAGTCTTCACATTGCATTCAGTTGGTGAATCAGGGGGCTATATTGTGTTTGTTTTGTGTAAGTAGTTCAGATCTCATCTTATCTTTCATCTATTTCCATCTCTTTCTCTTCTTTCTTCGGCTACGATCATGATGATGGGAAGGAGATCTCTTAGGCTAACTGTTGTGGACCGTTATTCAACGAACCTCCCCGTTCGTCTAGGTCGGTTCAAGAGAACCCTCTCTTCGAACCTGAGTTCTTATCCATTCTTTTTTCTCTTGACGACTATTCTTCTTCTTCATCACAGTTTTTTACACAACAGTTTCAGCAGTTCTACATTGATCTGTCAAAGCCTGATATAGATTTTTTCTCATTTCCAGAGGCATACACTATGGCTCGGAAAGCACCCCAACAACCGCAGACCACTTCTGTAATGATTGACCAGGAAATGATCAACAATGGTTTACTTACATCCCTCGAGTCCACGCAAAATCATATTAGGAGCAAGGGAGGGTGATGACTGAGGTTAGAACTGAGCTTACGCAGCCGAGGCAGAGGCAAGATGATGAGAGAGTTAAGGATATGCATGATGATGTTGATAGAGAGAGTCTTAAGGGTCGAGGAGCTGAGATTCCACCTAGACCTTCTCATACGATGAAGGAGTTGTACAACCCTGGTGAAACTACTACACATAAGTGCATTCGTTTGCCTACTATTCTTGGTAACTTTGAGCTTCATCCTCAGATCATTCAGCTTTTGCCCAAGTTCCATGGGCATTATACCGAGGAGCCTCATCTACATCTTCAGGATTTTGACCATATCTACAACACCATCCATGACAGATTTGTAGACAAGGATACCATCAAGATGATAGCGTTTCCATTATCCTTGGTCAATAGAGCAGACTAATGTCTGAAGCATCTCGGGAGAGTTGTTACTATGTGGGAGCAGTTGAGGAACAAGTACTTGAACAAGTACCATTCGCTCGGTCAGACAAATGCTGTGAGAGCCATGATTAGTAATTTCACCATGCTTAATAACAAGCAGTTTCACGAGGCATGGGATCATTTTAGAGAGCTTACTGTGAGTTGTCCACATCATGATATTAGCAAGCCCAATCTTGTTCAGAGTTTCTTCTGTGGGCTGACACCTGAGTTAGAGGGGTTGGTTAATGCTTCATGTGGAGGTCTCTGTTTCTCTAAGAATGAGAATCAAGTCTAGGCCATTTATGAGGAGATGGCAGAGAATTATACGATTATGACCCAGACTTGATTTTACATACATGGGAAGCTGTAGCGCGACTTTAGCTAACTCAGGTTAAGTTAATTAGTCAAACAATTAAGGCATTGTTGTCCCTAAATTAGACAAGGTGATATTGAGAAAATCATTTAACCATAAAATGAATCAAGCAAGTAAAAGAGAGTGGTCTAAGATATTATTTATTAACCTGGTATAGCTCCCATGGTCGAACTCACGGAGGCAACATTTATTAAGCAAGGGTTATTTAATTACTTGAAAAGTCAAAGAAATGAAAGAGGAAACTCAAAGCAAACTACTCTTCGATTTTTGTGATTTTTTACGGGTTTCCAAATTTTATAGGTTTTTAATTCTAATTTTTTTATTTTCTATTTTGAGTTTCTAATGATTTTAAATTTTACAAATTTTTATATTATTATTTTTCAAGGCACAACAAATAAAGACAATGAATAAATGACACACAACCAATCTTTTTGTATTTTTCAAATATAGTAGAAATGTTCATAAAATTCCAGTAAAAATATTTTTTATGTTTTTGATAATTTTATATTGTTTTTTGTAATTTTGAAGGATTTTAAGATTTTCTTAGAATTTTATAAAAATCAAAAACTGAGAAATCCAATAAACAATGCACAACCAGGAGTATTTTTCGAATTAAAAATGGAAAATAGGCTCAAAACTCATGGAAATCAATTTTAATAAAAACTATATCAAACATAGACACGAAACACAATTTTTGGGTTTTTAAACGATTTTATATAATTTTTATGATGTTTGTAGGGTTTCGCTAATTCTTACAGTTTTATAAAAGATTTTAAGGAGAAATTTTAAAAACAAGTCAAAAGACTACTACAATATTTTCTTCGACTTTTAGATCATTTTTCGAGTTTTTGTGAATTTTCTAAGGCAAACAATGAATTTTTAGGTTGTTTCTGAATTTTTAAGAATATCAAATAAATGAAATTCAACAAAAATAACTACCACCTAAAGGAAACACGAGCAAGAGCTCTACTAATTTTTAGGGGATTTTCAGATTAAGTTTGATATTTATTGCTGTTAATAGAAGTGCACAAAAATAATCTAGCATTTAAGGACCAAAGTGTAATTATTTTAAGTTTTAGTACCAAACATTAAAACGCTAGAAGATAGTAGGAGTAGATGCACAAAAATCCAAGTACAACACGCATCTCATACGTGAATAAAGCTTAGAGGGGCATAATGCAATTTCCCAAAAATTACTTCGATTTCATTGATGCACGAAAGTTTAGACTAAAAGCTACAATAACCTGAATAACCACATGTACAAGTACGTAAGGGTGGTTCAACTAGACTAAAGTGCAAATATGGAAAGCTACCATGGCCTAAATGCAAATGTTCACTATTGCCTTTTACATTTGTTGTACTAAAAGGAAATACCAGAAATAACAGGTAAAAAGATGAAAAATACCCTTCAAGTGGCGAGCGACACATGAGTGCTCGGATGCATGGCTCTAATGGATTGCTGGCGAGATCTGACGGTTATGAGAAAAGGCAATGACGTACGTGTTAGATTTGTCCTAGATTTGATTGGATAACTTACTTTTGGGCATACACGTGTGGTCCGGATCAAATCTGGGAGGAGGCTCTCTGATCCGACTGCTAGGAGGAGCTTTGGACGAACAACAAAGAAGGTGGCGTCGATAAGTATTTGATCGAAAATATCTCACGCTGCAGGGGGCTGATCAACCCATCGACAAGTCTAAGAGTCTCAAGGCGTGGTTCCGCATTGGGTGGAGGGCTTCGATGAGTCGGAACATGGCTCGATGGAGTTCTGGAGAAGAAACCACTTGGAGCTTCGCCGCCAGCTCGGTTGAGGGTCGATTCAACCCTCTCGTATGCTCCTGGACCTACAAGGGAACTCAAGGCTTGGAAGAGAAGCTTCGGTTAATGTTATTTGGAAAAAAACGGAAGGGGAAGCGATGCGAATGGGGACTAGACCTCTGGCAAACATGGAGGAGGGAGGTCGGACCCTAAATCTGATCCTAAAATCAGGTCTAAGGGGGGTTAGATTTTGTAGAAAGGTGGGCGATGCGATAATGAAGATATCAAAAAAGATAAATGTGTTGGACAAGCCTCCGACTCGATGGTCAGAGTCTTGAAGGCGGATGGCGATGATGACGAAATCGAAAGAAGAAAGTGAATTGAAGGAGATGGATGTTACCTGACTGCATAGGTTGGAAGGTGGAGAAACGCAAAGTGGTCATTGGGGTTGTGGCCTCGACCCGACTGCGAAAGGCCAAGGAGGCTTATCGCGGCATAGAGCTCCGGCCATGTAGCAGTTCAGCTCAACCGGTGACCGATTCGAGCTCCAAGAAGGTCCGACAAAGCACTGTCACTAGCCTACAGTTTCTGATGAAGGAAAAAGGTGGTGAGGAGCGAATTTCCCCGTGTGGTGGGGCAGATGAGATGATTTATAGGGTTCCCAGCTGCCTGTAATCCTCGAGAAAAGTCTCGCGAACCGAGGAAGATCCAGTGAGGCTTAGATATCCATAAAGGTCGTGGATCCAAGGTGAACATTCGGGCGCAAGATTCAAGGCCAAAGATGATCAGACCTAGGTTGGAGAAAATGGAGAGAGATCCGGTGAAGCTTCAGTTGAGTCGAACCCGGGAAGAGAGGAGGTTTACCGAGGGCAATGGACTCGAGTTGACCAATCATAAAATCCAATTTTTAGTAAATATAAATAATTTAAAATAAAACAGTAAATGATTTTAAAATAATTAATGATAAAAACAAAGTTGTTGGATATTTAATAAACTAATTCATCACGATTTTTTATAAATTTAATAAGTGATATATTAAGTTATATACAGTATACAGTAATATACATTTATAATATACCTATATATAATATTTACATATTTTTATTTTATTATTTTTACAAAAATACATTACATTTTATATTTTATTTATTTAAAAAATAATTTTAGGCGTAAAAATATATTTTTATTTGATTTTTATAACTTATTTATATAGGTTATATATATAGCATTATACACATTATGCACACTTTTGACTTATGTGCACAATAACTAATTATTTTTCTTTTATTTTATTTATACATTGATTTTACAATTAATTTTATTATTTACAACATTTTATTATTTACAAGTTTTATTGAGAAAACAACTTACTTTGAGATCATTATATTAGTAAATAGTACAGAGATCTATACATGAGAATAGTGAAGAGTATTTACAAAATAAACATAGAATAAATAATAAATGATATGTACAATGGGAAATTTAGATAAATGAGGACCATATCTCTCCCTACTTTATTCTTTATCGATCAAGTCAATCATTGACATGATCTTGGGGTCCAAGTCACTATGTACTTATTACATAATTACAACCTGTTTTATTTCCTTTCCTTTTTCGTTTCTTCTTTATTCTTTTATTTTGGATAAATAAATGTTAATTATTTATTATTAACAAACTCATGGTGAATGACAATTTATAATTTTAACACATATGTATAGACATTTTGCTAATGAATTTGGATAAAATAAAAGAATAAAGATAATGAATTATGGATTCATCATTCCCCTATACTTTACCTTTGCTAGTCCCTTAGCAAACACTTATTTGAAAAAGAAGTGAAAACAAAAATAAAGAAAAGAAAAAGGAAGAAAGGGGAATTAATGTCGTTATTAAACTTGTCTTCATAAAATTAAAGTATAGAGCACGATCAGACCTTTGTATTATTAGTTTGGCATAATCTTATTGGGAAACATATTTAAGACTCAACAGCCCTTAAGTTTCACAATTCTATGGTCAACTCACCTCAACAGTCAGGTTATAACAAGTCTACATACAAAAACTCTTATGACTATGATCTATACTTGTATGGTGTATGTGGAATATAGATCCCCACCTCAAAAGTGGCAAAGAAACAACCTTCCTCAACAAGGTCACTCTAGTCCCCCAGTCTAGCAGCTCTTTCCTCGAGGAGCGAGGTATTCCCTTCTAAGTTCAAGTACAACCAGCTCAAGAGGGGGGGGGGGGGAGAATGGACCGTGTCCAGTGTAGCCACGTATCCCGTGGAGATTGACCAGTGTAGCCAAGTCTCCATCTGCAAGCTTTCATGAGATGAGACTTTGTATCACATAATCTTTGCATATTTTTCTATATACACTCCGACAGGTATTTTATTTTCAATCAGGCATGTCCCCTTTTTTTAGAGTTTTTTTTTGTATTTTTAAATATATATACAACATGTGCAACATGTACATAAGGAGTTTTTCTTCTTGAGCCAGTAGACTATCCCTCTTTTGAAGCATTATTTCAACCCACAACATCTTGTTGTTAGACATCGTCACCACTAGACCAGGTTGAGATGCACTGCCTTCCCTATATGAGGACACGTGTTTCCACTAGTTGTTACATAACCGTGTGCTACTCTAAGTTAAAGGATTTTGCCTCCTCACCACTTCATCCATGTTGAGCTACGTGTAAAGTGTGTGTCCAAGTCAAGCCACTATCTATAAGGATCATGCGTGCCTTGAAATATTCTACTTAAACCAATCAAGATGACATGTGAACATAGCCTTGTGGACTCAAAGAAATAAGTTGCTAGACTTGAAAAGTCTCAACTCCAAATCCTTTAAGGTTCCTGTGAAGTTAAGTGGATTAAGGTTTTAACCAAGCTCTATTCTTCAATTTTATTCCAGACCGGTTTGAATGTCAACAATGATTCTGAAACATGCATATACACATGCAAATACATGTATTTACAAAAAAACTTCTTTTTATGGGAATTTCTCAATATATGCAAATTTTTATGGAATTTTTTATTTTTTTTCAATTTTTTAGGTATTTTAAAAAAGACAGAAAAGAAAAGAAAGTGTTTACAATCATTTGCAAAACTTTGTACATATTTACACAAATTTTTATACAAAAACTTTATACAAGATCTATACACACTATTTAGTGGATTTTAATTACGAGATCTCAAACCGACTTTGTTAAGGAGAATTATTTACAAAGAATTATGGGTAGATTTATGTTTTTAATGTACACGTATATACCCAAATAGTTTTTATAACCCATAAATTATATCCCACATGACGAAAAAATGTTTAGAAAACATTTACAATTTAATTTTACCAACTATTTTACAAATCATTATTAAAAACACTTTTACAAACTTTTTACAAACTATTTTTGCAAACATTTTTATTTTTATACATTTTACAAACATTTTTACAATATAATTAATTTTGATACAAAATACTTTACAAACATTTTACAAATAAAACAATTTTACAACACATTTTGACAAAAATAATTTTACAAAGAGTTTTGCAAACATTTTACAAAAGAGTTTACAAATATTTTTGCAAAAAAATTTCAAAACATTTTTATTCTAATTTTATAAATACTATCCATAGTATTAAAACCAAAAAACGAGTTACGACTAAAGTATATATACAATATATACAACACCCCCTATACTTAGGTCGAACTATGTACTCATAGTGATCAAAGAGAGACAAAGGAAGACATGACTCGTGATAAGTATAGAAAATTGAAAAGAATCCTATACTACAATAACTCAAAGAATAATGAACGAAATGAATAGAAGTCGGTGATCCCCCCTATACTTAAGACCAAATAATCCTAAGTATAGAAGATTGTACATGCAGGGAAGACCGAGGAAGAGAATGTACATGAAATCAATGACTTGACCTACACCCCCTATACTTAGGGTAAAATATCCCTAAGTATATAAAAGAATATCAAAAGTTGAGGGACAAGTGAAGGAGCACTCAAAGAAGTGAAAAATAGGTTACCTCCCCTATACTTAGGGTCGGATGCCCCTAAGTATAGGCAACGTAATAGAGGTAATAGAACAAATAGATATATATACAACACAAGTTCAACACCACCCCTATACTTAGGATAAAGTGCATCCTAAGTATAGCAAAAATCCTAAGCGGGACTTTGGGTGTTAAAAAAAGATGAATGAATGAATGCAATAGACAACATAAATATACAAAGAGGCAGAACTGAAGTGTAAATCAGGTATGAGACGTAAAAGATGAGAATCAAAGAACGCATCTCATACAAAATGAATCAAGGCAACATCGACGATCAATGGGTCATGATCAAGAAAAGGCTTCAGGCGTTGACTGTTGACCCAAAAGGTGGACTCGGAAGATAACTTGGATATATCAATACTGCTGTTGTCATGCACCTTTCTGACTAGATACCGTCCCTTCCATTTTCTGTGCAACTTCCCTGAAAATAATCTCAATCTAGCATCAAATAGACATACTCTCTGATTCGACTCAATCTGCTTATGGCTGATGTGTGAATCATGCCATATCTTCACTCTGCACTTATACTGTAGGCTACTCGAAAAGGTTGTATCTCTAAGCTCCTCTAAGGCTGCCAACTCTGCTATCCTCTGATCTCCTACCCTCTCTGGATCTAATAATATCTCTGTGATTGCCTATAATGACTTGTGCTTGATCTCAATAGGTAAGTGGCATGGCTTTCCATAAACGAGTCGAAATGGAGATGTACCCAAAGGAGTTTTGAAGGATGTCCTATAGGCCCACAAGAACGAGTCCAAAAGCTGTGGTCAATCCTTTTGGTCTGGGCGGATAAACTTTTGCAATATCGTCTTGATCTCTCAGTTAGAAACCTCAACAAGACCATTCGTTTGTGGATGATATGGAGTGGCAACTCTATGGTCTATGTTGAATTCGTTAGCAATGGCCCTTACCTTGTCGTTGATGAAATGAGTACCCCCATCATAAATCATAACTTTAGGGACCCCGAATCGTGATATGATATTCTTTCTTAGAAATATGGAAATAGTCCTCCCATCAGTGGCGCATGCGTGGATGGCCTCAACCAGCGACTCACATAATCTACAACCAACAAAATGTACTCAAACCCCTGACTTTTCATGAAAGGGCCCATAAAATCGATTCCCTAAGCGTCAAAAACCTCACAAAAGTGAATGGAAAACATCAACATCATGTCTTTATGACCACAACTGCCCATCCTCTGACAGTTAGTACACCTCTTCATGAATTCATCTTAATCCTTGAAGAGTGTGGGCCTCCAAAGGCTGGATTAGAGAACCTTTTGCGCTATCCTTCTCCCTGAGTGATGTACTACTGCCTCAAGCTTGTGGCATAAGGTGAGGACGTTGTGGTGCTCCACTTGAGTAATACACTGACGTCAGACGCTATCCCCTCCTTCATGGTAAAGGGTGGGATCCTCCCAATGGTACGACTTGGCTTTCGTGAGGAAAGTCTCAAGTCTCTACCTGGTTCAACCTTGTGGAACTTTCTTGGCAACAAGATAGTTCAGAATGTCAGCATACCAAGGGAGATAGGTGATAGCAAGAATCACCTCATCTGGGAAAGTTTTATAATACGTGTGGTTGTCTCTGAATCTTTAAGATGCTCTAATAAGGAGAGGTGATCCACCACCACATTCTGGACTCCAGACTTATCCTTAACCTCAATATCGAACTATTGGAGTAGAAGGATCCATCTGGTCAATCGTGCCTTGGAATCCTTTTTAGCCATTGAGTATCGGATGGTGATCCGATCAGTGTATATAGTCACTCTAGATCCAAGAATGTAAGATCTGAACTTATCTAATGCAAAGACTACTGCTAACATCTCTTTCTCCGTAACAGTGTAGTTCCGCTAGGTGGAATCCAAAGTTCTACTAGCATAGTGAATTGTAAAACGTAACCATCCCTCCTCTATCCTAAAACATCCCCTACGGCAAAATCTGAGGCATCCATCATGATCTCGAATGGGAGAGACCAATCAGGTGGATGAAGGACATGAGCCTGGACAACCAGGTTCTTTAGAGTCTCAAATAATGAAAGACACTTATCATCTACAAGGAACTCGGTCTCCTTTGTGAGAAGATCTGTAAGCGGTTGGGTACGACTGAAGTCCTGAATGAACCATCGGTAAAAACCGACATGCCCCAGAAAAGATCGTAACTGCTTCAAATTGGACGACAAATTGAGCTTCTTGATGATATCCACCTTGTCCGGATCGACCTCCAGGCCACTTATGGAGGTGATGTAACCAAGGACCATCTCTTGAGTCATAATAAAATGGCTCTTCTCCCAAGAAATAACAAGGTTGACCTCAATGCATCGCTGAAGCACATGGTCTAGGCAAGAAAGAAAAGCATCAAAGTAGTCGTCATCGACTGAAAAATCATCCATGAAGACCTCTATACAGTCACCCACCATGTCCAAAAAGATGGAAAGCATGCACCTTTGGAATGTAGTCAGGGCATTACATAGTCAAAAGGGCATCCTTCTAAAAGCATACGTCCCAAACGGACATGTGAACGTTGTCTTGTCCTGGTCTTCGAGCACAATGGCCACCTAATTATACCCTGAGTACCCGTCAAGAAAGAAGTAGTGATTCTTTCCAGCTAATCTCTTAATATTATGATCAATGAATGGTAGCAGGTAGTGATCCTTCTTGGTGGCATGATTCAATCATCTGTAGTCCACACAAACCTGCTAAGAAGTAGGTACACGGGTATCGATATCCTCTCTATCCTCATTTACAACTATAGTGATGCCCGTTTTCTTAGGTACCACATGTAATGGACTGACCCATTTGGAGTCGGAGATGGGGTAGATAAAATCGGTGCTCCACCACTTTGATATTTCCTTAATAACAATCTCTCAATGATTTGTGTTCAGCTTGCATTGAAACTCACGAGATGGCTTGGCATCATCCTCGAGATAGATGTAGTGGGAGCACAGAGTCGGGCTTAACCCCTGGAGATCTGCTATAGACCAATCAATTTCCTCACAGTTTCTCTTAAGAAATTCCATCAAATGAGATTCTTGGTCATCAGTCAAATCCGCTGAGATAATGTCTGGTTCTCCCGCAAGGAACATGTACTTCACGCTCTGCAGTAAGGTCTTCAATTTTGTGCATGTGGGAGCTGGTAAATCTGGCCTTTGAAATGTCTGTATGAAAGCTACCAGATTTGAATGTGAAAAATCTATCTGTATCTCTGATCTCGACGAAGATGGCCCTTCTGGTGTCTCTATCAACTGCATTAGCATTGTCTCCGTCCTGGATGTAAGCTCTATAAACAACAAACACGGTAGATACTCATCAAAATCATGTCAATCAAAATCCGTGTCTGAGTTGGAGGGATCAATATGGCAAGAAATATAATCTGTTTTGTAATTTGAATCATCATCACCAGCCTCTGTTGTATCCTGCTCCAAAAGTGTGCGCTCTGAACTCTCGTCAGCTGGCATTTGTAAATCTGCCAACTCTGAAGATGTGACTAGAGCTCGTGAATCGTCATCTTACCAAACTGCTTCATCATCTGTCATCACGAAGTTGCACTTGTCGTGGATGTCCGGCTCTGAATATGTCATCTTCTCTGAGATGGTTGAATCTTTGGCTCTCAGTTCCTCAATGATATCTATTTTTATGCTTCTGCCATGGATGCAAAAGTATACCTTCCTACTATCATGATCAGACACGACCTTTGTTGTCGCTAGGAAAGGTCGGCCTCATATGATCGAAGCATCTATCACGCATTTAGGATCTCCATGTACAACATGACGAAGTTCACGGGGAATTTCAGGCCCTGGATGGTGACGACAACATCCTTCAGAAACCCCTTCGACCTCTTGACAGATCTTTCTGCAAACTGAAGTACGGTCCTGCTCTGTCTGAGAGGATCAAACTCGAAGAAATCAAGTAAGGCTGTTGGAAGAAGGTTAATAAAAGAGCTGTTGTCTGATAGAGTTCAATCAAACCACTCTCGTGAATGTGGCATTTAACATATGGAGCCCTGGCATCTGGCCTCTTAGCTGATAAACAGTTTTGGATAGTGAAGCATATGGCACGTATAAGCATATGGACCTCTTTCGCATTGTTGCATCTCTTCTTCCTGCAGACTATGGTTTTCTCTCTAAGATTCTTCCGTAAGAGATGTGCTCCAATGCCTCTTGTAGAGTCAGTTGAATGTGGAATCTGTCTATCATCTGCTCGCTGAACTCTAGTTGCTGTCTTTTTTTTGATTTTTCTATTTTTTGTCCTTCCCTAAGCGGAGTGCTTAAGGGAAGGGGATGTCTATACCCTCATCAGGAACTGGAGGGTCTGGAGTAGGGATCGGTTTCTGACCATACAAGTGGTTGGAATCCATACAATCATCATCAATAATCACAATAGATGGACTCGGAGAAGAAAAAAAAATCTTTCCTTTATTCATCTTTTTGTTTTTCAAATTTGTTCATTTTTTTGTAATTTTCTGGACACATCATCCTTAGAAACGGGAATAACAGTAAAAACAACTAGATCATCTATACATGGAATCTTGGTGGCATCAATACCACCTACAACATTTGAATAAGCGGCATTAGTACCACACTCTAGCCCATCATGTGGAATACTGGTGGCATCAACCCCACCATCGTCATGAACTACGACATTAACGTCGCTCTCTACTCCATCTAGAGCTCTGGGATTTGCATCTAGATGTCTCCTAGATGAGGTGTTGCACGTTGGCTTCCTACTGCTCCTAAGTGTCACAAAATTAGCAGCAAATAAACAACGAATCCAAGTACCTCACTAGGAGTGGTGGACTTTGTCGACTGTACCTACTCAGATTTCCTCTTTAGGTTGTTCGGATTCTTCTTAATCTGTGCATGTATGGCGGTGATGAATCTCGAATTCATCACTCTAAATCTCATTAATTAAGCTCAAGTCCCTCAAAATCAACAGCATTTCTGCATTTATTCTGCATAATTAGCATTCATGCATGTTTTAATAAGAATTGCGTTTTAGCACTAATTTCTGCACAAAATAAGAAGCCAAAAATCCAAGCCAAAAATTGACCTGTAAATGGCCTAACTTCCCTGATTTTTAACTCATTCATGCCAAATCCAAATGATCCAAAACCACTCCACTGTGTACACATCACTAACAAGAATAAATGAAAATACAAAAAAAAATCACTAACCCAAATAAGTGGACCAAAAACCCAAACCCGAGTTTCAGGATTTCTGGACTAAAAGCCCCATATCTTCCCCATCCAATGTCCGTTCTGATCCTACTCACTTTTGAACTAATATACATTTAATTACCTTCAAAACAAGACTAAGTTCAAATGAATCGGAGCTCATATGTGAAAGTTGGGTTTTGGGCCCCTTTTGTACATTGTGTATTTTAGCGGTTTTTGACCTGATATTTTATGTACATTTTAACCCATTAATAAAAATAAAAAAAATAGATTAAGGTGTCTTTATTTATCTTTGATTCTTCCATATTTTTTTCGGATTTTTTATCTGGTTTGAAAAATGACAAAAAATAGAAAACCCAAAAATCAAGGTATTCTATGTACATTGGATACCCCAAAAATTCACTTTGTGCATTTGATCGACTTTGGTTTTGATGTCTTCATGAAAATTGTAGATCTCAACGAGACGAGCATTTTTTGTGAAGGAACTTTTCCAATCCGAGGTCATTTGCTATTTATTTTGCATTTTACAAAATCTTTATTTTTTGATTTTTCTAGTGCTGACACATGGCGGCCCCTGGGGCCACCACGTGTCAGCCTTTTTTGGGCTTATTTATTTTATTTTTTATTAAAAAAAGATAAAATACCCGCACGTGCGAGGCACGTACCCCCAAGCACGTGCGCTCCCCTCTCCCTTTCAGCAACCATGTGGCGCGTTCGAGGCCGTTCGATCTCGGCCGATCGAACGGCCTGTGGTCGTCGTCTTCCCGCGCCCCCTACCATAACCTCCAACGCAAACCTCGCAACCACCACCCCGCCAACAACCTCCGCTCATCTCGCAACCTTCTCCTCCGCATATCCCGCCCTCGCAGCTCTATTTAAACGAAGCACCGCCCCGATTGCCAGGCATCCGCCGACATACCCAAATCATCAAGGCCCCGCCGGTGGTGACAGACCGGCAACCCTTCACTTGCGGCGAGATCCGAAGCACCATCTTCGAGCTTCGTTGCAGCGCAGATAAACCCTGCCTCCTGCCCTTGCTCCAGCCTGAGCCGTAGAGCCCACGACCAATGTCAACACCTTCACCTTCTCCGACTCGTTACGACAAATCCACCACCAACGTTCAACTTCGAGCTACTCCGCCTACGTCTTCTACGACCGCCTACCTGACGACCACCTTCTCCAGCCAACGTCGACAACTACTCCGCCTCGCCTCCACCGACCATCTCCGACAACTGCAGCTCCTGCGGCCACTCTTCACGGTGTCAACGACACCGCTCTGCCACACGGACAACAACAACTTGGCCTCCTCGCCTCCACCTTGAACCAACCCCTCCTCTGCATCACAATCGGTGGCCGACCTTCAGAACGACTCCACCACCGTGGCCGGGGACCTTCTCCTCCTCTCCACCAGCGACACAATGCCCCTCGCCACCAGCCGCTACAGGAGCAACACCGGCCTGCCGCCCCTTCGCCTCGCCTTCGACCGGGCTCGGAGCCCGAGACCCCAGCACGTGCGAGGCACGTGCGTGGGGGACATCAGCGTGACATTAACCCAGGTCACGTGCTTTGCACGTGACCGTGGGTAAACTACATGCACACCCCCGGAGGTTAGCCTATTTACACCAACGTCCAGCCATCCAAGGAGAATGTGCGCCGTACGTGCTCCCTTGGAAAAATTGCAGAGGAGTCCTCCAGGAGATTGGTAATTACAGAAAGTCCCCCACTGCATTATTTATTTATTTATTTATTATATATCGTAATTGTACTTTCACCCCTGTGTTCCCTTACTATTCTAGACTCGTACATTGCATATTTTATTTATTCAAAAAATAACATGATGTTCTTCCATTAATTCTCTACTGTTTGACATATCGTAGACATTTTTGTGAGTAGTGGTTAATTAATAATCAATTAGTTTGAGAAAAATTGCAAATTTTGCCCATTTTATGCTCTTTAATTTGCTATTGATTAACCGTTGCTCTAAAAATTCCCAAAAAATCATTTAGTGTAGAGTTATTGTGCTTGACATTGTGCCCAAAAAGATTTGCATTTGCATCCATAGATTGTCCTATAAAAATCATTTTGTATATTTCAATGTTTGATTTTTAATAAGTATTATATCTCACATTTTCAAGGTTTAAGATTTTTCTGAGATCCATCACCTAGTGATAGATCTTAGATAACTTTATCCATAAAAAACAAGTAAGTTTAATATTTATTATAATTAAATATTGAAATTCACTCTGTTTGCATTTAAAATTTCATAAAAAATCATATTGATCCAAAAATTCCAAAAAAACGTACAGTGCACACATTTCATCATACTTTGCATTGTGGCCAAGTTTCATATTTTCCGGACATTGTTTGATCGACTTTTACTTTTTAGTCCCTAAAATAGGCTGAAATTGCATCTTGCATCCCTTATTGCATTTAAAAATTCCAAAAAAAAGACCGCCTCAAAAATCGTGCACGAATCTTGATAGGGATAATTTGAGGTTGTTCCTTTGCCTCTTTGTGTTCAACTTTGGGACTTGCCCAAGTAAAATAAACATAAAACCACTCGATTAGAAATTGATTAAAATATTCGTGGTTATTTTCTTGACCGATTCCGATCGCATCCTACAACGCATGAATGACAAAATCATATTTTTACGCACGGTCAAATAAAACAAACACATCTTCTCAACAAGCGGATTTCATACCCGTCAGATGGCGTCATTGCCGGGGAAGCAAACGACTTAGTTTTGTGTTTTGAAATTTCTTGTTCGATTTTCCGCATTTTCAGGTAGTCTGACCCCCGAATTTTTCGTTGTAAATTTCATTTTATTTCCTGCATTTATTTTTCAGCATTTATTTCTCTTATTTTATTTTTTGATTATTTTTGAGTCACTCTCTTACATTTTCTTTCTTATTTTTCTTGTGAGGTACGCGGCGTACGTGGAACAGTTTTTCAAGAAACCGACGCATCTTCACCGACTTCCGAAAAGCCGCAATTAATTTAAGATCGAGTCGAGTCGTGAGAGAGCGTAGAGTCTAGGTTTTTAGTTTCCGCAAATTTCAATTTCTACTCATTTATAGCGGTGTTCGTTTGGACTCTCACGTGTGTAAAAGACTTTGAACTCTTCTTGTGGTGTGTCGTGGCCTGTTTCACTCTCCGGTGAGGGTGGGGCCTGACTTGAGTGATGATTAGGATAGACCTACACATACGGCTCTTAGAGCATTTAATTTCTTTATTGTGCTCGTATGATCTTAAGCCACACTTCACTATTAATTGAGACGCACATAGATCGTTCCATTTAGCCAAAATTTAACTCAATTCTTCCTCGATAATAGAAATTTCTGCTTAGGTGCGGTTTTTCATTGGCTTGCATTCATTTAGAATAAATTTTTAATTCTGTATTGCATCCCACATGAAGATTGCGAGGATTCACTATAAGTCTTCTAACTGAGCATACATCATAGTTTTTCACGTGCATTGGCTTTTGCCGAACTTCTCCCTCTTGTTTTATCACATAACTCTAAAGGAAGTTGGGACTGGACGGTAGACGTGTATTTGTGTTCATTTAAATTCTTCAGTGATCATCAAATTAATATTGGGACTGCTAAATATAGTCGATCAAAATAACCCATAAAATCAAGAATTTTTGCGGGAGAGCAACCCCGACCTTGGATGCTTTTATTTTTTCTGAGTGAGCGAGAGACGACACTTATGGTTAGAGCCCAAAATCGGATTTTTATATTGACTACCGATTCTATCAAAAATGATTAGCTACTTCTCAGTGAGGATCTACGGGTAGCCGGTAAACGGTCCGGATTTCCTTAGCATAGTAGGTGGTTTAGAGGACATTGCGTAAGGCTCCGTCCTCAAGTAACACGGGTAGCCGTTCTACGGTCCTTACTTACACCCATACTGGCTGAAAGTAGGTGCAACTAGTTGTAAGAATTCGGGCCAGTCATTACGAAAATTTTGGCACCTAACAACTCGCTAAATTTTTGCCAAGATTGATTTATTACCAACTAAAATTAAAAAGATAATAGCCAAACTCTTACGGCTTCATTGTGTGTGTTGGCCCGGGGTTTAATTTGTATTTGTATTGGTGTGCATGAACCGATTTCGAAGATCAACAGCCGCACATTTGATAAAATTTCTTTTAACTATCCCGTGCAATCATCTCTCTCATCTCTTGATTTAAACCTCATCATGGAACTTTTTCCAGATCATAAAAATCAATTCATCTCAAACAAACCCAATCGATCATTCCTTTCAGCTCTTTCAAAAATGGCTGAACGTTTATCCGAGAATCCATCAGAGCTATATTATGAAAATGAATTCGTATCAGTTAGACCCAAAACACCCCATCTTCAACCACCAATAGATCTGACACCCTCTGATAATCCGATCTGTTTCATGAATGACAACCCTCTGTATTCAGACCAAATAAACCAACAACTGATTGAGGTCTCCACTTCTTCATATATCAATCCTCTCTACGCCGATCATATAATTCATCCTTCATATTCGGTAAATGTCAACCCATCATTCATGGGAGATGATAACCACATGATTGAATTGAAAACTTCTTCACCTCTTCCATCGACCCTACCCAGGAACACCAATGAACAAGCATCATCTTGGATTGACCATGACAACCCCCTCTTCAGACATGATACTCATATAGAGGATTGGACCGACCACATAGGACCACATGAACCTTGTATGTTGAATCCACAACATCAAGGTCCGACCACTCATAAACAAAGGATTAAACTCTACTCGGACCAACTCCGCATACCTAAACCATATGAGCAGCCACCTTCCATGATTATTGAGGAGATATTTTCAGAAAATGATGATCATATATCAGATATTTCAAGAGACTCCTCTCCTAGTACATATAGGAAAATGGAAGAGGAAATTCAATTACAAAAACACACCCCAACTGCTCCCATGATTGGTCATGAAAAGATTTTGGAGAATATTTTGAGGATGAATAAGAAATTTAATTTTATGGAGGATAGATTTCGAGAATTTGCCGATCGATTAATTTCAATCTCTGGTAACTCGGATATAAAAATGAATGAGGAAATGATTGGATCTAAGACTGAAAATTTTGAGGATATTCAGGAACCCGGGGACGATTCTGACAGTGTCACTTCTTCATATTATTCCCATAGAAATGACTATGCCTCTGACTCCCACTCTGAACATCAGAACCCCTGCTCATATGAGGAACATACCACATCACCACACCACAAAGAAAATACAAAAAATAGGAATATTCGAAAACCACAAAAAAACAAAAATCCAGAAAATTTCATAAAAATTGAGACTGAAGAAGATTTGAGGAATTTGGATCCTGCTATATGAGAAGCATTGGAGAAGAAATTAATTTTTAAACTTCCCTTTATAAAGGCCATTGAACACTTCCCTGACCTCAAAGTATTTGTAATGGAAAAATTAATGATAAAAAAGTCGGACAGGATACGGACAAAGACTGAAAGACATATCTTGTCAATGGCCTCCTCCTTGGTGTTGAGGAGAAAAACCAAGAGCCGCATAGTGAAGCGGTTGCCTAGATTTGACTGCATAATCAAAGTCACAATTTTCACCCATGCTCGGATTGATGACGATTCACCGATCAGTATCCTCCCGACCTCTGTATTTCACAAACTCAAACTTGGACAGATCAGGAAAATACGAGAGATTATTCAATAGGAAGACCAATCGATAAAGAGGTCGAGAGGAATCATTTCTGTCATCATAAAATTCCAAGGTGCTCCGCTCAAAGTAGAGTTCACGATCATTGATATTGAGCATCAAGGATAATTCACCCATTCTCCAATTATTCTCGGAAAACTATTCTTAGTATTGTCAAAGGCAATTATCGATTGTGAGACTCGGGAAATCAATTTTAAAGTATTGGAAGCACTTAGATCTGACCCTGTCTTTGAGGAACCACGATCTTCTGAGGAAACCCACGAAGTCCCCGACAGCCGCAATCGTGAAGAGGTAGAAGAGCCCTACCCTGCTACGACACCTGAGATAGCGGTTGTTGATGAGGCTATTGGTTTAGAGAATCTCCCCCCTGCTCCATTCCCAGCTGCGCTCACCGTGGAGAATCAAGTACATGAATCATATGATCCGGAGACTTATGCATGGGCACACCCTGGGTCAACCTATTCTGACTACATGGATCACATCAACTAGACACAGGAATGCTCCAATGTCAAATCAATTGAGAACGAACATGCAGAAACTCTCCCCAGTATTTCAATTCCTGTGGATCTCAAAATAGACAAATCCTTCTACTACGATCCTAAGACATTTGCATGATCGCACCCTGGAGCAACATTCTCTGAATACTTGGACCAAATCATCCCAAATCGAGAGTGCACCAACATTCAGAAGACTAAGAACAAACAAGCAGGACGAAAACCAACCAAGGAGAAGAATTCTAATGATTATTCATCTGGATACTCAAGTGAACCGACACCTTCACGAAGCAAGGGAAAGAAAGTCACCTTTGACCTTTCGGAAGAGGAATCGTTTGATGATCCCTCATCAGGTCCGGAAAAGGTAATCTACATGAGTGAAGTGTGTTCGGCAGCTCTAAAGCCATATCTTCACAAGGATCCAAAATTCGACTCTCGTTGGACAACTCCCTTCCTAACTACTATTTATCCAAAGCTGATGCTCCTGCCCTCTTCAAGTACACTGGAATTATTTCTTATGAATTGACTGAGACCGGTGCTTCTGAGTATTCATTTGAGGACAAACCACTTGATCTCAAGAAGGAACGAATTCTGAGGAAACAATTGAAGAAACAAAAAGACAAGAGTATTTGGAGTATGTCCACTTTAGAATACTACTCCTCTGAGGATAATTCTGATGATGGATATCTTTCATCTGACTCAAATACTTCATCCATTATCCATTATGATTTATCTGAGGATGACACTGATAATAGTTGGGAATCGTATGCTTCATCTCCGACTCGTTATTATGATCTCCCATCACAAGGTCACAAGAAGATCAGCCGAAAACCGTCTTAATCATCGGCAATCCACCCTCCCTCCCGACTATGTGTTGGGTCCGAAATTTTTCTTAACAAGACAAAAAACTAAGCCATTTGTCTCTTAACAAGCAAATTGAAAACCGAACGAAAATTTTCAATTCGATCATGTGGTTATTATCTTTCATGAATAGTGGGTTGACATTTATATGAAGGATGAATTGTATGATTGGCGTAGAGAGGATTGATATATGAAGAAGTGGAGACCTCAGTCAGTTGTTGGTTTGTCTAGTCCGAATACAAAGGGTTGTCATTCAAGAAACAGATCGGATTAGCAGAGGGTGTCGGATCTATTGGTGGTTGAGGAGGAGGTGTTTTGGGTCTAACCGATACGAATTCATTTTCAAAATATAGATCTGACGGATTCTCGGATAAACATTCGACCATTTTTGAAAGAGCTGAAAGGAATGATCGATTGGGTGTGCTTGAAATGAATTGATTTTTATGATCTGGAAAAAGTTCCATGACGAGGTTTAAATTAAGAGATGAGAGAGATGATTACACGGGATAGTCAAAAGAAATTTTATCAAATGTATGGCTATTGATCTTCGAAATCGGTTCACGCACACCAATACAAACACAAATCAAACCCCGGGTTCACCAACACACACAATGAAGCTCTAAGAGTTTGGCTATTATCTTTTCAATTTTAGTTGGTGATAAATCAATCTTGGCAAAAATTTAGCGAGCTGTTAGGTGCCGAAATTTTCGTAATGACCGGCCTGAATTCTTACGACTAGTTGCACCTACTTTCGATCAGTATGGGTGTAAGTACGAACCGTAGAATGGCTACCCGTGTTACTTGTGGATGGAGCCTTAAGCAGTGTCTTCTAAACCACCCACTCTGCTAAGGAAATCCGGACCGTTTATTGGCTACCCGTAGATCCTCACTGAAAAGTAGCTAATCGTTTTTGGTAGAATCAATAGTCAATATGAAAATCCGGTTTTGGGCTCTAACCTTAAGTGTCGTCTCTCGCTCACTCAGAAAAAATAAAAGCATCTAAGGTCGGGGTTGCTCTCCCGCAAAAATTCTTGATTTTATGGGTTATTTTGATCGGCTATATTTAGCAGTCCCAATTTTAATTTGGTGATCACTGAAGAATTTAAATGAACACAAATACACGTCTATTGTCACGTCCCAATTTCCTTTAGAGATATGTGATAAAATAAGAGGGAGAAGTTCAGGAAAAGCCGATGCACGCGAAAAACTATGATGTATGCTCAGTTAGAAGACTTACAATGAATCCTCGCAATCTTCATGTGGGATGCAATACAGAATTGAAAAATTATTCTAAATGAATGCAAGCCGATGAAAAATTGCACCTAAGCGGAAAGTTCTATTAGAGGGGAAGAATTGAGTTAAATTTTGGCTAAATGGAACGATTTATGTGCGTCTCAATTAATAGTGAAGTGTGGCTTAAGATCCTACAAGCATAATCAAGAAATTAAATGCTCTAAGAGCCGTATGTGCTGGTCTATCCTAATCGCCACCCAAATCGGGCCCCACCTTCACCGGAGAGTGAAACAGGCCACGACACACCACAAAAAGAGTTCAAAGTCTTTTACACACGCGAGAGTCCAATTGGACACCGCTATAAATGAGCAGAAATTGAAATTTGCAGAAATTAAAAACCTAGACTCTACGCTCTCTCACGACTCGACTCGATCTTAAATTAATTGTGGCTTTTCGGAAGTCAGTGAAGATGCGTCAGTTTCTTGAAAAACCGGTACACGTACACATATGCCGAGTACCTCACAAGAAATATAAGGGAGAAAATGTAAGAGAGTGACTCAAAAATAATAAAAAATAAATAAAATAAGAGAAATAAATGCTAAAAAATAAATGCAGGAAATAAAATGGAATTTACAATGAAAAATTTGGGGGTCAGACTACCCGAATGCGGAAAACCGAACAAGAAATTTCATAACACAAAACTAAGCTGGTTTCCTCCCCGACAACTGCGCCATCTGACGTTTCCAAAATCACAGTGTTGAAAGAGATGTGTTATTTATTGTCGTGAAAAATATGGTTTGTCATTCGTTGTAGGAGGCAATCGGAATCGGTCAAGAAATAACTACAAATATTTTTTTTTCTATTTTTTAATCAAGTGGTTTTATGTTTATTTTACTTAGGCAAGTCCCAAGGTCGAACACAAGGAGGAAAAGGAACAATCTAGAGTTATGTCTATCAAGATCCGTGCACGGTTTTCGAGGCGGTCTTTTTTTGGAATTTTTAAATGCAATAAGGGATACAAGATGCAATTTTAGCCTATTTCAAGACTAAAATGTAAGAGTCGATCAAATAATGTCCGAAAAATACGAAACTTGGCTACAACGTAAATTACGATGAAATGAATGCACTGTAATTTTTTTGGCATTTTTGGATGCAATATGAATTATTTAATGAACTTTAAAATGCAAACAAAGTGATTTTTAATATTTAACTATAATAAATATTAAACCAACTTGTTTTAAAGGAAAAAATTATATAAGATCTATCACTAGGTGATGGACCTCAGAAAAATCCTAAACTTGAAAATGTTAGATCTAATACCTATTAAAAATCAAACACTGAAATATGCAAAATGATTTTTATAGAGCAATTGATGCATGCAAATGTCATTCTTTTTTAGCACAATGTCAAGCACAATAATCTCTACAATATGCGATTTTTCGAGAATTTTTAGAGTAATGATTAATTAATGGAAAATTTAAGAGCACTAATTAGGCAAAATCCGCAATTTTTCATAGAATAATTAAATATTAATTAACCATTAATCACAAAAATATCCACAATATGTCAACACGTAGATAATTAAATGAGAAACATCATGTTGTTTTGTTAATAATAAAATAATATACTAGAGATGTCTAAAAATGAAGGAGAACACAGGGGTAGAACTGCAATAAATAAACTAAATAAAATGCAACGGGGGGGCTATTATGTAATTACCAAGAACTCCAGGGGCGTTTCTGCAAATTCTCCGGAAGGCCACGTGCCTGGCACGTGCCCTCGGGTCGGCGGGGCTGAGGCGCAAATAGTAGGAAGCCTTGGGGGCCCTTCTGCAAATGTGTTTCTATTCATGTGATGCCTCATTTGCGGAGTCAGGCTCGGGAGGAGTCTTGGCTCGGATCGCCACGTGTTACGCGTCTGTGCCTCGGCGTGGCCCGAGGCTAGTGGCTTGGCGATCGGCACAGAAATAGGCTTGGATTGAATCTGGGTCGGTGATGTCGATCAGATCCGACGCTTGGGATCACTGCAAATGTTGACGGTCAGGATATGAGCTTCTTCTTGATTGAACGGCTAGCGTCGGCCGACAAACGGCCAGGGGACGTCAGAGTAGAGGCTGCACGACGGAGAGCTTCTGGCGGTGGAGGCTCCTGTAGACTTGGCTACGGAGGAGGAGCTCCAGGTGAAGGCGTAGTCGCCGTGGCCGACACACGGCGAGGTGTCGGCGGTGAAGAAGCGTGGGCGGAGGAGCTGGAGCTTTGGTCGTCGGAGAAGATGAAGTCGAAGACGTGATGAATCTTGGAGTCGAGGGCATCAAGGGCGATGGCTGCGTAGCTGGTGCTTCAGGCGATGTGCGGCGAGGTGGCGATGGCGTAGGAGTCTCGCCGGTAGTCGTAGCATCGTCAGAGAAGTCGAAGTTGCGGTCGTAGGTGGCGGTGATGAAGATGATGGAGCGAAGCTTCGCGAGAAGCACGGAGGCGGAGGTGAAGGCGGTCGTGGGTGAGGATGATGATCTAGAGAGAGAGGGAGATCGGAGATGATGGAATGAAGGAGGAGGTACCTGCGGAAGATGGGCTCGACGGTGGTGCACACCGGAGCGGAGCAGTGGCTATAGGTTTCGCTGCGACGAGGTCGTCGACCCCGGATCATGCTGTGGAGGAGATCGTGGTTGTCACTGCTGGAGGAGGTCCTGCTGATGGATCGACGGATATTGCGGGTGGCGGCGGTGAAATCAGGAGCGGCGAGAATTGGGAAAGGGGGAGGAGGTAGGAGACGCACAGGCGCCGTCCGATCGAGCAAGATCGGGCGGTCCCTGTAGCGCCTCGTGGCACAAAGAGAGGGAGAGGGCGGGGAACGTGTGATGCACGCGCGTCTTTTTTTAATAAAAATTAATTATAAAAAAAGTCCAAAAAAGGCTGATACGTGGCAGCCCCAGGGGCAGCCACGTGTCAGCACCAGAAAAATCGAAAAATAAAGTTTTTGTAAAATGCAAAATAAATAGCAAACGACCTCGGATCGAAAAAGTTCCTTCATGAAAAATACTCATCTCGAAGAGATCTACAACTTTCATGAATATATCAAAACAGATCAAATGCACAAAGTGAATTTTTGGGGTATCCCATATACATAGAATACCTATATTTTTGGGTTTGTAATTTTTTTGTCATTTTTAAACCAGATAAAAATCTGAAAAAAATATGAAAAAATCAAAGATAAATAAAGACACCCTAATCTATTTTTTGGATTTTTACTAATACAATAAATACAAACATAAAATATCAGGTCAAAAACCGCTAAAATACACAATGTACAAAAGAGGCCCAAAACCCAACTTTCACATATGAGCTCCGATTCACTTGAACTTGGTCTTGTTTTGAAGGTAATTGAATGTACATTAGTTTAGTAAATGAGTAGGACCAAAACGGACACTGGATGGGGAAGATATGAGGTATTTAGTCCGGAAATTCTGAAACTAGGGTTTGGGTTTTTGGTCCACTTACCATGGTTAGTGATTTTCTTGTATTTTTTATTTATTCTTGTTAGTGATATGTACACAATGGAGGTGGTTTTGTGTCATTCGGAATTAGCATGAATGAGATAAAAATAAGGGAAGTTAGGCTATTTACAGGTCAATTTTTGGCTTAGATTTTTGGCTTCTTATTTTGTGCACACATAATGGATAAAATGCAATTCTTATGAAAACATGCATGAGTGCTAATTATGCAGAATAAATGCAGAAATGCTGATGATTTTTGAGGGATTTGAGCTTAAAAAATGAGATCTAGAGCGATGAATCAGAGATTCATCATCCCCTATACTTAAACCATGCTTGTCCCTGAGCATCAAAAAGAAATGCCATGAGGTGAAATGAGATTGGGTTCCATACCAAGACCATGTGCTGAAGGTGAAAGTGAAACTAGACTCGACCTTTGGATTATTAGTGTGGCGGAACTTCTGTGAGACTTAGAATTTTAAAATCAACAACCCTCAAGTTCTACATATCATTGTCACAGTTTCGGCTCAAAAGTCATCTTAGATCAATCCTCTTTCCAAAGTATACACTATGAACATTGAACAACCGACTCATGTGTGTGAAGGGTTTTATCTCTTCCCATACAGAATGCTGGACTACCATGCTCCTCTCCTCTCTAGTAACTCGTCCTCAGGGAGTCAGGTATTTCCTTCTAAGGTCTGTCGCGTTGTGTTCACAATCGTATTGGGGGAGAAGTTAAAAGAAGGGGAAAAGAACTGGAGGGTGGCCAGTGTAGTCATCTCTCCTTGTGAAGCTGGCCATTATAGCCGAGTCTCCACCAAGATATGCAGGTTTCTTGAAGCTTGGACCTTTTTGGTCAGATTTTATTTGGTAGAATGCTTCTTTGTATTTGGAATTTTTGATGGTTCTGCTTGGATCTTGTTGTGCCCCTACGGATATAGAGTCTTTTTGTTCCGTACATTTTTTGGGGTCTTAGAAAAAATTGTGCCCAGCCGTCCATCCCTTTTCTGAAGCTTTATTTCAACCCGGGCTCTGATCTTTAGATTTCCACGATACAAGAAAAGAAACTCACACAGTCTTCCAACATCCCATCTGAGTTGAGCTAATTGCATATTGCGAGAGTACAAATTAATTCGCTATTCCAGAGTTGTACCAAGAATGAAGAGACTAGGTTAGACACTAAGAGTCAAACGCTGCACATTGTCATGTGGAACTTAAAGAATTAAGTCAAAGACCTGAAGCTCTTAAAATCCTATTTCTCTGTGAAGTTCATCTGAAAATTAGGTGGATTAAGGTCATGTCCAGACCACTCTCGGCATCTGCTCACAACTCGATTCAGAACCCAATGACTTTTCATAGATGCAAATGAATGCGATGTTGGATGAAGTGCAGGTGTGTGAAATGCAGACACAATTTTTTTTGTTAATTTTTTGATTTTTTTGAAATTTTTTTAATGCAAAAATAAATAAGAAGCCATTTTTTTCAAAAATTTTGGGCACGGTTAGTGTTAGTAGCAAAACTCATTTTCTTTTCTTTTTCAAATTAATTACCCATCCCGTAAATACATATAGACTTACGCGAAAGTACGAGATATGGGTAAAATATATACAAAGTATATATACAGACCCCCCTATAATTAGCGAGTGCTGTGTCCTCAGAGCACAAGAAGCGTAAAGAAGATATAGCTCGAGCTAAGTGTAAGAGAGTGAAAAATGAAAAGAAAAAGAACAAGATTTACAGAACCGCCTCCCCTATACTTAGACTGTGACCAGTCTAAGTATAAAAGAAGAGTGGAAAAGATGAAGCGGTCGGGATATGTGAATGAGGAGGGTATATATAGGTGGATGTCGGTTCCCCCTATACTTAGGCTCTGGTCAGCCTAAGTATAGAAGAAGGGTGGAAGTGAAGTGATCGGGAGAAGGAGAAGGATGGTATATACAGATGGCATCGGTCCCCCCTATACTTAGGCCTTGTAGGAAGAAGACGTACAAGGAGACCGATGTGGTCGGGAGGGAGGGTGGGAATGATCTGATAAATCTTCAATGTCCTCTCTCTGCGTGAAGTAGATGACCTCAACTTGAACTGTCTGCTCTTTGGGTGATTCAATATATGCCTTCAACAATTGTCCATTTACCAAGAAAGGTTGTGCATCATCTTTGAGTTCGGCAATATCCACGCTTCCATTGGTATGCACATCGATGATAATGGAGGGACCTGTCCATTTTGATTTTAGCTTCCCATGAAAAATCTTCAACCTAGCATTAAACAACCACACTTTCTGCCTAGGGACAAAGGTTTTATCTCGAATGTGTCTATCATGCCATCTCTTGACCTTGTCCTTATAAATCACATTGTTGTCATATGCCTGATTTCGGATTTCGATTAGCTCATTCAGATTTAAGTCTCGACATAGTCTCCCAAGGTGACAACTCCAATTCAACTTTTAGATCGCCCATTCTGATTTGTGAATCAATTCTGCAGGTAGATGGCATGGCTTGCCATAGATCATCCTAAAAGGTGAAGTACCGAGTGAAGTCTTATAGGCTGTCCTATAGGCCCATAGAACTTGGTCCAACAGTTTCGAACAATTCTTCCTATCTGGACGAACCAACTTTTGAAGAATACCCTTCACCTCTCTATTAGAAACCTCTGCCATGCCATTAGATTGTGGATGATATGGGTGATAACACGATAATCCACGAGTGTCACCATGAATGATATAAATATGTTGTCGCTGAGGCGACCACTCGTAGAGGACCGGTGTTAGTCAGCAATTAACCCACAATAAAAGAATAAAACAATTGAGTCAAAAATGTGAACTAATATTTATACTCTACCATAAAATGTATAGTGAACAAGCATGTAGAGGTCGAACCACAGAGAGCAATACAAAAATGCATAAGCCTATGATGTGCATGTATCACAGAGTCATCCAAGTGTGAAGCCTATTTTTGTGGGTTTTTATCTTATATATATATTTAATTTTTTTATTTTAATAATATAATTAGGTAATATATATATATATATATTATAGAATATAAACATATAGATGCACATGTATCCATAGAGAGTGAGAATATAACATATGATACATACATTATAGATATATATAACTAATAATATTATTTTTTTTCTTTTTTTTTTAATTTTAGGATTATATATATTAATATATATAGATATATATAAGTATATATATATTTTTTTTATCGAGGAATATGTATACACAAAGGGGAGAGGGGAGTGATAAAATATTTATAAAAAAATATAAAAATACTCAAAAATATAGAAATAAACTCTTTTTGGGATTTTCATAATATTTTACTTTTTTGGTGATTTTTGGGTATTTTTCAAATTGTTTTTGGTATTTTTAAAAGCTGAAATAAGAGAAAACAAGGAAATAGGGACTGGCTGTAAGAAAAATAGGAATTAAAAATAGCAAACAGCCTCAAAATTTTCCCACACTAATTTTCAAATAAAGAGAATAAAATATAGAAGAAACATGAACTGAGTTTGCATTTTTCTGGGTTTTCTTTGATTTTATATATTTCTTTGAAGTTTTTGGATATTTTTGAGTTTTTAAGGTTTTCTTTTGAGATTTTTAGGGATTTTTGGACTGATACAAAAATAGGTCAAAATACATACTAAGGAATTTTTTTGGAATTTTTCGAGGTCTTTTAATATTTTTTTGGAATTTTATAAGTTAGACAGTAAATAAAAGGCATGTTTTTTGATTTTTAATAAATGCGAAAATGCAACAAAATTAAAATCCAAAAATATGGCGTGCAAGGGTACACTAACAGGAGCTTATATACATTTTTGCAAGATTTTTCGAATTAATATGAGGCACAAAAAAATGGACAAAGCATACAAAAATAAATGGCCTAGCAGGGGCATTTTTGCAAATAAAATAATTGTCAGGGGCATCCATGCAAAAATTACAACAGAAATAAACATTTATTTTTATTTTCGGGGCCATTTTACAAATACTAAAACCCGGCGGGGTTTAAATGCAAAAATCACGCGCCTCACGTGGGTGCTGCACGTGAGGCGCAGAGGGACTAAACCGCAAATATAAAAACTCCAGGGGGCGTACTGCAAATTATACAATTTATTTACAATGTAACTTTTTATTTTTGGTATTAAACTATAAATACAAAAAGCGGGGGGGGGGGGCTAGGTCTGAAATTTACCACCTTAGGCGCAGAGATGGACTGCGGTGGGCGCGCCACTTATCCACGTGTCGCTCATCTGACGGCGGATACCGGTTCTCCGATGAAGGGCTCGGATTAGGTGCTCCTCGCTGATTGGACGGTCAGAGCATGTCTTCATCGAACGACTGTCTTTCAATCTGGGCCTCGCCTCCTGATCCAACGGTGGAGGAGGTGTCCGGAAGAACAGGGAAGAAGCTCGCCTCCGGCGAGCTTCGATCGAGAAGCGTGGGCTCCTCCGGGCACCTCCCTCGCACCTGAAGTGCTCTGGACATAGCTGGAAAGCTCCCGCTTCGTCTGATGGTCTTCTCATGGCTCTTGGAGGTCCGAGGTGGTCGGATGAGGTCGGTGAAGAACGGGACCTCCAGGAACCTCTTCCTTGGTTTGATCGAGCCCAGATGGGTTCCTCTCTTCTCTGGACCTGCATAGGAAGAACCGGGAGCGAGGGCGTCCTCCTCGACCCGGGGTTTTCAAGCTTTGCAGCGAAATGGAGTGAGGCGGAGGGGCTTCGGCGTACGGCGGAGGTGGAGCCCGATTCGCGAAGACCGGAGGTCCTCGGTTGGTCAAAGGCGATGGATCGATGGAGAATACGATGAGGAACGAGATGGGGTGAACGAGACGGTCGGTCACGGTCGGGTTCACAGTGAAGAAGTCGCCAGAGCGGAGCTCCGGCGAACTTCGAATTTTTGATTATAAGCTACACCGATTAGCTAAAGACTAAACTAACTACTGGAATTAAAAGCTGACATTAAAACCTAATTAAAAAGCGATAAAAGAGCAGCTCTTATATCTGGGGGCCACCAGGGAGCAGGGCAGACGCCGGAGCTCTGCCACGTCAAAATCCTCCTTCCTCCGGCCGATTCGAAGTGCTGGAACACCCCTCCTGTCATGAGGAACCTTCCAGGGACGAAATCGAGGATTTTGGATGGATTAAAATTGGCCAAAATGAGGAAGGGAGCAGAGCTACTTATTTATAGACAATGGCCTGGAGCCTTATTGACCGGCGATTATTACTTAATCCAATGAATATCTAATTGATCTAAGAGTTCGGCGGGTATCAGTGATCATCCAAGATCATTTCTTGTTAAAGAAGCGAGCTCGATCGATGGATGAGATGCTCGTAAAAAATGGATGAAAACCGGGGAAAAGATGGTTCAGAGGCGCCAGAGCTTGGATGGGACAGTTGACCAGGCGGTCAACAAGGGCTGGCGCCCCATTGGTCCAGATCGGCCGCTAGAAGACAAAATAGGACCCCTTATTAGAAATTGATTTATTTAGCCTAGTAAATGATTTTATTAATTTTTTCTTATAAAATAAAAAATGTGTATTATTTCTTGTAGTATTTATTTACAATTTTTATTGAATTTTTTGGAGTGTTTTATTATAGTTTTAATTTAATAATGTGTGTATGTATGTATTTACATGTATTTTGTTTCTTTTAATTTTTTATTTGTTTATGTTATTTTATTATTTTATTGGCTTATTTAATAAATTTATAATTTATTTTTGTGAGTAAGGGGGTATTTTTATTTAATTTTTATGAGTTTATTTTCATTTTTAAATAAATAGGTATATGTATATGTAGGTATACTTCTTGGTATTTTACCTATGTATTTTGTATACTTAATTTATTTAATGTATTTTATTGATTTTTATTTTGGATTTACATTTTTAACGAGTTATGTATAAAGTATACATTATTATAAAAAATATAAAAGAATAAAAGAACAAAAGAATAAAGTCCTTTATATATATATAGATGGATAGCATAGGTATTTTGTCTATGAATTTTATAGACTTATTTTTTTTCACAAATTCTTTTTGGTTTCCTTTTACTTTTAATATGTACATGCATTATATATATTATTTACAAAATTCTAAAAATATAAATTTGTTACAATAATGAATAATGAATAAATGGAATATTTTAATCAATACTATATACAAGGAGGGCTAAAAACCTAACTTTTGCATATGGATTCAAAAAATTATGAAACCAATTTTATTAAATAGTTCTTGGAAAGCTATATACAATTAAAGATGAGTTTGGTGATTTGGAGTTTTTATTTGCAAGATATGGGTCTGTGAAGTTGAGATTTTGGCTTTTTATTCTGTGTATAAAATGTACACTGAGTATTATTTTTACACAAACTCAATTTTGTATTTTTATTTATATTATTATCTACAACTTTCATGTACAAAGTTTCTTTATTTGATTAATGAATAAGTATGTACAAAATAGGTGTCAAAAAATGCATAAATAAATGCATGAATAAATGAGGTATTTATTGTACACTGGCCCTTATCTCCCCCTACTTTATTCCTTGTCGACCAATTCCATGCTGGCCTTGGTCTCGGGGTTTGGGTCATAAAATATCTTCAATATTTTATTCCTTTTTCTTTTCTTCTCTTTATTCTATAATTTTGGCATTAAACACCTTATTTAATGTGTAATTAATATAATGAATGATGAATGCTATTATGTACAATTTGATGCTATTTACATGCATTTGCTGGGGTTTTTGAGGCCAAAATGATAGAATAAAAGTGATGAAATGGAGATTCATCAATGGGTTGGCTATTCTATGCTCAAATTTGTACTCCTTAGCCAAAGATCTCATCTCCCTGTTCACAAAGTGGCTACCTCCATCAGAAATCAACACTTTTGGTATCCCGAACCTTGCAATGATATTATCCTTGATAAACTTACAAACGACTTTGTTATCTGCAGTTCGGGATGGAATAGCCTCTACCCATCTTGATAAATAATCAACCGCTAATAATATGTACTCAAATCCATTGCTGTTGGGAAAAGGAACCCATGAAATCAATCCCCCATGCATCGAAAACATCACAGAAAATCATTGGTTGCATGGGCATTTCATCTCTTTATCCCACAGTCCCTCCCATTCTTTGACAAATCGGGCATGACCGTACAAATTCATTAGCATCTTGAAATAAGGTCCGCCAGTAAAATCCACATTGGAGTACCTTGTGCGGTTCTCTTTCCTGAATGGTGTCCTCCAGCCTCGAGAGAATGACAATGTGTGAGGACACTCTGATATTCCTCCCGAGAAATACATCTTCTCCAGACACAATCCGATCCTTCATAGAAAAGGAAAGCATCGTCCCAATGGTATTTTCTCGAATCTGACTTCAATCGATCAATCATTTTCTTGGTCCAACCAAAGGGAACCTTCTTGGAGACAAGATAGTTCACTATGTCGGAATACTGCATGGGTGAATCAATAACACAAACTGATTCGTCTAGAAAAGTCTCCTTAATGGGTCCAGTGTCAGGATAATTGTTTTGCTCAATTTAGGAAAGGTGATCAGCAACAACATTCTTTATTCTAGGTTTATCCTTGATCTCCAAATTAAATTCCTGGATTAACAAGATCCATCTCAAAAGTCGTTCCTTGGCATCTTTCTTATCCATGAGATATCTAATTGCCGTGTGATATGTGAAAATTGTCACCTTGGAGCCCAATATGTATGATCTGAATTTTTCAAGGGTCCAAACAACCGCGAGAATTTCCTTTTCAGTTACTGTATAATTTCTCTATGCAGGATCCAACACTTTGCTCGCATAGTGAATCGCATAAGGAATTCCATCTCTTCTTTGTCCAAGTACCGCTCTGACAACAAAATCCGATGCATCAGTCATGATCTCGAAGGAAAGAGACCAATCGGGAGCTTGTAATATCGACGATTCACATATTTTCGTTTTCAGAAGCTCGAAGGCCTCTAGACACCTGTGGTTTACAATAAACTCGGTGTCTTTTCCTAAGAGCTCAGTCAGTGGGCGAGCGATCTTTGAAAAATCTAGGATAAAACTTCGATAAAATCCAACATGCCCTAAGAACGACCTCACTGACTTGACGTTGGTTGGTGGCTCAAGTTTCTTGATCACATCCACCTTGGCAGGGTCAACCTCCATTCCCTTTTTGGAGATGATGTACCCCCAACATGATACTCTCAACCACCACAAAGTGACTTTTCTCCCAAGAGACTACCAAATTAACCTCCCTGCATCTCTGGAGGACTTATTCTAAGTGCACTAAACATGTATCAAATGAATCACCATGAACTGAGAAGTCAACCATGAAGACTTCCAGGAAATCACCCACCATTTCGGCAAATACGTCAATCATGCACCGCTGAAATGTTCCTGCGGCATTACAGAGCTCGAATGGCATGCGCTTGAATGCGTAGGTACCGAAGGGACATGTGAACGTGGTCTTTTTTTGATCCTCGGGAGCGATAGCTACTTAATTGTAGCCGGAGTACTCATCAAGAAAACAGAAGAATGCTTTCCCTGCAAGTCTCTCCATGATTTGATCAATAAATGGCAGTGGGAAGTAATCTTTCTTGGTCGTAGCATTCAAGCGCCTGTAATCGACACGGACGCGCCACGACGTGGGTACTCGGGTCGCGATCTCTACCCCCTCCTCATTTGTGACCATCTGTATTCCCGACTTCTTCGAGACGACATGAAGGGGGATCACCCACTTGGAGTCAGAGATGGGGTATATAAATCCTGCTTTGCACCATTTCTCTATCTCTTTCTTAACCACTTCCCAAAGATTGGGGTTTAATCTTCTTTGAAATTCATGGGAAGGCCTTGCATTATCCTCAATATAAATTTGGTGCGAGCAGAGAGCATGGTTTATTCCTATGAGATCTGACACAGTCCATCCCATGGCTTTTCGATTTTGCTCAAGGACTTCAAGTAATCTAGATTTCTAGTCCATGGTTAATGATGAGTTAATGATCACAGGGAATTTTTCTTTGGGTCCATTTAGAAATGCATACTTCCGTGTGGGAGGTAGTGATTTCAGCTCTGGCAATTCTGAATCATCAATTAGGTTTGGCTGAATGACTTTTGCATTTGGCTCAGTGTCGGTTGGTGGTAAATCACTCTGAGATATGCTGGCTACCAATTTCGAAGAAAGGTGAGTCGGATTGCTAAAGTAGTGCGGTAATTCAGCCAAAGCTGCATCCGAATCGTCATCAGTATTTCTTGATTGTCCCGAAGATGATAGGACTGACAAATCCGAAAGTATTTCTGTGTCATCAAGACTGTAATAATCTGTGTGACTAGATATGTTTGGCAATATCTTGCAAACTGCACTGTGCACTGTTTCTTCTTCTGATGAAGTGCTTTCAATTTGCATGTCTGGCAATTGGTCCCATGGCCCAGTAGTGTTGAGGAGATTGTATTCTGATGTTTCGACATATTCAATGGTGGATTTGGAGTCTGGCCTTTGCCACTTTGTTTGTTTCATCTCCAAGTCTACTTCTCCACATGGAGAACGGAATTTCATCATTCCGGTACCGTAATCGAATACAGCTTTGGCGGTTCTTAAGAATGGTCTTCCAAGAATGATTTGTAATTCCTTCCAATGGTTCGGGGCTTCATATCAAGGACAGTGAAGTCCACTTTGTATTTCGTACCCTCGATCATGATGATAACATTTTTCACTTCTCCCTTAGGTCTTTTAGTTGATTTATCAGCAACTTGGAGTAAAGATAATGATTTCTTGAGAGGTCCTGACTCCAATCTATAATATAAGGCTAAGTGTATAAGATTTATGGAAGAACCATTGTCGAGAAGTGTGCGTGCGAACGCAATGCCGCCAATGTGACTCTCCACATAATGGGCACCCAGATCCCTTTTCTTTCTTGGCAAATGCTGATTTTTGACACATTTGGTAGTGGCAACTGTCAAGATATGAGTCTCCACAAATTGGCTTGTTTTCTTTGTACGAGTCCTAGTAGGAGTGCATTTCACCTTCAAGTACATTTGGAATGCTGGATTACTGGCCACATACTAATCAAATGGTACTTTGGCTGTGATATTTTGCTGGTAGAATCGTTCCATTTCTGGGTCATCTAGAATGTTTTTCTTTTGTTTTCCTTTCTTAAGAGCATGGGGGAAAGGAATGGAGGCATTTGAGACAGGAGATAGAGAGCCAGAATCATAAATAAGAGCATCTTTATTAGACTTGGAGTTCTTATTACAATCATAAGATTTTTGATAATAATCAAAATCAGGTTGTTGAAAAGGTGACAAAGGTATTTTTGCAGCAACTAGAGGTTCAAGGTCCTCTGCAGACTCCATAGATGCTTTCCCTTTCTCTCGTACTGGGATCTTCATGCATCCTTCTTCTTCGTCCTCGGAAGTATCCTCCGGTTGATCTTCCGAGTCTTCATGGTCCGATTCCCTTGCCCGGTCAGGTACGACCACGGTCCTTTCGCTCCTAAGTGACATGGCATTGGTATTATCAAATGAAGGGATCTCATGTTCAGATGTGGAAAAATCTGAATAGTATACCTGGCCATTGTGTTGAGGCGATTGAGATTTGTTCAAGCTATTAGGGTTAGCTTGAACTTGGGCGTGAATGGTTGTAGCTAGGGCTGTCTGTTCATCCTTCCAACGGGATAGGCGATTAACATCAACCCACAGATCATGCAGCTCATTTCAGAAGTTGCGAATCTCTTCAAGCATCTGTCTTTGTATATCTATCGGTTCTTCTGAAGGGTCGGATGATTGAGCTGCTTGTTTTGGAGCTTGATATTGCTGACGGTATTGCTGAGGCTAGTTCTAGCAGTTGTATGACTGCTGCTGCTGCTTTGGATGCTGATATGATGTAGTGTTCTGAGGGTGTTGCGGAGCTGGTGGAAATGCGACATTATAGAAAGTGGGCGGACGTTGATTAGGCTGACGGTCCCCCATACTACCCTTTCGGGTTGTGTATTGTGTGTACGAAATGGCGTTTACTTCGAATGTCAGTGGCGGGCTTCTTCAACCGTTTCGGCTGGTGGAGGTGATTACTGGGAGGGTTGGGCATAGGATTGATCCTGAATCCATGGTTGTTGTTGTCCTGATCCTGGTTGCTCTTGGACATGATGCACACGATAGATCGGGACCATAGGTGCAGTAGGCATCACCATCTTGGACACCTTCTCAGTGAGCTCCTCCATTTGCTTCAGGAATTGAGAAATCCTGTTATCGATGTCGTTCATCCGCTTATGAATTTAATCTACCACTATCAATTTATCGGCGATGATGTTCATGTTTGGAATCAAATCCTCTGCTATCTCTGCGACAGTTTGCTTTCCTCCTTTGGCTTGAAAGGTGTTCAAGGAATTAGTTTATGCTCTACTAGCGATCTGTGAACGGCTTGTCGTGATGTGTAATTTCCTCCACAGGCAACGCTAACTAACCCTTGAGTCTCATAGTTGAGGCTAGAGTACATTGATTGAACTAGGATGTTGTTATACAGGTTATGGCATGGACATTTCTGTAGCAGGTCTGTAAACCTATCCCAAGCCTCACAGAGTGGTTCATTAGGCATCTGAGAGAAACTGGTGATGCGGGTCCTCATTTGGTTGGTCCGACTCAAAGGGTAGAATTTCTTCAAAAACAGGTTTTTGAACCTCTCATTAGTGGTCACAATCACTCCTAAGTTTTTCACCCAGTAATCCGCCTTCCCTTTCAAGGCGAAAGGTAGCTCAGTGAGACGAATGTAGTCCTAGCTGACTTGTGGGTGTCTCTTATTAGAACATATCAACTCCAAGTCTCGCAAGAATTCATATGGCTCTTCAGTTGCATTTCCATGGAATTGGGGTAGTTGACTCAGGAAGTGTGGCTTCAGTTCATAGTTAATCTCCGGCTGAGGTGGCTGCAAGTAATTTCTAACTCTGTACTGCACAGAATTGTATGCTGCTTCTATTGGTGGTGCTTCTCCAGCATTCAACTGCTCAAGTTGTTCCCTCATTAACTGTTGTTGCTGCTCAGATGCAGCCAGTCTTGCAAAAATCATCTGTATTGGGTCTTCATTATGTTCCTCTCATGGTTCCTTCCTGGGAGGCAACTTGGGCGGTATCTTCTTCTTCTTCTTCTTCTCTTCACCTTCAGATTGGGAGAAATCGGAGTCAATAGAATGGAAAGATTCAGAATCAGAGTTATTGAGGTGAGAGTCTTCCTCGATGTGATCAGGAGATAAATCAAGAGTATGGGTTTGACGTCCTTCCTGGAAGCTGAAAGAATCATAAGAGGAGGGTTCACGGGAAGGGTGTCCATGAACCCGGGGTGGTCCTAAGTAAGAGTACCTCCGAACTTTTGAGATTGGAAAAGTTGTGGCGGTCAGAGAAGGGTTCACGGAGTCCGAACAAGAATTAGCACAATTTTCCATTCTCGATTTAAAATGATCAGCAAGAGGTTTACGATTCATGATCTAGGCACAAGTGTGCGGTATTCGTTGATTATCAAGTTTCTACGCACAATCCAAGCACAATATAAGGGTTTGTTTCACCAACTCACTCAGTGAAGGCCGTGAGTGTTCGGCCTATTATCTTGTCAGTTTTAATTGGTGAGAATTCAAATCTTGCAAGCCGTTTAAACGAGCTGTTAGGCGCCTGTATTTCCCGATCGACTGTCCCGAATTCTTACAACTAGTTGCACCTACTTTCAGCCAGTATGGGAGTAAGTAAGGACCGTAGAACGGCTACCCTTTACTTGAGGACGGAGCCTTACGCAGTGTCCTCTAAACCACCCACTCTGCTAAGGAAATCCAGACCGTTTACTGGCTACCCGTTAGATCCTCACTGAGTTTGCTTTTGGTAGAATCAGTAGTCAGTATGAAAATCCTGTCTTGGCTCTATCCTCGTGTGCGTCTCTCTCCTCGCTGTAAGATAAAATCAAACAATGACGGGGTTGCTCTCCCGCAAGAATTCTTGATTTTGTAGGTTCTTAAGATCGGCTATATTTAGCAGTCCCAATTTTAATTAGGTGATCACTGAAGAATTTAAATGAGAAGAAATACACATCTACCGTCCAGTCCCAATTTCTTTTAGAGTTATGTGATAAAACAAGAGGGAGAAGTTCGGGAAAAGTCGATGCACGTGAAAACATATGCTCAGTTAGAAGACTTACAGTGAATCCTCGCAATCTCCATGTGGGATGCAATACAGAATTGAACAATTATTCTAAATGAATGCAAGCCGATGAAAAACCATGCCTAAGCAGAAAGTTCTATTAGAGGGAAAGAATTGAGTTAAATTTTGGCTAAATTGAATGATCTATGTGTGTCTCAGTTAATATGCAGTGTGGCCTTAGATCCTATGAGCACAATCAAAAATATAAATGCTTTGAGAGCCGTATGTGCAGGTCTATCCTAATCGCCACTCATGTCGAGCCCCACCCTCACCGGAGAGTGAAACAGGCCACAACACACCATAGAAAAGTTCAAGGCCTTTTTACACACGCGAGAGTCCAAACGGACACCGTTGTAAATGAACAATTAATTACAAAAAATAAAATTGTAGAAATTAAAAACCTAGACTCTACGCTCTCTCACGACTCAACTCGATCTTAATTTAATTACGGATTTTTGGAAGTCGGTGAAGATGCTTCGGTTTCTTGAAAACTGCTCCACATACGCCGGGTACCTCGCAAGAAAAATAAGAGAGAAGATGTAAGAGAGTGACTCAAAAATAATCAAAAATAAAATAAGAAAAATAAATGCTGAAAAATAAATGTAGGAAATAAAATGGAATTTACAATGAAAAACTCGGGGGTCAGACTACTCGAATGCGGAAAATCGAACGAAAATTTTCAAGACAAAAAACTAAGCCGTTTGCCTCCCCTGTTCAAGATAAACACATCTTCTTAACAAGATAAAAATTAATTTGAAAAAAAACAAAAAAACAAAAACAAAAAGAAAAAAAACAGACTTTTGCTACTAACCCTGACTATGCCCAAAATTTTTGAAAAAATGGCTTCTTATCCATTTTTGCATAAAAAAATCCATTGCATAAAATTTCAAAAAAAATTTGTCTGCATTTCACACACCTGCACTTCATCCAGCATTTCATTCATTTGCATCTATAAAAAGTCATTGGGTTCTGAACTGAGTTATGAGCCGAAACCGAGAGTGGTCTGGACTTGTCCTTAATCCACCTAATTTTCATAGGAACTTCACCGAGAAATAGGATTTTAGAAGCTTCAGGTCTTTGACTTAATTCTTTAAGTTCCACATGACGATGTGCATCGTTTGACTCTTAGTGTCTAACCTGGTCTCTTCATTTTGGGTACAACTCTGGAATAGGGAATTAATTTGTACTCTCGCACTATGCACTTAGCTCAACTCAGACGGGATGTTGAAAGACTGTGTGAGTTTCTTTTCTGGTAGCGTGGAAATGTAAAGACCGAAGTACGGGTTGAAATAAAGCTTCGGAAAAGGGATGGATGTCTAGGCACAAAATTTTCTAAGACCCCAAAAATGTACGGGAAAAAAAATTTCTATATCCGTAGGGGCACAACAAGATCCACGCAGAACCACCAAAAATTCCAAATTCAAAAAAGCAACTACCAAATAAAATCTGACCAAAAAGGTCCAAACTTCAAGAAACCTGCAGATCTTGGTGGAGACTCGGCTACACTGGCCATCTTCACAAGGAGAGGTGACTACACTGGCCACCCTCAAGTTCTTTTCCCCTTCTTCTATCTTCCCCCTAATTCGATTGTGAACACAGCGCAACAGACCTTAGAAGGAAATACCTGACTCCCCGAGGACGAGTTACTAGAGAGGAGAGGAGCATGGTAGTCTGGCATTCTGGATGGGAAGAGATAAAACCTTTCACACACATGAGTCGGTTGTTCAATGTTCACAGGGTATACTTTGGGAAGAGGATTGATCTAAGATGACTTCTGAGCCGAAACGGTGACAATGATGTGTAGAACTTGAGGGCTGTTGATTTTAAAATTCTAAGTCTCACAGAAGTTCCGACACACTAATAATCCAAAGGTCGAGTCTAGTTTCATTTTCACCCTCAGCTCATGGTCTTGGTATGGAACCCAATCTCATTTCACCTCATGGCATTTCTGTTTGATGCTCAGGGACGAGCATGGTTTAAGTATAGGGAGATGATGAATCTCGGATTCATCACTCTAAATCTCATTAATTGAGCTCAAGTCCCTCAAAATCAACAGCATTTCTGTATTTATTCTGCATAATTAGCATTCATGCGTGTTTTAATAAGAATTGCATTTTAGCACTAATTTCTGCACAAAATAAGAAGCCAAAAATCCAAGCCAAAAATTGACCTGTAAATGGCCTAACTTCCCTGATTTTTAACTCATTCATGCCAACTTCGAATGATCCAAAACCACCTCCACTGTGTATATATCACTAACAAGAATATATGAAAAAATACAAAAAAATCACTAACCCAAATAAGTGGACCAAAATCCCAAACCCTAGTTTCAAGATTTTCGGACTAAAAGCCCCATATCTTCCCCATCTAGTGTCCATTCTGATCCTACTCACTTTTGAACTAATGTACATTCAACTACCTTCAAAACAAGACCAAGTTCAAGCGAATCAGAGCTCATATGTGAAAGTTGGTTTTTGGGCCCCTTTTGTACATTGTGTATTTTAGCGGTTTTTGACCTGATATTTTATGTACGTTTTAACCCATTAGTAAAAATCCAAAAAAATTAGATTAGTGTGTCTTTATTTATCTTTGTTTCTTCCATATTTTTTCCGGATTTTTTATCTGGTTTGAAAAATGACAAAAATTGAAAACCCAAAAATCAAGGTATTCTATGTACATGGGATACCCCAAAAAATCACTTTATGCATTTCATCGACTTTGATTTTGATATTTTCATGGAGTTGTAGATCTCATCGAGACGAGCATTTTTCGTGAAGGAACTTTTTCGATCTGAGGTCATTTGCTATTTATTTTGCATTTTATAAAATCTTTATTTTTCGATTTTTCTGGTGCTGACACGTGGCAGCCCCTAGGGCCGCCACCTGTCAGCCTTTTTTTGGGCTTATTTATTTTTGTTTTTATTAAAAAAAGATTAAAATAGTCGCACGTGCGAGGCACGTGCCTCAGACATGTTCCAAGCACGTGCGCTCCCCTCTCCCTTTTAGCCACCACGTGGCGCGTTTGAGGCCGTTCGATCTCGGTCGCGAACGGCCTGTGGTCGTCGTCTTCCCGCGCCCCCTTCCGTAACCTCTGCCGCAAACCTCACAATCGCTGCCCCGCCAACGACCTCCGCTCATCTCGCAACCTTCTCCTCTGCATATCCCGCCCTCGCAGCTCTATTTAAACAAAGCACCGCCCCGATCGCCAGGCATCCACCGACATAACCAAATCATCAAGGCTCCACTGGTGGTGATAGCCCCGCAACCCTTCACTTGCGGCGAGATCCGAAGCACCATCTCCGTGCTTCGTTGCAGCGTGAATAAACCCCACCTCCTGCCCTTGCTCCAGCCTGAGCCGTAGAGCCCATGGCCAACGTCAACACCTTCACCTTCTCCCACTCGTTACAACAACTCCACCACCAACGTTCAACTTCAAGATACTCCGCCTACATCTTCTACAACTGCCTACTCGACGACCACCTTCTCTATCCAACATCGACAACCACTCCGCCTCGCCTCCACCGACCATCTCCGACAACTGTAGCTCCTCCAGCCACTCTCCGTGACGTCAACGACACTGCTCTGCCACACGGACACCAGCAGCTTGGCCTCCTCGCCTCCGCCTTGAACCAACCCCTCCTCCGCATCACAACCGGTGGCCGGCCTTCAGAACGACTCCACCACCGTGGCCGGGGATCTCCTCCGCCTCTCCACCAGTGATACAACGCCCCTCGCCACCGGCCACTACAGGAGCAACACCGGCCTGCCGCCCCTCCGCCTCGCCTTCGACCGGGCTCAGAGCCCGAGACCCCAGCACGTGCGAGGCACGTACGTGGGAGACATCAGCGTGACATCAGCCCAGGTCACGTGCTTTGCACGTGACTGTGGGTAAATTACATGCACACCCCTAGAGGTTAGCCTATTTGCACCAACATCCAACTATCCAAGGAGAATGTGCGCCGCACGTGCTCCCTTGGAAAAATTGCAGAGGATTCCTCCAGGAGATTGGTAACTACAAAAAGGCCCCCCACTGCATTATTTATTTATTATATTTATTGTAATTGCACTTTCACCCCTGTGTTCCCTTACTATTCTAGACTCGTACATTGCATATTTTATTTATTCAAAAAATAGCTTGATGTTCTTCCATTAATTCTCTACTGTTTGAGATATCGTAGACATTTTTGATAGTAGTGGTTAATTAATAATCAATTATTTTGTGAAAAATTGCAAACTTTGCCCATTTTATGCTCTTAAATTTGCTATTGATTAACCGTTGCTCTAAAAATTCCTGAAAAATCACTTAGTGTAGAGTTAATTATTCTTGACATTGTGCCTAAAAAGATTTGCATTTGCATCATAGATTGCCCTCTAAAATCATTTTGCATATTTCAATGTTTGATTTTTAATAGGCATTAGATCTTACATTTTCAAGGTTTAGGATTTTTTCTGAGATCCATCACCTAGTGATAGATCTTAGATAATTTTAGCCCTTGAAAACAAGTAGGTTTAATATTTATTATAATTAAATATTGAAATTCACTCTGTTTGCCTTTAAAATTTCATAAAAAATTCATATTGCATCCAAAAATTTCAAAAAAATTACAGTGCACACATTTCATCCATACTTTGCATTGTGGCCAAGTTTCATATTTTTCAGACATTGTTTGATCGACTTTTACTTTTTAGTCCTAAAATAGGCCGAAATTGCATCTTGCATCCCTTATTGCATTTAAAATTCCAAAAAGACCCACCTCAAAAACCGTTCACGAATCTTGATAGAAATAATTCTAGGTTGTTCCTTTGCCTCCTTGTGTTCAACCTTGGGACTTGCTCAAGTAAAACAAACATAAAAACACTCGATTAGAAATTGATTAAAATATTCGTGGTTATTTTCTTAATCGATTCCGATCGTCGCCTACAACGCACGAACGACATAATCATATTTTTACGCACGATCAAATAAAACAAACACATCTTCTTAACAAACGGATTTTGGACCCGTCAGGCGTCCTTGCCCTTGATGATCTCTCTCATCTCCTAGTGGAACTCATCCATCTCTCACCTGAATGTGGTCTGCTACTCTGTAAGCATGCGAGCGAGGTCGTCTAAAGCTGGGTTCTCATATGAGATTGCATGGGAACCGGATGGGGTGCCTCTTTGAAAGTGTTGAGGTTGACCATGTTGCTTTTGTGAGTAGGAGTGAGGGGGAGGCTGCTGGAACTGGGAGTAAGGCTACTGCTACCTCCATTGCTGACCTTGGTACTGGGGTTGATGAATGGGATGCTAGGAGAACTGGGGTTGTCCTGACTTAGCCGATCCCTATCCTGGATGTATCGGAGGCTGCTGTTGGGACTGAGCACCTCCCATGGACCATCTAAAGTTAGGGTGATCATGGCAAATAGGAGGTTGCTTCAGGTACTCAGAATGCCAAATCCCATTGACTTCCATCAAGGACTTCAACTGCTCATGCAAGTGTGGGGGAAGGGACGCCAATGGCTGATCATTATGGTACACCACCATCTGTGTATCTAGTGAAGGTAGTCGTAACTTGTACTGTGGGGATAGCTGAGCATGCTCTGCATGAATGTGGTGGACCTATCTGTATGAGGTGGATGGTTGTGAAGATCGGCTCTCCTGATTAGCATGTGACCTAGGCAATGGCAAAGAAGCCGTCTCTACCTCTTGACGGCACATGATCTACGTCTTCATGTCACTCAAACTCTGGGATATCTCATCAATCTTGTTGAGCTTGTTCAGACCCTGTCACGTCTTGTTCTGAATGATCTCCATGCGGTCCAACTTATGGCTGATAATTCCCATGTCGGCAGCTGGTGACTCTGCTAGTGTTGCCGCTGTGGAAGATGATCCCGCCTTAATGCATGCAACTTTGTGATGCGACATTGCTTGGTGGGGAGGCTTCCCCTGAGTATAAACATGGGTCTGGGTCATAACAATGTAGTTCTCAACCATCTCCTCATAGAAGGTGCAGACCTGATCCTCGTCCTTGGAGAAATAGGATCCTCCACAAGAGGCGTTGACAAGCCCCTACAGCTTGGGTGTCATCCCACACAAGAAACTTTGTACCAAGTTGGGCTTGCTAATATCATGGTGGGGACACCTGTCAATGAGCTCTCTAAATCAATCCCAAGCCTCGTGGAACTTCTCACTTTGGGATCATGGTGAAGTTACTGATCATAGCTCTCGCTGCGTTGGTCCGACCGAGTGGATAGTACATGTTGAGGTACTCGGTACTCAACTGCTCCCATGTAGTGACAACCCTCCCCAAGTTCTTCAGCCGGTAGGTTGCTTTGTTAACAAATGAGAACGAGAGGGTTATCAACTTGATGGTATCCTCATCCACCATCCTGTCGTGGATGGTACTGCAGATCATCTCAAATTTTGTAAGTGGAGATGAGACTCCTTAATAGAATGCCCATGGAACTTGTGCAATAGCCGGATCATTTGGGGCCTGAGCTCAAAATCACCGAGAATCACTAGCAACTAAATCCACCTATGAGTGAGAGTTGCACCAGGGTTGTGCAACTCCCTCATGGTGTGCAAGGGTCTCTCTACTCTAACCTCCTCCATGCATCTATCTCTGTCCTCAGCCCGGTCCTCAGCTCTGTCTCTAGGAATCTCTGTTCTACCACTGGGTCTCTCAACTCTAACATCTCTGATCTGCGTAGGCTCCCTCCTAACCTCTATCATCAGTAACCCCTGGTCTCGGATCTGTCTCTACATCGCCTCTAGGGATGCCAAGAGGATGTTATTAATTGTAGCCTGATCAAATACAATGGGAATCTCTAGTTCTCATCATCTCTCTATTCTCGGGCCATCTCGTCAGACTCTGAAAATTAAAAATAGCTGACCTCAAGTGTTTCCAAGTCAATAAAAAACTGCTCTGACTGTTGTTGTATCTCAAGTGATGTGTCAGGAAGGTCGAAGAAGAAAGAGGCAGAATACTCATGTTCCGAGAGAGGGTCAGAGCTCTCTAGAACCATCCTAGATGAACAGATAAGGGTGCTGTGAAGTAGTGCCACTAGAGGTAGCCTAAGATACCGCCTGCCCATCATCGTGATGCGCAAGAAAGTGAAGATTATATTTGGACTGAAAAACAATGGATAAGAAAACATACCACTAAATTCACCAAGTCAACGCAATGATGACCGTTAAAGCTCGATCGTTAATCTTTTCTATTTTAGAGTTTAGTGATAATGTAGTTACTTAATCAGACTCACGGGTGAAGTCACCTAGGGTAGATCATGACTAAGACGATGGAGCATACCAAACTTAGATAAGACTACTTCTGCTAAGGGTCCAAGGCAAGTGCTTGCATCTCAACCGTACACCAATGAGTAATGTACATGAGCATAGACCACAAATCCAGGGATTTTGGCTCTAATCCTTAGCGGCTATGTACTCACCCACTCGATCTAGAGGTAAGTACCTGCAAATAATGAGGGGGTTACTCTCCCCAAAACAATGAATGATAGTCCTTACATTTAGTTTTAGGGTTAAGTTATTTTAGCAGTCCTGATTTTTTATGTAATTGTCACTTTTTGGGTATTTTTTAAATAAATCGCCTAATGAATTTTCCAATTTCCTTTTTATCCTAAGTGAAAGAAATCAAGGGAGGAAGTCGGAAAAGCTGATGCGTGATGTAATCAATGATGCATGCACAAGATAGAAGGCATACCTTGCTCCAGTAGTCTACATGCAATATGATCCATGCATAAAATAAAGATAGAAATAAACTTATCTATATGATGCAAGAGAAACATCCTAAGCAGTCACTTCTATTAGCGGGAAAGAACATGTTTATTTGACTATGTCCAAGCTACGATCTAATCTATAGGAACATATATTCTTATTTAGGGGCTTTGGACCTAATCGGTTACCTAGCTCAGCCAATGAAATAGAACCTAATGCTATGGGCTATGGAACAAAAATCGTGTGAAACAAATAAAAATAAAGGCAATGAAAATCAAAATCCGGTGAGGTCCCCCAACTGTACCTGCACTTGATGAAATAGACCTCGAAAAATGTCCAAAGTCTAAAGCCTCTCTAGAAAACATAAAAAGGGCAAAGGCCAAAAATTATTATCAATTTATTACAAAATGTAATGAGAAATAAAATTTCCTAAGGAATCATCCAAGTCTCCTGCTTCTTCTCTCCTACACTCTCCTACGGATCGATGAAGAAACAAGCCACCTTCGCTTCGCTCGGGTGCACCGACGCTCCTAGGAATGCCTCCCTCGCTCGTTGAGCCCTCACAATAAAGAGAGAAAAAAGAAATGTGTCAGATCACAGTTATGAAAAATATAATCAAATAAAATTAAAGAAAATAAAGCTGAAAATAAAAAAACAAACAAAGAAGCAAATATGTGGACAAATGGCTAAATGAGAAGAGAAAGTAAAAGAGATCTCGGATGAATAACCAAAGTGTGATCTTGAGGGGCTTTCAGTGTCTGACAAATCAGATTCTACAAGTGCTGTATAAGCCCCCTCACGGCATGTGATTCTCAACCTAGTGCTCACTCCTCAAACAAGTAGCATGTCCACGATAATATATATACAAAAAAAGACACAAATATAGATAGAAAATAGAAGAAACAGTGACAGAAATATAAAAGAAAGAAAGACTAACACGTATATACACAAATCAAGAATAACAGGCAAAGCAAGTAACCTAGCTACCCCTGCCGCGCATCCACGGGAACAACACCATTTTGATAGTGCAACTTTAGCTAATTCATGTTAAGTTAGTTAATCAAACAACTAAGGCGTTGTTGTCCCTAAATTAGCCAAGCCGAGATCAAGAAAATTATTCAACCACAAAATGAATCAAGCAAGTAAAAGAGAGTGGTCTAAGATATTATTTATTAACCAAGTATATCTCCCAGTGTCGAACTCAAGGAGGCAATAATTATTAAGCAAGGGTTATTCAATTCAATGAAAAGTCAAAGAAATGAAAAAGGAAACTCAAAGCAAACTACTCTTAGATTTTTGCGAATTTTTATCTTTTTAATTTTTTTATGGATTTTTAATTTATATATTTTCTATGTTTTCTGATTGTGAGTTTTTCATGATTTCTAATTTTGCAAATTTTACATTTTTAATTTTCAAGGCAAAGCAAATAAAAACAATGAACAAAGGATACACAACCACTCTTTTTGTATTTTTCACATATAATAGAAATGTCCAAAAAATTACAATAACAATATTTTTTGTTTTTGATAATTTTATACTATTTTTGTAATTTTCAGGGATTTTAAGATCTTTTTATAATTTTATAACAATCAAAAACTAAGAAATCCAACACACATTGCACAGAGTATTTTTTAAATTAAAAATGATAAAAAGACCCAAAACTATTCGAAATAAATTTTAATAAAACCTATATTTAAATATATACAAACAAAGACCAGAAACACAATTTTTTGAGGATTTAAAAGATTTTATATGATTTTTAATTTTTAGAGTTTTATAAAATATTTTCAAGCAAAATTTACATAATAGTAAAACAAGTCAAAATACAATTATAATAATTTTTTGGAGTTTTTAGATCACTTTTCGAATTTTTATGAAATTTCTAAGTAAACAGTGAATTTTTGGGTTATTTTTGAATTTTTAAGAATAGAAAATAATCGAAATTCAACACACAAAAAATGCCACTTAAATGAAACACGAGCAGGAGCTACTACTAATTTTTAGGGGATTTTTAGATTAAGTTTGATATTTGCTGCAGTTAATAGAAGAGCAAAAAATAATCTAGAATTTTAGGACCAAAGTGCAAATACTTTAAGTTTGAGTACCAAACATTAAACATTGGAAGACTATAGGAGCAAAAGCAAAAAAATCCCAGTACAACATGCGCCTCATACATGAATAAATTTTAGAGGGGGCATAAATGCAATTTCCTAAAAAGTGCTTCCAATTCATTGATGCGTGAAAGTTTAGACTAAAAGCTGCAAATAACCTGAATAACCACGTATACAGGTACATGAGTGTGGTTCAACTATACTAGAGTGCAAATATGGAATGCTACTAGGGCCTAAATGCAAATGTTCACTACTGCATTTTACATTTATTGCACTAAAAAGAAATTAATCAATTTTTAATCGTGTGTTTTTTGTTTATTTTACTTAGGAAAGTTCCAAGGTCGAACTCAAGGAGGCAAAGGAACAACCTAGAATTCTGTCTATCAAAGTTCATGCACGGTCTTTTTTTTGTATTTTTTATGCAAGTTTGAGGTGTAAAATGCAAATTAGGCCAATTTTAAGGACTAGAAAGTGAATATCAATCAAACGATATTCGAAAAATATGAAACTCAGCCAAGATGACAATTATGATGAAATGAATGCACCGTATTTTTTTGAAATTTTTAGATACAAGATAATTTTTTTATGAATTTTTGAATGCAAAGAAAGTGAATTTAAATAATTAATTATAATAAATATTAACTTAATTATTTTCAAGGGATAAAATTATCCAAGATCTATCACTAGGTGATCGATCTCAGAAAAATCCTAATCCTAAAAAATACTAAATTTAATATGTACTAAAAAATAAGATTGAAATTTGCAAAATGATTTTTACAGGGCAAATCATGCATGTAAATGTAATTATTTTTGGACACGATGTTGCAAACGACTAATTGTACAATCCTAGAATTTTTGGCTATTTTTAGAGCAATGGTTAATTGCTTATGACTTTCAGAGCACAAAATGGGAAAAATATGTAATTTTCCACAAAACAATTAATTATTAATTAACCACAGATCACAAAAATGTGAAACATATGCCATAATGTGATAATTAATTGAAGAACATCATGCATTTTTGAATAATAGAATGTAACGTAGAGGTTCAGAGTGGAGGGGGAACATATGGGTATTACTGCAAAATTACAAAATAAAATAATGCAGAAGATGTAGAGGAGGGACTAAACTGTAAATACCTATAATCTGAGGGATACACCTGCAAAAATCCCAGAGGGGCACGTGCGTCGCACGTGCCGCTGGACGACGGGGTGATTATGCGAATTGGCAGCAAAGTAGGGGGCTGATTACGAACTCTCCACCACCCCATGTATGTACCACGTGTGAGGGGGTTCTTCGAGATTGAGGTGCACCCCGGGGGCTTATCTGCAATTTTCCCCAGGCGACACATGAGAAGCACGTGTCTGCCTGGGACTTGGACCGACGGAGTGAGGCGGTGCAGGCTACGGGCCGGCGAGCAGCCGAGGAGGTGGAGGTAGCATGGTCGACACACGGTCGTGGGTCGTCGGGGGCGCAAAGGCGATGATGGTGGAGGCATTGTCGATGAAGGAGAGCACGCTGGAGGTCTGACCTTCGATAACAGGTGGCGGAGTTGACTGGAGTCAAGGCGGAGGAGGGGCGCAACTCCGATGACGATGGTGTGGCGGTGATGCTTGCGCAGAGTGGATGTTGATGCGTCATTGGCTCGACAGTTGAAGGCCGGAGCAACAACAGCTAGCGGGGTTTGAGCGCGCTGCAACGAGCCACAATGGCTCGGATCTGGTCGGAGGAGGTGCTACGCAGTGTTGTCACCGCCACGAATTCCTCCTGTTGTACAGCCGGTGGATGAATTTTGTCGAGAAGCGGTGTAGTGGTTTTATAGGGTTAGATGGGCACGTCGGAGTTGGCATGGGGTGATTGGGGATTTGATTTGGTTCATGAAGGCGAAAGAGCAAGATACACAGGATGGCGACGATGACAAGTAGATCGGTGATGGCGCGGTGCGAGATTCGCGGGGAGGGGATCATGGATCCATGGTTGTGGCCGGAGAAGGAAGGTGGCCGCGAGAAGGGTGACAGAGAAGTCGGAGTTGCGAGCGGCGCTGCAAAATTGGGAAAGGGGGAGGAAGGAGACGAGGTACAAGAGCCGTCTGATCGGCCGAGATCAGATGGACCTGATCTCACCACATGGCAGGAAGAGGAGGCCGGCGGAGCAAGTGCAGGCACATACGTGGGAGGCACGTGCTCCGCATGTGCGAGTCTTTTTTAATTTTTTTTTAAAAATAAAAAATAAGAATAAATAAAGCAGAAAATGGGTGACATGTGGCGGCTCTAGGAGCTGAACATTGATAAATACGTAAAAAATAGTAAATGACCTCGGAGCGAAAAATTTTCTTCACAAAAGTTGCTCGTCTCGATGAGATCTACAATTTCATGACACCAAAACCAAAATCGATCATTTGTATAAAGTGATATTTTGGGGTATCCCATGTACATAGAATACCTTGATTTTTGGGTTTTATAATTTTTTTGTCATTTTTGAACCAAATAAAAATCTATAAAAAATATGATAAAATCAAAATAAATATTTACACATTAATATATTTTTTTTGGATTTTTACTAAGTAAGAAAAAGAAGAAATAAAATAAAATACGAAAGAGACAATTTTTGTACAGACAGTTAGTGAAGACTCAGACTCAATTAGTTTCTTTGATTTCAAGCTCAGTTTGGATTTGGATTTTTGAGCATTTTAATAAAATTTCATCAAAGAAGACAAATTAAAAAGAAATAAAATAAAATAAGTTAATTATATACATAAAATAATAGGTCAAAAACCGCTAAAATACAAAATGTCCAAAAGAGGCCCAAAACCCAACTTTCACATATGAACTCCGATTCAATTGAACTTGGTCTTGTTTTGAAAGTAATTGAATGTACATTAGTTCAAGAGTGAGTAGGATCAAATCCGACATTGGATGAGGAATATATCGAGCTTTTAGTCCGTAAATCCTAGAATTAGGTTTTGGGTTTCTGGTCCACTTATTTAGGTGAGTGATTTTTTTTGTATTTTTTATGTCAGTGATATGTACACAATGGAGATGGTTTCAGTTCATTTGGAGTTAGCATAAACTAGTTAAAAATCAGGGAAGTTAGGCTATTTACAGGTCCATTTGGCTAGGATTTTTGGCTCCTTATTTTGTGCGAAAATAAGTGATAAAAATCAATTATTATCAAAACATGCATGAATGCTAATTATGCATAATAAATGGAGAAATGCCAATGAATTTTGGGGATTAGAGCTTAATTAATGACTTTTAGAGTGATGAATATGAGATTTATCAGAAATAATAGAAATAGTAGGTAAAAAGATGAAAATACCCCGCAGGTGGAGTGCTTCACGTGAGGGCTCTGACGTACGTCTCTGAGGGACCGCTGGCAAGGTCTATGAGGAGCCTTGGACGAACAACAAAGAAGGTGGTGCTGGCATGAATTTGATGGGAAATATCTCATGTTGTAGGGGGCTGATCAACCCACCGATGAGTCCAAGAGTCTCCTGGTGTGGTTCTACGTCGGGCGGAGGGCTTCGATGAGCCGGAGCACAGCTCGATGGAGTTTTGGAGAAGAAACCAATTGGAGCTGCTCCTACGGCTCGATTGAGGGTCGATTCAGCCCTCTCGTGCGCTCCTGGACCTACAAGGGAACTCGAGGCCTGGAGATGAAGCTCCGGTCGATGTTATTTGCAAAAAAATATAGAAGGGCAAGCGACGTGAATGGGGACTAGACCTCTGGTGAACGTGGAGGAGGGAGGTCGGATCCAAAATCCGATCATAAAATCGGGTCTAAAGGGGCTTAGATTACGTAGGAAGGTGGGCGAAGCGATGGAGAAGATATCCGAATGGATATATGTGCTAGATGGTCCTCTGACTCGATGGTGGGAGTCATGAAGGCAAACGACGGCGACGATGATGAAATCGAACGAAGAAAGCGAAATGAAGGAGATGGCTGTTACCTGACTTCGTAGGTTGGAAGGTGGACAATGGCAAAGTGATCGACGGGGTTGTGGCCTCAACTAGGCTGTGGAAGGCCAAGGGAGCTTATCGTGACAGAGAGCTCCGGCCAGGAAGAAGTTTAGTTCAATCGGCCACCATTTCAATCTCCAAGAAGGTCCAATGGAGCACTGTCACTACCCTACAGGTTCTAGTGGAGGAAAAAGGCGGCGAGGAACGAATTCCCCCATACGGCGGGGTGGAGGAGATGATTTATAGGGTTTCAGGTGCCTGGAATCTTTGAGAAAAATCTCGCAAACTGAGGAAGATCCGGTGAGGTTTAGGTATCTGCGAAAGTCACAGATCTAAGGCGAGCATTCGGGTGCAAGATTCGAGGCCAAAGATGACCGGACATAGGCTGGATAAAATGGAGAAGAGAGATCTGGAGAGGCTTCAGTCGGGTCAGACCTGGGAAGAGAGGAGGTTGTCCCAGGTCAACGGACTTGAGTAGACCAATCACAAAATTTGATTTTTAGTAAATATAGATAATTTAAAATAAAATAGTAAATGATTTTAAAATAATTAATGATAAAAACGAAAGTAGTTGGATTTTTAATAAACTAATTTATTGTGTTTTTTTAATAAATTTAATAAGTGATATATCAAGTTATATACAATATACATTAATATATACATGTATAATATACCTATATACAATATTTACATATTTTTATTTTATTATTTTTACAAATTACATTATATTTTATTTATTTACAAAATAATTTAAGGCATACAAATATATTTTATTTGATTTTTATAACTTATTTTTATAGGTTAAATAAATATAGTATTATACACATTATGCATACTTTTGACATATATACACAATAACTAATTAGTTTTCTTTTATTTTATTTACACATTGATTTTACAATTAATTTTATTATTTACAACACCTTATTATTTACAACTTTTATTGAGAAAATAACTTACTTTGAGATCATTTTATTAGTAAATAGTACAAAGATATATACATGAATAGAGTGAAGAGTATTTACAAAATAAATATAGAATAAATAGTAAATGATATGTACAATGGGAATTTTGGATAAATGACGACCCTATCTCTCCATACTTCGTCCTTTGTCAATCAAGTCAATTACTGACCTGATCTCAGGGCTGGCTTAGTCTGTACTTATTACATAATTACAACCCATTTTACTTCCTTTCTTTTTCTTTTCTTCTTTATTCTTTTATTTTGGATAAATAAATGTTAAATATATATTATTAACAAACTCATGGTGAATGACAATTTATTGATTTTAATACATATTTACAGACATTTTTCTAATGAATTTGGCTAAAATAAAAGAATAAAGATGATGAATTATGGATTCATCAAAAGCCTCTTCATCATTTTCAACACTCCAGAGTGGCACATATTGATGCTGGTTCTCCTTCTACTGTAGTAGCACAGTCAGAGTCCTCATCTTCTAATATGGGGATTATTTGCCAGAAGTTAGACTACAAGGAGATTATTGAGAAGAAGTGCCATGGTATAGATAAGCTCGACAAGATCGACGAGCTGACCCAGTGTTGGAGTGACCTGAAGATTCGTATCATGTGCCTTCAGGAGGTACATATGGCTTCTATGCCTTCTTCACAGTCACATGTTGATTCGGAGAGTCGTACTCCATATATGCAGACTCAGACGTAGAATGTTCACCAAATTCGCTTTGGGTCAGCACAACATACTCCCCAGTACCAGATACATTAGCCACCATCTTCTGATACCTAGATGGTGGTATATCAGAGTGATTAGCCTATTGCTATGCTTCCACCATACAATCTAGAGCATCTTGTGCCATTGATTAAGGTTAATGGGATTTTATAAAGCCAGTACTTACAACAACCAGGGATCCGTCGTGACCACCCTAGTTTCCGTTGGTCTATAGGAGGTGCTTCTTCCCATCAGCAGCCTCATGCATATTCAGGGAAGAGCAGAGAACAATCCTAGCCTAGTCCTCGTCTACCTTACCAGAGTACTCAGTGGAGACAGGGTGCACATCCTTCTCAGCACTCTTATACTCAGCAGCAACCCCACTCATATTCCCAGCAACATTGTTCTCAACAATCACATTTTTAGAGAGGAAACTCATCTCGGTCTCATATTCCTTGTGAGAACCTAACATTAGAGGATCTCGCCTGTTTAATTTCTGAGCACCATACATCATTTAGGTGAGAGATGGATGAGTTCAGACACGAGATGATAGAGATCGTCAAGGGCAAGGCCGCCATTCCTGCTCAGATCGAGCCAAATCCGAACAACTTGAAGAGCAAGTCCAAGCAGCTGCAGTCAACAGAGTGTACAATTCCAAGTGATGTACATGATGATATTCCTTCTTTGTTTAATGTTGATTTTGTGATACTTATGAATGGTAGAGTACTAGATGGAGACATCTCATGTAGGCAAGGAGCGGAGGCACATGCAAACTCAGGTGAGCCATATGAGCGAGAGAGCGATAATGAGGTCGCTATACAAGTTGCTGGTGGTGATGGTGATGCCACCAATCCTGACGATCGAGAGGGAAGTACTGATACTGTCATATTTCTAGAGGCAGACGGTGGTGCTGATGCCACCATACTTATTGAGCCAGAGAGCAGTACTGAGGCCATTATACGCACTACCGATGGTGGTGATGATGCCACCAAGTTTGCTTGTACATATATACCTGTTGATATTCCTACATTTGTATTTAGTGACGAGGATAAAACAAAATCTACAAAATAGAAAATCCAAAAAAAAAAATAAAAATAAAAGAAAGGTTTCTTCTTCTTCTTCTTCTACTAGTTCATCTTGTGGTGATGGTGATGATCATATTGATGCTAGTCATACTCATGTGAGGAGATCTATTCTTGTTTCTGACCCTCGCACTTCTGAGGAGGTTCCATGTCTTCCATTTCCTCAAGCACTCTGCTTAGGGAGAAACAAAAAATAAAATCCCAAAAAGAGATAACCCATGGAGTTCAGCAAGAGCATGATTGATAGATTCCAGGTCCAGCCGGCTCTTTCAGAGTCCTTGACACACATTTCTCTCTTCCAGAAAAGCATGAGAGAATACCACAATCCATAGGAAGAAGATGCACAACCACTGTTTAGAGATCCATGTGCTCACCAAGGAGACATGTATGCCATCCAGAACCGTCTTCCAGCCAAGAGACCACATACATGAGCTCCATATTTCAAATCCAAGAGTAGAGATTTAATCATACTCTATTAGACATCGGTTCCTCGATTAATATCTTTCCTTCTGCTGCTCGACAAGTTCTAGTTTGGGCTCTTAGACCAAGCAGGACGATCCTACAATTTGCTGATAGATTAGTCAAGAGGCCAAAGGGGTTACCCAAGGATGTTTTTGTTACCATTCATGGTTTGCAATTCCCCGTGGACTTCATAATATTGAACATGGAGGTCTCAGAATGTGTGACCGATATCCCAATCATATTAGGCTGACCTTTTATGGCGACACCAAAGGCCGTGTTTGATTATGGTAATAGGAAGGTGTACTTTTGCGTCGAGGGTGAGAGTATACGAATAGAGACGATCGAGGATTCTATGTCCAGAGCCATATCAGAGGAGATGTCAGACACAAATCCAGACATCCACCATAAGTGTGATTATGTGTTTACAGATGATGAGGTAGTTTAGGCAGATCTAATTTCACATTCTCTTATCACGATTCCAAAGTCATCAAATTTAGAATCACGAGTTGATGAGATTTCGGACATCATATTCGTGGAGAAAGATACATTAGAGGACGAGGGAGCAGATTCTGGTATTGAGATTGATTTTGTTTCATGTGATTGAGACAACGATCCCTGGCATGATTTTGATGAGTATCTGTGTTTGATTTCTGTAGAGTCGACAACTAGTATGGGGATAGAGCAGTACAGTCTTGTTAGTCATCAATTGGGCAGTCTCCATCAGATTCAGATGATTAGAGAGAGCCTTCACATACAGATCTAGTTACTTTCACTCAGACCCTTAGGAAGCCAGATTTACCTACTCGCACCCACCTGGAGCTGAAGCCGTTACCAAAGAGCATGACCTACTAATTCCTTGTAGGTGAGCTTAAAATGTTTCCAGTCATAATCTCTACTGGTTTAACTGATGTCCAAGAATCTCGTATGCTGGTGGTTCTTGAAAAAAATGGCAAGGCGATCAGATGGTTTGTAGCAGATATCCATGTGATTAGTCTGACCATGTGCTCCCACCACAAAGTTTTAGAGGATGATGCCAAACCATCTTGTGAGTTTAAGTGTAGACTGAATCTGAATCTTTGAGAGGTGGTTATGAAGGAAATTTCCAAGTGGTGGAGTGTCGATTTTATCTATCCCATCGCCGACTCTAAACGTGCCAGTCTGCTTCATGTGGTACCTAAGAAGACGGGTATCACTACAGTTATCAATGAGGATGGAGAGGAGATTACTACCCGAGTATCAACTTCTTAGCGAGTACGTGGACTACAAACGATTGAATCAGGCGACCAAGAAGGATCACTTTCCACTACCATTCATTGATCACATTATTGAGATATTAATTGGTAAAAGTCATTATTGCTTTCTTGATGGGTAATTGGGATATAACCAGGTGGCCATTCTGCCCGAAGACCAGGAAAAAATGGCATTAACCTGTCCGTTCAAAATGTATGCTTTTAGATGGATGCCCTTTGGTTTATTTAATGCCCCAGCTACATTCCAGAGGTTCATGCTTTCCATTTTCTCGGACATACTGGGTGAATTTTTGGAGTTCTTCATGGATGACTTCTCAGTCTATGGCAATGATTTTGATGCTTTCCTTTCTAGCCTAGACTGCTTGCTTCAACGCTATGTGGAAGTCAATCTTGGCTTATCTTGGGAGAAGAATCATTTCATGATAATTAAGGGACACTCCTTGATCATATCATCTCCAATAGGGCATGGAGGTTGATCCAACCAATGTGGAAATCATCAAGAAGCTCTTCAATCGAATTGCTTGACCGTTGAATGATCTTGTCATGAAAGACACCGAGTTCCTTATAGATGATAAGTGTCTTTTATCATTTGAGACTCTCAAGAATTTGATTGTATAAGCACCTGTCCTTCAGCCACCCTATTGGTCTCTTCCATTCGAGATCATGACAGATGCCTCAGATTTTGCCTATAGAGGAGGGATGGCCTTCTGTATGCCATTCTCTATGCTGGTAGGACTTTAGATTCCACCCAATGGAAATACATTGCTATAGAGCAAGAAATACTAGCTATAGACTTTGCTTTGGACAAATTCAGATCTTACATCATTGGATCCAAGACCACCATTTTCACAGACCACACTGCCATCCGATACTTAATGGACAAGAAGGATGTCAAGGCATGTCTTCGGGAGCTAGATATTGAGATTAAGGATAAGACTGGAGTAAAGAATGCTGTGGTGGATCACCTCTCCAGATTAGAGCTTCATGAGACTTGTAAGTTCACTACTCCTGTCACTGAGACATTTCCAAACGAGACAACTCTTGCTGTTACCTCGTTTCCATGGTATGCCGACATTGTGAACTATCTTATTGCTAAGAAAGTTCCACAAGGCTAGACTAGGCATCGACTTGAGACATTCTTTATGAAGGTCAAGTCGTACCATTGGGAGGATCCCACCCTTTACCATGAAGGGAGGGATAGCGTCTAGCGTCGGGGTATTCCTCAAGACGAATACCACAATGTCCTCACCTATTGTCACAAGCAGGAGGTATGAGGACATCATTCTGGGAGGAGGACAACACAAAAAGTTCTCCAATCAGTCCTTTATTGGCCTAATCTCTTCAAGGATCACGACGCATCCATGAATATTTGTACTTATTGTCAGAGGAGGGGTACTTGTGGACATAGAGATATGCTGCCGATGCAGTCCATTCACTTATGAGAGATTTTTGATGCATGGGGCATCAACTTTATGGGCCCATTCCCTAAGAGTTGGGGATTCAAGTATATTTTGTTAGCCATGGATTATATGAGTCATTGGGTTGATTCTATTCCCTCCTGAGCCGCTGATGCGAAGACAGTGTGCAGATTTTTGAGGAAGAATATTATTTCGTGATTTGGGGTGCTTAGAGTTCTGATTTCTAACATGGGTATTCATTTCATCAATGACAAGGTAAGGACCCTTGCTAACAAATTCTACATTGACCATCAAGTACATGCTATGTATCATCCACAAACGAACTGAGGTCTCGAATAGGGAGATCAATACAATACTGCAGTAGGTTGTCTGCCCAGACCGAAAGGATTGGTCACAACTTTTGGACTCGGTTCTATGGGCTTACATTGACTCCTTTGGGTACATCTCCCTATGACTCATTTATGGAGAGCCATGCCACTTACCTGTTGAGATAAATCACATCACTATGGGCAGTTACAAAGATATTCTTGGATCCATAGAGTGTAGGAGATCATAGTTGGAAGCCTTTGAGGAGTTACGTGATACAATCTTCTTGAGTAGTCTACATTATAAGGGCAGAGTGAAAGAATGGCATGATTCACATATCAACCATAAGTAATTTGAGCTGAATCAGAGAGTATGGTTATTCGATGCGAGACTAAGGTTATTTCCAGGGAAGTTATAGAGCAAGTGGAAGGGACCATACACAGTCAGCAAGGTATACAACAACGATAGCATTGATATATCTGAGTTATCTTCTGAGTCCACCTTTTGGGTCAACGACCAAGGCCTGAAATCTTTTCTTGATCTTGTTCTATTGATAGTTGATGTTACCCCGATCCATTTTGTATGAGATGTGTCCTTTTCTCCTCGTCTTTTTGCATCTCATACTTGATTTTATTTTCCGTACACCTCTTTGTATATCCATGTTTTCTTTTATTTTCTTTCTTTCTTCCGTTTTTGTTTAACACTTCAGGTCTCACTTAGGATTTTTGCTATACTTAAGATGCACTTTATCCTAAGTATAGGGGGGTGTTAAACCTGTGTTGTTCATATTTCTTTTTGTTCTATTACCTTTGTTTGTTGCTTATACTTAGGGACATCTGACCCTAAGTATAGGGGAGGTAATATTTGTTTTTGACTTCTTTGATTGTTCCCTCACTTGTCTCTCAACTACTGATATTCTTTTCTATACTTAGGGATCTTTTACCCTAAGTATAGGGGGGACAGGCCGAGTCATTGATTTCATGCACACTCACTTCCTTGGTCTTTCCCGCTTGTACAATCTTCTATACTTAGGATTATTGATCCTAAGTATAGGGGGATCATCGACTTCTATTCATTTCTATTTTTTGTTCTTTGAGTTGTTGTAGCATAGGATTCTTTTCACTTTTCTATACTTAGCACGAGTTATGTCTTCCTTTGTCACTTCTTGGTCACTATGAGGACATAGTTCGAGCTAAGTACAGGAGGGTGTCGTATATATTGCATATATACTTTAGCCATAATTCATACTTTCATGTGTTAATGATATGACCTTCGCCTGAAGCTCAACAACATATCCCGACCTTCAGATATCTATATTTCCTTTCGCATTGCCCAATCCGAACGCATCTTCACCTTTTGTGCCGCCGCAATCATATCTGCTCCGACCAGCTGGTTGGCGACCCGATACCCACTCCTGTCCATTCCGATCGATGCTACGCCTCACCCTCCATCTTCTCATGCAGTCTTTTCCCCCTGAGGCTCGATCATCGGGTCGAGATTATGACCTAGATATCCTTCCTCCGCCCTCGCCAGAGATCGACCAACAATCCTCGTCACTTCTTTCCTCTCCAATTGCAATAACTAGGATTGGAGCATAGCCCCGAGTCCCCTCTACTCTTTGTAGGACATTACTCGCGCGAGGAGTCGAGTCCTCGATTGCTCAGACGGAGCTGCTCCGAGACCTTCACCGTTACGCACATCCAGCCTTCGCCACCTCCATCCGAACATCCCATCTAAAGCAGAATACCTCCACGATGCAGCCGGACCTCTCCGATATTTCATTGGAGCGTTGGAGCCCATCTGGTGCTCGGTAGAAGTTCGTTAGGGTCTTGTTCTTGTTGCCCCTCCGTCTGCCGTCGGATGGGCCCCCTCCTGCCAGATTGCATCTGAGCCGCCAGACAGGGATATCTTTTTGGCCGTTGGATTAGAGCCCCTGATGCAACTTCCCTGTACGTCCGCAACATCCTCTTCAGCCATCAAATCTGTCATCTGCAACGAATTAGAGCCGTATTATGCACGCCACATGTTCTTGCCTGGGATATATTTACCTTTTGCCCTCACATGTTTTGATATTTTACTTTAGTCCATTAAAGAAATGTTGTAGTTTAGAACTTTTACAGTTTGAACCTCAGAGTTTTCTATATTTGCATTTTAGTCCCCCTGAATTTGTAGCATGTGTCGGCCCACATGAGTTTTGGGTTATTTGCATGTTTTGTCCTGAACTCTATTGCTCTTAGTTAATTAATGTTACGTTTTAGAAATTACATAAAAGCTCCTGTGATCCTTGATCATGTGTTGCGCGTGCTTTGACTGGAGAAATTACTTGATTGGCCCCTATACTTTATTTGAGTGTTATCGTTTGGCCCCAAAACTTAAAATATTTCCAAAGAGGTCCCTATAAACTATGATTAATTTCATGCTTTTGATTGGATTTAATAAATAGCAAATTAATTTGAAAAATTACATAAAAATTACAGTTGGCTCTTATTAGTGTCTAATATTTTATGTAATTTTGTTGGATTGATTTATGTGTATTTTCTATTTTTAAAAATTTAAAAACTCTAAAAATCTCCCTGTTTGCCTTATAAACATAATAAAAATTCGAAAAACATTTTAAAAATTCTTTAAAAATTGTTGTGGGTGCCTTTTTGTGTGTTTTCCATTGTTAATTTTGTTTGAAAAACCCTTCTAATATCAAAATTACAAAACATTCAAAATCTGATAAATCATATAAAATCAAAGAAAAATTCAAAATATCCATTTTAGTTTCTATTTGTAGCTTTTTACTTATATTTTTCATAAAATTGCTAGGCCACCACCGAGGAGCCGCACCTTCATCTGCAGGAGTTCGAGGTGATCTGCAGCACGATCCATGACAGATTCATGGATGAGGACACGATCAAGATGATGGCCTTTCCATTCTCCTTAGTTGACAGAGCAACCTATTGGCTGAAGCATTTGGGGAGGTATGTCACTTCCTGGGAGCAGCTCCAGACCAAGTACTTGAACAAGTACTATCCACTCGGCCGAACCAACACAACACGAGCCATGATCAACAAATTCATCATGATCCCAAACGAGCAGCTTTACGAGGCTTGGGATCAATTCCGAGAGCTCATCGACTAGTGTCCACATCATGAGATATCTAAGCCAAACCTTGTCCAGAGTTTCTTTTGTAGGCTGACACTAGAGCTGTAGGGGCTAGTGAATGCCTCATGTGGATGGTCATATTTTGCCAAGGATGGGGACCAAGTCTGAGCCATCTATGAGGAGATGATAGAGAATTACACAGTGATGTCCCAGACTTGGGTGTACACTCAGGGGAAACCCCTCCCACAGGTGATCTCATATCAGAGGATTGCACGAGTTGATGCCGGTCCTTCTACTTCATCAACAGCAGCACATGCTGAGTCCTCAGCTACTGACATGGGGATCATCAGTGAGAAGTTGGACCACATCGAGATCATTGAGAAGAAGCAGTGCCAGGGCCTCAACTAGATTGATCAGTTGGCACAAACACTGAGTGACCTGAAGACTCAAATGATGTGTCTCTAGGAGGCAAAGATGGCTCCACAACCCCGTCTTAGGTCACGGGTTGATCCCAGTAGCGGCTCTACCCAACCATCTACCACGTACCGACAAGTCCATCACATTCGGGCAGAGCTATCCCAACAACTGCAGCACTACTCCCATCCACCACCATCTTAGGACACTCATATGGTGGTCTACCAGCCGGATCATCCCCTGGCAATTCTTCCCCCGCCCCACTTCGAGCAACAGGAGCCGTTGATGGAAGTTAATGGGATTCAATACGACCGTACTAGCAGCAGACTGGGATCCGTCTTGATCACCCGAGGTTCCGATGGTCTACCAGAGGCACATCATCCCAGCAGCAACCTCCAGCTCAGGCAAGACAGAGCAGCCAGTAGCAACAACAGCCCCATCACTCCCAGCAGTACCAACAGTAGCACCAGCAGGGTCCTCATCCCTCATACCAAGGACAACAGTCGAGGCTGCCACAACAGCCTCAACAGTGCTCCCAGCCTCCCCCTCACTACCAGCAGCAGTCTCAGCCTCATTTCCAGCAAGGCAACCCATCCGGTTCTCATGGACCTGTCTATGAGAACCCAGCCCTCGGCGACCTCGCCCGCCTACTTTCTGACTAGTAGGCATCCTTCTGGCGAGAGATGGACGAGTTTCGACAGGAGATAAGAGAGATTATAAAGGGCAAGGCTGCCATATCTGCTCAGATTGAACCTAGCCCTAACAATCTGAAGAGGAAATCTGAGCATGTACAATTTACAGAGACTACCACTCCTAGTGATACTTTGGGTGGTATTTCTTCCTATGTATTTGATGTTGATTTTATGACACTTAGGAGCGGTAGGATGTTGGCCGATAGTGCCTCATCTGAGAGACGACCACGTGGATATTCTAGAGCGTAAGATGAGGATGGAAGCGGTGCTGATGCCGCTCATGATGATGATGACGGTGGTGCTGAAGCCACCAAGGATGTTGATCCAGCCACCGGTGCTGAGGCCATCGTGAGTCTAGTAGCAGACGATGGTGATGATGCCACCAACATTCCAGATTCTCGGCCAGAGAGTGGTGCTGGTGCAGCTAGATAAAATGTTGTAGGTGGTACTGATGCCACCAATTTTCCTTTAGTTGTGTTATCTCTTCATGTATCTCAGGACAGTTTCAGAAAAATACAAAAAATAGAAAAAATGTAAAGACCAAAAATATGAATAAAGGAAAGGTTTCTTTATCCTTACGAGTCCATATGTGTTGCATGATGATATTGGAGTGGATTCTACTCTTCTACATGCACATGAGCCTATTCTTGACCCTCATCTTTTTGGAGAGGGTCCAGCTATCCCCTTCCCTCAATCACTCCGCTTAGAGAAGGGGGATAAACCAAAAAATCTCAAAAAGAAACACTGACTAGAGTTCAGCTAGGAGATGATCGATCAATTCCAGATACAACTGACTTTACAGGAGGCACTAGAGCACATCCCTCTCTTCCTGAAGAATTTGAGAGAGAAGAGCACCATCCGCAGGAAGAGGAGGAACCACAATGCAGATATCCATGTGCTTACTCGTGCCACCTGCTTCACCATTCGAAACTGATTTCCATCTAAGAGATCTGATGCAGGGGATCCATATGTCAGATGCCATATACATGAGAAACTGTTCGATCATACTCTATTAGACTGTGGCTCTTCTATTAACCTTCTTCCAGCAGCCTTACTCGACCGATTCGAGTGTGGCCCTCTTCGACAGAGAAGGACAATCCTTCAGTTTGCTGATAGATCTGTCAAGAGGCCGAAGGGGATATTGAGGGATGTGGTCGTCACAATTCAGGGCCTGAAATTCCCTGTGGACTTTGTTGTATTAGATATGGAGATCACTGCTTCTTTGACAGATACCCCTATCATACTAGGATGCCCATTTGGCCACAGCTAAGGTAGTGTCCGACCATGATAGTGGGAAGGTATACTTTCACGTTGAAGGCGGAAGTGTACAAATAGAGATGATCGAGGAGACCGGAGCGCGAGATTCAGCCTGCTCCGTGCAGTCGAGTGATTCAGAGTAGATGGCAGATGCAGAGTGAGACACCCACCAGGAGTGTGACTTTGTGATTATAAAAGATGAGGCAATTTGGTCCGATCCCATATTACAAGCTCTTGTCACGCTCGAACACTGCAGATTTACAAACTGTAGCAGGTGAGAGTTCGGAGAGCACACTCTTGGCACCAGACACATTTGAGGCTGATGATCATAATCATGATAGCGAAGCAGAGTATATTTCATATTCTTCCGATTCAGATCCCTCGGATTCAGGCATTGATTGGGATGACTTTGATGATTACTTACCATGTCTGATTCCTTGAGAGCCGATAGCTAAAGCAGAGAGTGAGCCAGTACAGATGATAGAGACACCAATTGGGTGATGAATCCATGATTCATTAACTTTTCTGTCGCATTTTGTCTTAAAACCCTTAACAAATACATGTAAATATCCATTAAATCTCATCTTTTAACAAAACACCATTCATGTGTAAATATTCACTTTTAACCACTAAAATCATGTAAATAAATAAAGAATAAGAAAAGAACAAAAAAGAGGCAGATTGAATATATGTATATATATACAATAATGACTTAAAATATAAATATAGCTGTAAGATATATTTATAACCTAAATCCCGAGACCAAGTCAGCATGGATTGGTCGACAAACCAAAAAGTAGGGGGAGATAAGGAAAGAAAACATAAAAAAATAAATTAACACACACATATACACTCTTCATTATTTATAAAAAAATACAAAACTTCAAAGAATTTTAATTATTTCATATGAACATATTTTTCACCAAACTCTTCTCCTAATTATTTCTAAAAATGTATATAAAAATATAAAAATAAGTTAAAAATATTACCCTGTATATATGCCAAGAAACCCAGCCTGCAAATTATCAAAATCTCAAATTCCGAACATCATAACTTCTTCATACGAACTCCAATTTCACTCTACTCACATTTAAAGTTCATAAAATAATATTCTCTAATTAATAAAGGTTGTTTCATCGAATTCGGAGTCCGTTTGCAAAAAGTCGATTTTGGGACCAAAAGAAAACGGGGTTTCTGGGCTATTTATTTTCTGTAACACACACTATTTATCATTTTCTTAATTTTATATTTTTTAAAATATTTCGTGATCTTGTAGTTTCACTATAATTTATTTCATAATTTTTGGAGACTAATTATTATTATAATAAAATCAAAAACCCTAAAATATAGGTATAAATGACCTACTTAGATAATAACCCTATTTATTAAAATATGTAAATTAACTCATTAAAATTTTATAAAAATTTGTATAAACCTTATTTAATACTCTAATAATTAAGAAAATATAAAATTAATTTTTACTTATTTTTTTCTTAAATTAAAAATCTAAAACCTATTTATAAATACATATTAATTAATATAATATTTATATTTTAAATAATATTTATTATTTATAAAAAGTATTTATACCATAATTTAGAAAATTAATTTATTTAACTTTCTTGTATTTATACCTAATTAAAATAACCTTATTTACTAATTATTATATATTTTACAATAAATTTTAGCCTGTGGACAAACCAGGTGCTGACACTTGTCAGCACCTGGGACCTTCTTCTTCAAGAAGTAGTTCCGCCAGTCTGTTCGGCCGGCCAACTTCAAGCCTTTATCTAGCGCCACTCCAGAAGCTTCCGACCGATCTAGACCCTCCGATCCCTTCTCCTAACAAACCACTCCATTGCCCACCGTCGATCTAACCTTGGAGCCCAAGGAAACTCCCTATATAAAGGCCCCAAGGTCGCCATTAACAAATAACCTTCCAACTACCCAAGAGCTTCAACTCCAGGTGTTCGACCCCCCCTACTTCCAAGCTTCGTTCCAGCCACGTTGAGGCGGTGACAGCGCCGAGGAGGAGCTAGCGAGGAAGAAGGCACGTCTGAGGATCGTTCCAAGGCTTCCTTGGCCTTGCATCGCCGCCCAACGCGCGTCGGAGCTCCGGTCTTTGGCCGCCGTCGAGCAACAGTCCAGGTAATACACCTAGACCTTTCCCAGGCCTTTTCCTCCATTTCTCGATTTTGTTTCTCGATTCTCGTGTAGGAATTAGTGAGGTTAATTGCGTCATTAGGACGCTTAACCCTCTAGATTAGACGCCCTATCAAAATCCCTTTCGATTTGTTTCGATTTCATTTCAAAACGCATCATCTTCTCATCGCCATCTTCACACCATTGCGATTAATTCTGGAGAACTGACTTTTTTCTCATACTTGAGCTTGCAAATTTGTCACCTATTGGTCGATTCATTGCGAATCGAGCATTCTATCGTGTTGTTTGCAGGTTCTTCTTTGTCGCGAGCCCATTCTCAGGATCTGGAACCCATCAATCGCCATCAGGATTTACATCCAAAGATGAGTTGTTGGCTCTGATCAACTTCCAGGAAGACGAGACCACCGTCTTCATCGCGACGCCACCGCTGCTCGGAGCTTCTTCAGCCGCCACCCTACCGCGGGCGAGCTCGAGGGGTGGAGGAGCCACCCCTCTGGCCCCGCCAGAGCGCCAAAGCCATCGAAGGTCAGCCGTGATAAATCGGAGAAGAAGAAGCCATCGCTAGCGGCTCAACAACCTCAAGAACAGAAGAGTTACAGATTCGCGCCACGTGGCATTGATGAACCTCAGTTTCATCATCTTTATTTGTTATAATTAACCCCCTTGCTTATTGTTTTGTCAATAAATCCCTGTTATTGTCTAATAATTAACAGAGTCCTAAATAAATTAAAAACCACAAAAAAATGTCAAAACAAAAGTCAGTGGTATTTTTAGACATAAAAATACCCTCAAAAATATTTCGGGCTCTTGTTTGATCTCTTTTCGAGTTCTGGTCAACATGAAACTTGTAGATCTTGTCAAGATCTACAACTTTCATGTTTTGAGTTTTCTCAAATTCGACCAAATAAGCCCTCAAAAATTAAAAATACTCTTGCTATAACCTGATTGGGCCACGTGGCCCAATCTGGGCGAGCCACGTGGCCCGCTTCCCTTGCCCCTTCCGCCTGCGTTCTGAGCCATTGGATCTGCTCCAACGGTCCAGATCTCTCCACGTACGCCCCTTGGCCTCGGCCGTCTGATCATCCCCGCGCTCTATCATCACCGCCCGTTAACGCTGCGCACAGAGCACGCCACGTGTCACCTGTTAAGCCGTTCGATCACGCACTGGGGGCTTTGATCTCCACCGTCTACAAACACTTAAATTTCAGCCCTTCGATCGTCTTCAACCGAGATCATCGCCATCCATTAGCGCCGCTTTCTCAAGACGACACGTGGTTTATCCCATCTCCATCCGATCGCACCGCCTTGGATCTAATCGTGGCCGCTACTTCGCGCATTACTCTCCACCGTTGGATCTCCAGATCCAACGGTCAGGAGACCGTCGTCAACCTCCCGTCAGCTCCTCTCTCCCACGATCCAGTGCACAACCCCCTCGCCCCCTTCCCATTTTCTCCACCACCTCCGACTACCTCACCCTTCGCCAACCGCCCCATGGTCCTCCCCAGTCATCCACGACCCTCGCGCACTCCTCCACTACCACTGAATCGCTTCCAGTCAACCCATAACTGCTTCAAAACCCCACGTCTTCCATCATCAGCTCCGCCACCTTCCCCTTCAAATATCGCGCTTCCTCCGTCAGTCCAACCGGTCAGCCTTTACACGGTGGCTCGCCCAGCCCTCCGCCACCTCCCAGTGACAGGGGGAGGTGGCCGGATTGAGCGAAGACGACGATGCCCACCTGGTGAGACCCTCCGCCTTGAACGGCGGAGCTGCGGCGCGTCGAGCCCGCCAAGCTGCTCCCACCGGCTGGGGGAGTCCAGCGATGACCCGGAGCTCCATTGGAGCTCCAGCCCAAGCCTCCGCTCCGCCCAAATCTCCAGGTAAGCTTCGTCTTCTTCCTTGATTTTTTTCTTAATTTTCTTCGTTTTTTCTCGGTCACTCCGGCCGTGTTTACCCTCCATTGACCAGCCCAGCAGCTTTGCCACGCATCCCCCTTCCTCGCGACACGCTCCGATCTTGTCCTCCTTCCTCCAGACCCCCTAGCGCTTCCGACCCACCTCCTCCGCCCTCGCGGCGGAGGAGCTCCGAGCTCCTCCATCTTCTCCGCCCCGATGAGCTTCCACCTCACTTCACTCACGCACGCACCTCATCTATATGCTTCGGCTATGTGAAATAACCATGCAGATCGATTATCTGATCATTGGCCGGAGAGCTCGCCGGAGCCTTCTTCGTCAACTCCACTCTTGACGCCCGAGCTTCGATGACCGGCGCCAGATCCTCCTGGGCCTTCCCCGAGTTCCCCGCTTCGTCGACGACCATTACTTGGGCTCGGGGGAGGCCTGTCGTGATCAAGAAGGAGTGGCGGAGCTTGGAGCTTCTCGCCGGAGCTCAAACTCCGCCGCCAGCAATCGAAGAAGGAGAGCGTACAGGCGACGTTGGATGATCCCTCCGGGCGTTCATCCAACGGCTGAGGGGCAGCCACGTCGCCGACTTCCAGAGCCATTCGATCACCACGATCGAATGGACCATGCCTAGACACGTGGCGACACCAGAGAGCCCCCGAGCCTCAGCCACCGAGCCAGAGGCTTGGATTCGCCGAGCCTTGTCCGAGCCTGCATCGAGCCCGAGCCTACGTCCAAGCCTAGCCGAAGCAGCCGAGCCTCCCCCGAGCCTAGGATCAATCCGAGCCTGGAGGTAGCACGTGCACACCACGTGCCTTCTGGGCAAATTGCAGGGAGCCCCCGCCGTCTTCTCCAATTTGCAGATAGGTCCCTATATCACGTGCAGCAAGCGTGAGCCGAGGGTATTTTACAGGGAAGTCCAGTACTTTTACGTATTTACATTTTAGTCCCTGCCAGGACCTATTTGTAGTTATCTTTTTTATGTTTTCTTGCACTTATGCCCCTGGTTTCTCTTTTGAATATCTTGAGCTATGTTTATCCGATTGAGATGATTTCAGTTTCGTTTTAAAGCTCGTCTCATCCTCTTCATTATGGCATGCTTAAATTTTAGATTTGACACTATGAACCGTGATGTATTATTTTCTTATCTAAGTGTCTTGGATTTTTTTGATTTATCATGCCCACGTGCTTCATATTAGTAGAGGCTTCTTTATGTCAACTTGGATTGACTCGTGATTTTCTTATGGTTCAAGAGACTGTTATTTTGGGCATATCACTAGCGTTGCATGGCATCTATTTGCATGATAAAAATTGTTTTAAAAAAAAATGCATGTTTTATTTTAAATGCATTGTCATGTTGTGTCATTTCATGATTTGACCTATAGGCCTTTCATTCAACACTTAGTTAAACACACTTAAATCCGATTAATACGAGAGAGGCTCGTGTCCCTGAGTTCGACCTTGGTATCTTGCCAAGTAAAATAATTTTACGATCACCTCGTTTCGACTCATTATGGCATATATCTAAACGAGGTGATCTTTTGACGACCGAAACCGACCCGACTACGATGATGATTTCCATGTGCTAAAAACACATTATTAAAGGGCCGATTTTGCGATTCGTCGGGCATAGGCTGGAGCGTCCGATTAGGGCGCGCAACTTCTAATCGTGGCCGTTCAATGTGAACCGGTGGAAAAATTGCGCATTAAATCCAGCAAGGTTTCCAGAATTCATCTCCGCCCCCCAAGTTTTCTTTATTTACATTTAGGTCCCTCCGCGGGGACCTAAATGTAAAGATTTGTTTACTTTTTCTTCAGAACAGTCCTTGAGGACCTAATTACAAACATTTTAATTAGAATTTTCTTGCGCTTATGCCCCTGGGCTGTAGGGATTGTTTCTACTCCGTGTGACCTCGGTTTTTGACGATTTCTTGAGGGTAGTTACACAACTACCCCACTACTTAGTATAAAATTTTTGTGGAGTTTTGACGAGTTTTCGACGTGATTCGATTTTATCGAAAGCCGTCTTGTTTTGTTTGGATTTCTTGTGTAGTTCGAGCTCGCGGCTCGACCCCGATCACTTTACTATATAGTATCACCTATATAATATCCACCTATTATATAATAAATAAATCTTTTGAAAAATATCCCTTTTTGAAAATAAAATAAAAATTTGAAAATAGTAAAATCAAATAAAAATAAGAAAAATAAAAATCAATAAAAAAGAGGTGATTTGACTTGATCACTTAGAGAGGAATAAAAAATAAAATTACGAAGATAAAAATCTAGGGAATTTATTCTGCCTCCTTGAGTTCGACCCAGGAATACTTGCCTGGTAAAATATTAGTGAACGGTTTTCCGACAGAAAACCGTAATTGTTCGATAGGTTTAAGAACCGATCTTGTTTCGCGGCTTTTGCTACAACCGACCACCTTCCATCAAAATAAAAAGCCGCGAAACCGATTCTTAGCCCTCATCAAAATGGCACCGTTGCCGGGGATCGAACCCGGGTCACCAGCGTGACAGGCGGGAATACTTACCACTATACTACATCAAAATGACGCCGTTGCCGGGGAGGCGTTAGATTCTTTTGATTTTTCATTTCTCGTTTTTTTTTTCTCTTCTCTTTGTTTCGCTTTTCGAGCGGTTTTTCGTACGGCTTTTTCGTGTTACATTTTTTTAAGTTTCTCTTTTGTTTTCTTACGGCTTTCTCAACTCCGCAGTTTTCGCAGCTTTCTCGATCGATCTTTTGCTAACTATCTTTGCAGGGCCTGCAGGATCAGCCGACTTCTTCGGAAGCTGAATCAATTGAAAGAGCAGAGGCCGGCTCCTTCTTCACGAGTCGGCTGCAGAGGGCAGAGTAGTTAGGGTATTTTTGTAAAAGAGAGATAAAGGGAGAGAGAGTCTATAATTACAATAAATAAACCCCCCATTTTTTTTCGGGGCCTGATTCGCCGGATACCGTGTATCCGAGGATCAGGGCACCCACCGCGGCTTTGTATCGCTCATCGGTTTTCCGCGGCTTTTCTAGATGCTTGTTTAGATTTTTTTTACTCTATCTGCTTGTGCCGCGTAGCTAGTCTTAAGACTCGCAACCTAGGTGCTTGCTTTAGGGTTTTTAAATAAAAAGAAAAAAAATCGATAGACATTGCCTGAAAAAAACCATAAAAATCGCAAAATTAAAATCGGGACTGCTAAAAATATCTGACTTAAAACCGTAAATCGATTCAAGTGATTTGGGGAGAGTAACCTCGCACATTTCTCAGAGTGCGCGAGCTTGAGAGTCGACACTTAAGGATAGAGCCCAAACCCCGTATTTCTCGCTGGATACTACTGGGTCCATACATTTGATCGCTGTTCCTCAGTGGGTAAGCTCGGGTAGCCGGAAACGGTTCGGGTTTACTTAGCAGAGTGGGAGGTTTAGAGGACACTGCGCAAGGCTCCGTCTTCAAGTAACACGGGTAGCCGGAAACGGTCCGTACTTACTCCCATACTGACTGAGTGCGAGCGGTCTCGTGTAAGGATTCGGGCCAGTGTCTCGGGGAAACTATCGGGTACCTATTGGCTTGCTCAGCCCGCGTAATCGAAACGTTTGCTAATCACAACCCTAAAATCAAAAAGATAAAAAGACCGAACCCTTACGGTCTTCATCAGGGTTGAGTTGGTGAAAACGAGGTTTGCTTTGTGTTTGTTTGCGGGGCGTGAGTTTCTGCAGCTTTCGCATTTCTCCTTCATTTGAATCGTACACGTGCTCTCCCGAAATCTCTCTTGACATCGAAGATGACGTCTCGACGGCTTTTCGGCTCAGACTTTGTGAGCTTTCGACCGTCCACCATCGATCGTAGGTCTTCACAAGCTCAGGATGACCCTTTTCCTGAGCCGGTCCCATCCGATCTCGAGGTGAGTCAGACCCAGACTCCCTCGCCTCCTGGCCAGATCATTGAGGCAGACCCTTGCCTCAATACATCATCTAGATCTCCTGAGTATTTTTCGCTAAGTTCTTACGAGAGTTTTCACTTTACAGACGATCAGATGGCTCGCAGGAAAGGACCAATAGCAGACGAGAGGCCACCAGCTGGGGATAATCAGGAGGGAAGAACAGAGCTGAACGGAGATGTTACGACCGGCATTCTCGATACACTTCAGCAGATGAATCTACAGATTCGAGAACAGTATAGAGTTCAGATTGAACTGCAGGCTGAAATAGCTGCATTGAGAGCAGGGGCCGGGAACCAGTTACCGCCTGCGGTTCCCGCAACTTTACGGGACGAGTATGACCCGGGCGCTCTGACACTCCATTACTGGATTTGGCTACCGCCGAATCAAGGGCCATACGAACTCCGACCGTCCTTCATCTCCTTGCTTCCCAAGTACTATGGGAATGCCGCAGAGGAGCCGTTCACGTTCTTATAGCAGTTTGAGATGATCTGCGGAACGACATATTATCCAGGAGTGACGCAGGAGGCCGTACGCCTCAAGGCCTTCCCCTTTGCCTTAGCCGATAAGGCTCTTTATTGGCTGAGCCATCTAGGGAGAGAAATCTCCACCTGGGACGACCTGAAGTACACCTTCCTGCGCAAGTATTTTCCTCTAGGAAGGACGAACAAGATGAGGAGTCAGATCTCCAATTTTACACAACTGCCGCACGAATCATTCCATGAGTCATGGGATCGATTCAAGGACCTGACGGAGAGATGCCCGCATCATGAGATCCCGATGAAGGTGCTAGTACAGAACTACTTCGGAGGACTGCAGCCAGAAGTACAAGGGCTCGTGAGTGCCGCATGTGGCGGCAGTTACTTGAACAAGGACGCCGAGTCAGTCTGGGCCATCTTCGAAGGGATGGCCGAGAACTCGAGAGTTGTAGACTCTACTCGGGCATTTCAGAAAGCCCCACAACCACCACATCACCGAGAACATCACAAGGTGGAGAACATTTCGGACTCTAAATCCAACACCAACATGGGCTTCATTAGCGAGAAATTGACGTTGGTCGACATGATTCACAAGCAGGTCCAAGACCTACAACCACTGCGAGAGTTGGAGAAACTCTCATCTCTACCTCAGCAGCTGAGTGATCTATCGAAGAAGGTCGCTGATCTTCAGATCCAATACCAGCAGAACCAGACTTCTTCGAATTCACAATCAGCACGGAGGATCGCACCCGCTCCACCCACCCATTAGATACACTACATCCAGAGCGAGCCCGAGATTCCGCAGATTGATTGGCATGAGGATCAGTCTCATGCCAATTCCAGCCAGATCATCAGCACTGCAGAGATGGAGGTGGAGCCGCAATCCACTTTCGAGATCAACGGGATTTGGTATACTCCGATGCAGCATCCGAGTATACCGGATCAGCAGCAGCAGCCGTACGGTCATCCGCAGCATGGACGTCCGCAATTTCAGCACCGCCAGAGCTTCACGCCGCAACAGTCTCATCCGAATGTTTACCATCAGAGACCGCAGCCTTCATATCAGCACTCTGCCCAGTTCTCACCGAACTATCATTTTCAGCAGCCGCAGCAGTCTTCCTCCACACCTCAGCGCTACTCCCAGCCTTCCACCTCTCAGCAATTCACGCCAAGGCAGGAGAGAGGAGCAAGCCAGGGCCACTACACTGAACTGGAGATGTCTTCACAGGCCCAGGCACTCAACCAGATCATATATATGCTTAGTACGCTCCAGATCGCGCACAAGACAGAGATGGAGCAGGTTAACCGTCGTCTGGACGAGTTAACCGTGCCGAAGACCACTCTCCCAGCCCAGCCTCAGATGAACCCGAACAACAAGAGGAGGCATCCGGATCAGGTAGATCCTACAGGTAAGATCTCGTTTCTTGAATTTTTATCTAACTTCATTCGTCTCAGGAGCGGTAGATCACCGCAAACACCTGCTGGAGAAGAGGAGAGGGCAATAGAGGAGCACGAGCATAATCCTGATGCCAAGGAGGAGAAACAGCAAAAGGATTAGGACGCAGAATCAAGAGACGGGAGCAATGTCAACACATCAGATATGGATACTGGCGACTCAGACGATGACATCACGCCAGATCAGGCAGAGAGCCCGGACAAAAACATTTCTTCTCATGTTTTAGAGAGTTTTGTAAATAATTCTGAGACTCTCGATGTAAATGCTGATTCTGAGTTGAATAAAACTTCTAATTTTCTGACTCCTGACTTTATTCCTTTTCCAAATGCTTTGTTTGGAAAAGGAAAGAAAAAGACCAAAAATAATCTCGAATCTCCACAGATCGAAAAGTTACTCAAAGATCACATCTTTCTGAAGATCCCTCTTCATGATGCCTTAGATCAATTTCCTACGCTCAAGAATCAATTGAAAAACAGATGCACCACGCATAGGAAAAAGAGATCCCGAACAGAAAAACATGTTTTGACTAAGGCTACATCCTGTGCGATACAGAATAAGCTTCCAAAGAAGAAGAAAGACTCAGGTGCACATTATGTCAGATGCGAGATCGCAAAAGCCGAATTCGATCGCACTCTATTAGATAATGGTTCCTCGATCAATCTGATACCCGCTTCCTTACTCGAGAAGCTCGAGTTAGGTCCTCTTTACAAATCCCGCGCGATCCTTCAGTTTGCTGATAGATCCATAAAGAGACCTAAGGGTATACTTAGGAATGTTATCGTAACCGTGCAGGGTCTGCAATTTCCAGTGGACTTTACTGTCCTAGATATGAATTGCCCTGCACAGTTACACCTTACCCCGATCATTCTCGGGAGGCCCTTTCTAGAGACCGCAAAGGCCCTCTTCGATTATGATACAGGGAAGGTATCTTTTCGCACCGAGGGCGAAAAGGTACATATAGAGATGGCGAGAGAATCGAACACTCTCAGTGATGCATCTTCAGATTTTCTGAGCTCTTTAGCCTCCTGTGATTACATGGATGAGGTTCGTCTTGACGACCTCGAAAGATATCAGGTAGAGACCCAAGAATGTTTGACAGAGGACGGGTCTGAGTCCTCAGGAGGTAATTCTTCCGATGGGACCTTATATTTTAGTCTGGATGATGATGAGCAAAGGGATCAGACTTCTAATAAAATCAATGCAGATCTTTCAGAATTAGAAATTCTACACAATTCCTTCGTCTCAGATGAATCAGAATTCTATCTAGCTGACTTATTCTCTTCTGATCATTCTGAGGAGTCGGATGATGTCTTGAACATCTTCTGTAGTCCGACTCTATAGCACATTGAGATGGTGGAGAATAAAATCGCAGACACATCCACAACCGACACAGATCCCCATACAACTACAGATGATGTTTCGACAGATCCAGATACTACCTTGGCAGAACTTAAAACTTTGCCACCAAACATGAAATATTCCTTCCTTGCGGGTCCACATCAACAGTTTCCGGTCATTATCAGCTCAACTTTGACCGATGATCAAGAATCTCGTCTGATGGAGATTCTAGAAAGAAACCGCAAGGCCATTGGGTGGACTATATCCGATCTCTGCGGGATTAATCCCGCTTTGTGTTCACATCATATCTATCTCGATCATGACAGCAAACCCTCTAGAGAGTTTCAGCGTAGGCTGAATCCGATTTTACGAGAAGTTGTCAAGAAAGAGATTACGAAATGGTGCGACGCAGGGTTCATTTATCCCATCTCCAACTCCAAATGGGTTAGCCCATTACATGTTGTCCTGAAGAAGTCGGGATTTCAGATGGTGAAAAACGAGAGTGAAGAGGAGATTCCAAAGAGAGTAACCACATCGTGGCGAGTATGTGTTGATTACAGAAAGCTTAACACCGCGACGAAGAAGGACCACTTCCCTTTGCCTTTCATAGACCAGGTCATAGAACGGTTGGCAGGGAAGGGGTACTTCTGTTTCCTTGACGGTTACTCCGGATACAACCATGTATCAATTTCTCCTGAAGACCAGGATAAAACCACCTTTACTTGTCCGTTCGGCACGTATGCCTTTAGACGGATGCCCTTTGGATTATGCAACGCTCCTGAATTTCCAGAGGTGTATGCTTGCTATTTTTGCGGACATGGTCGGTGATTTTCTAGAGGTTTTTATGGATGATTTTTCGGTCTATGGTGAGTCCTTTGACGATTGTTTAGCACACCTAGACCAGGTTCTGAAAAAGTGTTGTGAGGTAGATCTCGTTCTGTCCTGGGAAAAGAGCCATTTTATGGTTACTCACGGGATCGTGTTGGGGCACGTCATCTCCCAGCGAGGCATGGAGGTTGACCCTTCCAAGGTGGATGTCATCAAGAAACTCGAGCCACCATCCAACATCAAACAGTTACGGTCATTTCTGGGGCACGTCGACTTTTACCGACGGTTTATCCAAGATTTCTCTAAGATTTCCCGACGATTAACTGAAATGCTAGGCAAAGACATTGAGTTCGTTTTAAATGACAAATGTCTTAATGCCTTCCTCACATTGAAAGAAAAGATAATCAGTGCTCCTGTCCTACAGCCGCCTGATTGGTCTCTACCCTTCGCGATCATGACGGATGCTTCAGATTTTGCGGTCGGGGCTGTATTAGGGCAGAGGAGGAATGGACTTCCCGTAGCTATTCACTATGCCAGCAAAACCTTAGATGATGCTCAGAGAAATTACACAGTGACAGAAAAGGAGATCTTGGCAGTAGTGTTTGCATTAGACAAGTTTCGATCATATCTGCTTGGCTCAAAAATCACAGTTTACACTGATCACTCAGCTATCAGATTTCTAATGGAGAAGAAGGATGCCAAGGCACGCCTTCTTAGATGGATTCTTTTACTTCAGGAATTCGATTTGGATATCAAGGATAAACCTGGAGTAAAGAATGTGGTAGCTGATCACCTCTCCCGATTGCAGTCAGATCATCCTTCAGATGAGTACACGCCAGAGATCGCAGAGAGATTTCCTGATGAGAGCATCTTTGCGGTTACAGAACTTCCGTGGTATGCAGACATAGTGAACTTTCTGGTCACACAGAAAAGTCTTCAGGGTTGGCCGAAGAACAGAGTTGAGAAACTAGTTTCCGAGGCACGATACTACCATTGGGAGGATCCGCTTCTTTTTCGCGAAGGACCGGATTGTGTTAACAGGCGATGTATTCCTCAGGAGGAATATAATAGTGTCCTCACTTTGTGTCATTCTTTAGAATCAGGAGGACATCATTCAGGGAAGAGGACAATGCAGAAGGTACTACAGAGCGGATTATGGTGGCCAACTCTTACCAGAGATGCTTGCACATTCGTGAAGAGTTGTCCATATTGTCAGAGAGCTGTAGGGACAGTCAGTTCCAGAGATGCAATGCCGATGCGACCCATCATTATTTACGAGATCTTTGACGCATGGGGCATAGATTTTATGGGACCGTTCCCTTCTAGCAGCAGCTTTGAGTACATTCTTCTCGCTGTAGATTATGTTAGTAGATGGGTGGAGGCTATACCCGCACGAACCGCAGACAGTAAGACCGTTTGCAAGTTCCTAAGGGAACACATCATCTCGCGGTTCGGGATCCCTCGTATTCTAATCTCTGATGGGGGTAGCCATTTTATTAATAAGGAGGTGAAGAAGCTAGTAAAACAATACAGCATCGATCACATAGTAGCTTCTCCTTACCACCCGCAGACGAATGGCATGGCTGAAGTCTCGAATAGGGAGGTGAAATCAATTCTCCAGAAATTAGTACGACTGGATAGGAAGAACTGGTCACTTCTTCTAGATAAAGTTCTTTGGGCATATCGTGCTGTGTATAAGACTCCCTTAGGTACTTCACCATTCAGGCTAGTTTATGGAAAGCCGTGCCACTTGCCCGTAGAGATCATGCACAAATCTGAGTGGGCAATTCGAGAAATACTGATGGATGAACAGAAAGCAGGAGCCAAGAGAAAGATAGATCTGAATGAGCTGGTAGAAATTCGAAATCAAGCATACGAGAACACACTTATCTATAAGGACAAAGTGAAGAAATGGCATGACAGACATATTCGGCACAAGAGCTTTGTCCCTGGGCAGAAAGTCTGGTTGTTCAATGCAAGGTTGAGAACTTTTCCCGGCAAATTGAAAAGCAAGTGGGAAGGACCGTACACAGTCAGAACGGTGCACGACAATGGTAGTATTGCGATATCAGATGTGTCACCTGGTGTAGAGCCATTCGTGGTTAACGGGCAGATGCTGAAGCACTTCGTAGAGACTACTGATCATCTGGCCCGTACTGAAGTGATCTACTTTGTACAGGAATCATGATCATTCCTTCACTTCTTCCTGTACAAATTCTTTTGAGCCATTCTTTTCTGGAGATTCACATCACTTGTATATTCTTCGTAGACCACAATCGTCCCCGTTTTTTGCTCGTCTTCTATGCTTAGGATACCAGATCCTAAGAATAGGGTGGACTGATTGCCCGCTGATTCACGTTTTATTTTTTGTACTGATTCTTTTGTATATCCATTCTTTTTCACGAATCACTGGTCCCCAATTTTTGGCTACACTCTTTTCTATACTTAGGATGCCTTATCCTAAGTATAGGGGGGACCGAGTGATTTCGATGATTTTGTATTCTTTCCCTTTTGAACTTTCGTTATTTATCCTTTTCATTCAGTCATCCCGTTTTTGCTCTCCCGTAATACTTACGATGACCTGATCGTAAGTATGGGGGGGTTGACTGACTTGTACATTCGCTTCTTTTTCACCCACTTTTACTTAGCACGAGTTATGTCCTCCTTTTTCTCTTTTGACGCTATGAGGACATAGCTCAAGATAAGTATATGGGGGTGCGTATATATTGTATATATACTTTCGGCCATAACTCGTACTTTTATGTATTTTCTATATCTATAAAATCCATAAAAAGCGGGTAAGGGTTAATTTAAAATCCACTCTTTTATTTATAAAATCCTTGTAAATAAGTAAAATATGATTAAAACTTGTATTTAAAACTTGTAATTAAAATTTGTATTTAAAATTTGTACTTAAAATGTGTATAATACTTAGTTAAAACCCTATTTATTAAAACATGTGTAAAAATCATTCAACCCTTGTAAAATACTTTGTAGATAAAATTTGTAAAATACATTAGATACTTAACTTAAATAAAATATATCTTGTAAAATTCATGAATAAAACCTTGTTTATAAAAATCATAAAAATCCATAAAAAAATACAAAGTCCTAAAATTCATAAAAATTACAAAATCCTTAAAATCCATAAAAATGAGTAAAATTCAGAAAATTCACTTCACAAAAACATGGTTGCATTTGCATTCGCATTTTTCAGAATAAATTTAATTTCCGGAACTAAGGACTGAGTCTAGTCTAAAGGATGGAGCTTGATTACGGCCTTTAACTCTCGTTGTAAGGAGCCTGATTAGGAACTGGAATTTAGACTCTTCAGGTCTGGTGACTTAAAATCTTTGGGTTCCGTAAAACCATATTCGGGAAATCAAGTCATCTGAGCTTAAGTAGACCATTTGGAGTCATCCGTACAACTCTACACCAGTGAATCAATCTTGAACACATGCACTCTGCACTTAGCTCGACTCGTATGGAGTCCCGAAGGGCAGTACACCTTGGTAGTATGTTTCTATCCTTATCTTTGCGGCATTGACGTCTAAAGACGGGAGAGATTGGGGTTGCGGTAGTTGCTTCAGATGAGGGAAGGATCTGCTGACACAATTTTTCTAAGACCTCAAAAAATGGACGGACTAAAAAGATTCTACATCCGTCGAGGCATAAAAGATGAATGCAGTGCAAGCAAATTACAAAGTCAAGCAAAGCAGAAGCCACTAAATAAGACCACAATGGTCCAAGCTTCCACCAAATATGCCTGCACATCTTAGTGGAGACTCAGCTACACCGGTTGGGCTTCACAAGGAGATGCGTCTACACTGGTCGCACTCCACTTCTTTTCTCATTCTTCTAACTTCTCCCTATATTCGATTGTGGACATAGCAGAACTGAACTCAGAAGGGAATACCTCCCTCCCCGAGGAAAGAGTAGCGAGATAAGGAAGCCATAGGAGTGTATAGCCGTGATTGACGGTTTCTTCGGTTCTCTAAGCAGGAAGAGCTAAATCAATTCACACACTGTACAAGTTGACTTCAAGGATGATAGAGTTTGCGATATGAATAAGATGAGTCTGAACTAGCCGATGAAGTGATCTTGAGTAAGGATTATGGAACTTGAAGACTGTTGAGGATAAAATCCTAATCCTGGTTAAGGTTCTGACAAAATGCTTGTTTCAGGCTCGATCGAGCTCTGTCCTTTGCCTGTTCTCATGAATTGGTTTAGGAAAACAAATTCATTCTAACTTTCTTTCTTTTTCACTTACTTTTTCAAAATAAGTGTTTGCTAAGGGACTAGCAAAGTTTAAGTATAGGGGGTTGATGAATCCATGATTCATTAACTTTTCTGTCGCATTTTGTCTTAAAACCCTTAACAAATACATGTAAATATCCATTAAATCTCATCTTTTAACAAAACACCATTCATGTGTAAATATTCACTTTTAACCACTAAAATCATGTAAATAATTAAAGAATAAGAAAAGAACAAAAAAGAGGCAGATTGAATATATGCATATATATATATACAATATGACTTAAAATATAAATATAGCTGTAAGATATATTTATAACCTAACCCCCGAGACCAAGTCAGCATGGATTGGTCGACAAACCAAAAAGTAGGGGGAGATAAGGAAAGAAAACATAAAGAAATAAATTAACACACACATATACACTCTACATTATTTATAAAATAAATACAAAACTTCAAAGAATTTTAATTATTTCATATGAATATATTTTTCACCAAACTCTTCTCCTAATTATTCCTAAAAATGTATATAAAAATATAAAAATAAGTTAAAAATATTACCCTGTATATATGTCAAGAAACCCAGCCTACAAATTGTCAAAATCTCAACTTCCGAACATCATAACTTCTTCATACGAACTCCAATTTCACTCTACTCACCTTTAAAGTTCATAAAATAATATTCTCTAATTAATAAAGGTGGTTTCATCGAATTCGGAGTCCGTTTGCAAAAAGTCGGTTTTGGGACCAAAAGACAACGGGGTTTCTGGGCTATTTATTTTCTGTAACACACACTATTTATCATTTTCTTAATTTTATAATTTTTAAATTATTTCATGATCTTGTAGTTTCAGTATAATTTATTTCATAATTTTTGGAGACTATTTATTATTTTAATAAAATCAAAAACCCTAAAATATAGGTATAAATGACCTACTTAGATACTAACCCTATTTATTAAAATATGTAAATTAACTCATTAAAATTTATAAAAATTTGTATAAACCTTATTTAATACTCTAATAATTAAGAAAATATAAATTTAATTTTTACTTATTTATTTCTTAAATTAAAAATCTAAAACCTACTTATAAATACATATTAATTAATATAATATTTATATTTTAAATAATATTTATTATTTATAAAAAGTATTTATACCATAATTTAGAAAATTAATTTATTTAACTTTCTTGTATTTATACCTAATTAAAATAACCTTATTTACTAATTAATATATATTTTACAATAAATTTTAGCATGTGGACAAACCAGGTGCTGACACTTGTCAGCACCTGGGACCTTCTTCTTCGAGAAGTAGTTCCGCCAGTCTGTTCAGCCGGCCAACTTCAAGCCTTTATCTAGTGCCACTCCAGAAGCTTCCGACCGATCTAGACCCTCCGATCCCTTCTCCTAACAAACCACTCCATCGCCTACCGTCGATCTAACCTTGGAGCCCAAGCAAACTCCCTATATAAAGGCCCCAAGGTCGCCATTAACAAATAACCTTCCAACTACCCAAAAGCTTCAGCTCCAGGTGTTTGACCCCTCCCTACTTTCAAGCTTCGTTCCAGCCACATTGAGGCGGTGACTGCACCGAGGAGGAGCTAGCGGGGAAGAAGGCACATCGGAGGATCGTTCCAAGGCTTCCTTGGCCTTGCATCGCCGCCCAGCGCGCGTCGGAGCTCCGGTCTTTGGCCGTCGTCGAGCAACAGTCCAGGTAATACACCTAGACCTTTCCCACACCTTTTCTTCCATTTATCGATTTTGTTTCTCGATTCTCGTGTAGGAATTAGTAAGGTTAATTGCGTCATTAGGACGCTTAACCCTCTAGATAAGACGCCATATCGAAATCCCTTTCGATTTGTTTCGATTTCATTTCAAAACGCATCATCTTCTCATCGCCATCTTCACACCATTGCGATTAATTCTGGAGAACTGACTTTTTTCTCATACTTGAGCTTGCAAATTTGTCACCCATTGGCAGATTCATTGTGAATCGAGCATTCTATTGTGTTGTTTGCAGGTTCTTCTTTGTCGCGAGCCCATTCTCAGGATCTGGAACCCATCAATCGCCATCAGGATTTATATCCAAAGATGGGTTGTTGGCTCTGATCAACTTCCAGGAAGACGAGACCACCGTCTTCATCGCGACGCCACCGCTGCTCGGAGCTTCTTCAGCCGCCACCCTACCGCGGGCGAGCTCGAGGGGTGGAGGAGCCACCCCTCTGGCCCCACCAGAGTGCCAAAGCCATCGAAGGTCAGCCGTGATAAATCGAAGAAGAAGAAGCCATCGCTAGCGGCTCAACAACCTCAAGAACAGAAGAGTTACAGATTCACGCCACGTGGCGTAGGCTGGAGCGTCCGATCAGGGCGCGTAACTTCTAATCGTGGCTGTTCAATGTGAACTGGTGGAAAATTTGCGCATTAAATCCAGCAAGGTTTCCAGAATTCATCTCTGCCCCCAGGTTTTCTTTATTTACATTTAGGTCCCTCCGCGGGGACCTAAATGTAAACATTTGTTTACTTTTTCTTCAGAACAGTCCTTGAGGACCTAATTGCAAACATTTTAATTAGAATTTTCTTGCACTTATGCCCCTGGGCTGTAGGGGTTGTTTCTACTCCGTGTGACCTCGGTTTTTGACGATTTCTTGAGGGTAGTTACGCAACTACCCCAACTACTTAGTATAAAATTTTCGTGGAGTTTTGATGAGTTTTCAACGTGATTCGATTTTATCGAAAGCCGTCTTGTTTTGTTTGGATTTCTTGTGTAGTTCGAGCTCGCGGCTCGACCCCGATCACTTTACTATATAGTATCACCTATATAATTTCCACCTATTATATAATAAATAAATCTTTTGAAAAATATCCCTTTTTGAAAATTAAATAAAAATTTGAAAATAGTAAAATCAAATAAAAATAAGAAAAATAAAAATCAATGAAAAAGAGGCGATTTGACTTGATCACTTAGAGAAGAATAAAAAAATAAAACTACGAAGATAAAAATCTAGGGAATTTATTCTGCCTCCTTGAGTTCGACCCAGGAACACTTGCCTGGTAAAATATTAGTGAATGGTTTTCTGACAGAAAACCGTAATTGTTTGATAGGTTTAAGAATCGATCTTGTTTCGCGGCGTTTGCTACAACCGACCACTTTTATCAAAAGAAAAGCCGCGAAACCGATTCTTAGCCTCATCACAGGGCCACATCGTCAGATTTTCACATGCATCGAGAGTTCTCCCATGTAGAGCTGATAGCTTTCACTCAGACGTTTCAGAAGCTAGATTTGCCAGCTCCCAGTTGTCCAGAACTGAAAACCTCGCTGCAATCGATGAAGTACAGATTCCTCGCGGTTGAGCCAGAGATGTTCCTAATCATTATATCAGTGGATTTGACTGGAGACCAAGAATCTCGTTTGATGGAGGTTCTTGAAAGAAATCACAAGGTGATTGGATGGAGCGTAGCTGATCTCAAGGGGATAAGTCCAACCATGTGCTCCCACCATATCTATCCCGAAAAGGACACCAAGACATCGTGTGAGTTCCATCTACGGCTGAGCTCGAATCTTTGAGATGTGGTTATGAAGGAAATATCGATATGGTGGAGCGTCGATTTTATCTACCCCATCTCCAACTCCAAGTGGGTTAGACATTACATGTGGTACCCAAGAAGAAGGGTATCACTACAGTTGTGAGCGAGTCTGGAGAGGAGATAACTACCCAGGTACCCACTTCTTGGAGGGTCTGTGTGGACTAAAGACAATTGATTCGGGCCACCGAGAAGAATAATTTCCTGCTGCCATTTATTGATCAAATTATCGAGAGGCTAGCTGGGAAGAGTAATTACTGGTTCCTTGGCGGGTACTCAAGATACAATCAAGTGACCATAACGCTCGAAGACCAGGAGAAAATGATATTCACCTGTCCGTTTGGGATGTATGCCTTTAGACGAATGCCCTTCGGTTTATGTAATACCTCGACTACATTCCAAAGGTGCATGATTTCCATTTTCTCGGACATGGAGGGTGACTATTTGGAGGTCTTCATGGATAACGTTTCGGTCTACGGTGATGGGTTTGATGCTTGTCTTGACTTCCTAGACCGCGTACTTCAGCATTGTATATAGGTCCATCTTGTATTATCTTGGGAGAAGAGTCACTTCATGGTGACTCAAGGGATGGTGCTTAGGCATATCATCTCCAACAGGGACATGGAGGTCGATCCTACCAAGCTGAACATCATCAAGAAACTCAATCCACCATCCAATTTGTGAGAGTTGCGGTCGTTTTTGGGGCATGTCAGCATCTACTGACGATTCATTCAGGATTTCAGTCGTATTGCCCGAATGCTTACTAATTTGCTTACGAAAGACACCGAGTTCATTATAGATGATAAGTGTCTAGCGTCATTCGAGAATCTCAAGGGATTAGTTGTCAAGGCTCATGTCTTTCAGCCGCCCGATTAGTCTCTTCCATTAGAGATCATGACAGATGCTTCTGATTTTGCTGTAGGGGCTGTGCTAGGACAGAGGAGGGATGGATTGTCTTATGCAATACACTACGCTAGCCGGACTTTGGATGCCTCTTAGCGGAATTACACTGTGACTGAGAAAGAGATGCTAGCCTTAGTCTTTCCTTTGAATAAGTTCAGATCTTATATTCTTGGATCCCGAGTGACTATATTTAGAGATCACACCTCCATTTGATACCTCATGGCAAAGAAGGATGCCAAATCCAGATTGACAAGATGGATCCTTGTACTCCAGGAGTTTGACATAAGGATTAAGTATAAGCCTAGAGTCATGAATGTGGTGGTGGATCACCTCCCACGCTTAGAGAAACTAGAAGATTCCGATCATATTGCATCGATTACAGAGACCTTCCCAGAAGAGGTGATTCTTGCTATCGCCTTGCTCCCATGGTACACTGACATTGTGAACTATCTTGTCGCCAAAAAAGTTCCATAAGGTTGGTGCAGGTAGCGACTTGGGACTTTCCTTGCGAAGGCCAAGTCATACCATTAGGAGGATCCCATCCTTTATCATGAAGGAGGGGATAGTGTCTGGCGTCGGTGCATTCCTCAGGAGGAGCACCACAACATCCTCACATACTGCCACAAGATTGAGGCAGGAGGACATCATTATGGGAGTAGGACAACACAGAAAGTGCTCCAATCCAGCCTATGGTGGCCTCCCTCTTCAAGTATTTTGATGAATTCGTGAAGAGGTGTATTGACTATCAGAGGATGGGCACCTGTGGACAATGTGATATGATGCTGATGAAACCCATTCACTTCTGTGAGGTTTTCGACGCATGGGGCATCGGTTTCATGGGTCCATTCCCTAAGAGTTAGGGATTCAAGTACATTCTGCTTGTTGTGGGTTATGTGAGTCGTTGGGTTGAGGCCACCCCCGTCCGAACCACAAATGCTAAGACTATATGCATATTTTTGAGGAAAAAACATCATTTCACTGTTCGGGGTACCTAGAGTTTTGATATCTCATGGGTTGACTCACTTTATCAACGACAAGATAAGGGCCCTTGCTAACGTGTTTAGCATTGACCATCGTGTTGCAACTCCATACCATCCTCAGACCAATGGTCTTACTGAAGTATCTAACAAGGAGATCAAGACTATACTACAGAAGGTCGTCCGCCCAGACCGAAAGTATTGATCACAGCTTTTAGACTCAATCTTTTGGGCCTATAAGACTTCCTTGAAGACACCATTGGGTACATCTCCCTTTCATCTCGTTTATGGTAAGCCATGGCATTTACCCATGGAGATCAAGCACAAGTCACTATGGGCAGTCATTGAGTTATTATTGGATCCCAAGAGTATAGGAGATCAGAGGAAAGCAGAGTTGGCAGCCCCGGAGGAGTTGAGAGATACAACCTTCTCAAGTAGCCTACAATATAAGGAGAGAGTGAAGATATGGCATGATTTGCATATCAGCCATTAACAGTTTGAGCTAAACCAGAGAGTATGGCTATTCGATGCTAGGTTGAGATTATTTCCAGGGAAGTTACAAAGCAAATGGAAGGGACCATACTTAATCCGAAAGGTGCACGACAACAGAAGTATTGATATATCTGAATTGTCATATGAATCCACCTTTCGAGTTAATGATCAACGCCGGAAACCATATCTTGATAATGATAAGCTGATCGTTTATGCTGCCCCTATTCATTTTGCATGAGATGTGGACTTTGACTCACATCATTTGCATCTCGTGCCTGATTATCACTTCTCTTCCGCAGCTGTATAGATCCAGTTGTCCATATCATTCATTCTTTTTGTCTAATACCCCATATTCATCCTTGATTATGCTATACTTAGGGTGTGCTTTACCCCTAAGTATGGGGGAGGGTATCAGACTTGTGATTATTCATTTGATTCTTTTTACCTCTGTTTTGTTGCCTATACTTAGGGATATTTTACCCTAAGTATATGGGAGATAAACCCTATACATCCTAACCATTGGTTTTCCCCTTGTGTAGAGATTTCTATACTTAGGATCATTTGATCCTAAGTGTAGGGGCATCACCGGCATCTATTCGTTTCAATCTTTTCGTCGTTGTAGTATAGCATTCTATTCACTTCCCATTACTCAGCACGAGTTATGTCTTCCTTTCATCGCTCTTTGATCACTCTGAGGACATCGTTCGAGATAAGTATGGGGGTGTTGTATATATTGTATATATACTTTAGCCATAACTCATACTTTGTGTGAGTGTGTTAATAAAATAAAATTGCTAAAAATAATAAAACCAAAAATCATAAAAATTTCAAATTTTTTGTACAAATTTGTTTGTAAATAGCTTTTGTAAAAACTATTTTTGTACAAATGTTTGTAAAAATATTTTGATTGTAAAATGTTTGTAAATATTTTTGTATCAAAATTATGTATATGGTACAATTTTTTTGAAAAATGTCTGGACAATAAAAATTTGCAGATATTTGTGTGTAAATGTTTATAAATACTTTGCAAAACTTTCCCTTCTTCCTTACGTTCAAAATTTTTAAAAAAAATTGCATATTTTGAAAAACTGCATAAAAAGAGTTTTGTACATATCTACTTGTATATTCTCTTGAAATCATGGTTGACATTTAAACTAGTCTGGAACTAAATTGGAAAATGAAGCTTGGTTAAGACCTTAATCCACCTAACTTCAGAGGAACCTTTTAGGATTTTGGGTTAAGACTTTTCAGGTCTATAGTGACTTAATTCTTTGAGTCCACTAGGCTATGTTCACATGTCATTTTGATGAGCCTAAGTAGAACACTTAACAACACACGCATGACTCTCATAGATAATGGCTTGACTTGGACACACACCTTACACGTAGCTCAAAACGAATGAGGTGGTGAGGAGGCAGAGTTCTTTGGCATGGGGTAGAATACGAGGGTAGTACTTCTAGGGGAAATCTCTCATCTTCCTCTAGGGAGGGATGTTCATCTCAACCTGATCTAGTAGCATTGAGGTCTAAAGACAGGAGTCTGTGGGTTGCAATAATGCTTCAAAAGAGGGATAGTCTACTGGCTCAAGAAGAACAACTCCTTATGTACATGCTACACCATGTAATATGTTGTATAAATGCACATCGAAAAAAAAGTGAAAAAATATGGAAAACTCAAAAAAACGGGATATGCCTGATGGAAAATAAAATGCCTGCCGGAGTGTATATAGTGAATAAGCAAAGATTATGTATTCCACCTTCTCATCTCATGGAAGCTTGCAGCTGGAGACTTAGCTACGCTAGCTTTGCTCCAAGGAATACGTGGCTACACTGGTCACGGTCCATTCTCTTCTTTCCCCTCTTCTTGAGATGGTTGAACTTGAACTTAGAAGGAATACCCGCTCCTCGAGGAAAGAGCTATTAGACTAGGGAATTAGAGTTACTTGTTGAGGGAGACTATTGCTTTTGTCATTTCTGAGGCGGGGAGCTACATATCACTTACACAATAGAAGGAAAGATGCACAGTCATTAGAGTTTGCGTATGTAGACTTGTTCTGACCTGGTTTATTGAGGAGTCTTGAAAATAGAATAGTGGAACATAGAGGCTGTTGAGTCTTAACTCTATTTCTCAATAAGGTTCTGACAAACTAATAATCCAAAGGTCTGAATGAGCTCCAAACTTCAATTTACTAAAGATAAGTTTAGTAATCATCCTTGATTCTTTTTCTTTTATTTCCTCTGTGTTTTCACTTCTTTTTCAAATAAGTGTTAACTAAAGGACTAACAAAGGTAAACTACAGGGGGGGTGATGAATCCATGATTCTCACACTTTGTTCTTTTATTTTAGCTCTTCTTTTTAGCAAAATACCCTGTAAATACTTATAAATTCAATAAATTAGTTCTCTGCATGCCTTTATTAATATTGCATAATTAGCATGTAGTTTTGCAAAAATAAAATAATAAAAAGAAAAGAAAAAAGAATGATATATTTAGAATAAATACAGAGTGACCCAAACCCCAAGAGAAGGTCAAGACTTGACCTGATCGTAAAATAATATAAGTAGAGAGAGATAGGGTCTACTATGTATTGTATATATTACCTATACTTGTACATATTATCATTTATTTATAAAACCAAAATTATTTTATTCTTTCACACCCTTGTATATAGTTTTAATAATATCAAAAAATAAAATAAAAATCATAAAAATAAAATAAAAATAAAAAAAATAATCAAACCTCTGTATAAAAGACACATGAACATATCACGTCCACTATTTATTTTATACCCTTAAGCAATTTATAAAAACAAAATAAAAATTATTTTATACTCCTAAATTAGTTTGTAAAAAATAAAATATAAAATAAAGGTATATATGTAGACATAAAAAATACTTGTACATAATACATAAGTACATTATACATGTGTATAATAATAAAAACTACATATAATATATAATATTAATTTATAAAATAAATAAAAAACACAAAAAATACTTTGAAAAATAAAACCTTTTTTGTTTTATACAATTTTTATTTTTCGTTTACTATTTTTATCAATTTCCTATTATTTTGTATATTCTGAATTTCTATTGGTTCACTTGAGTTTGTTGACCCCGATCAACGTCACCCTCCAGGTCCGGGTCGGGTCACATTCCTCTCGTCGGAGATTCTTCTCCAAATTTTCATACCCGAACCTGACCGCCTCTTCCTTGATATTCAGACTCGAGATTCCTTATACACCTAAAATTCTCGGATCCTAAAATCAATCAGATCCTCCTAGGGTTGCGCTCCATCACTTGACTTTCCAAACCTCGAGCATCCTATAAAACCTCTCTTCACCTCCGCCAGCCTGGTCGCTCATCCCTCGTGCCCCCATTCTTCCCAAGCCACCTTCAATGGAGTGACAACCACTTGAGGAGCCTCTTAGATCCTTAGGAGGAGCTGCTCCGAGACTCCCTTCACCATTACGCACATCCAGCCGCCACCATCTCTATCCGAGCACCCCATCTGACGCGGAATACCTCCATGATGCAGCCAGACCTCTCCGATATTTCATCAGAGCGTCAGAGCCCATCTGATGCTCGGTAGAAGTTCGTCGGGGTCTTGTTCTTGCCTACTCTTCGCCCACCATTGGATGGCCCTCCTCTTGCCTGATTGGATCTGAGCCACCAGACAGGGTAAGCTTTTTGGCCATTGGATTAGAACCCCTAACGCATCTGCCCTGCACGTCCACAATATCCTCTGCAGTCGTCAGATTTGTCATTAGCAGCGAACTAGAGCCGTACGACAGAGACAATCTTCACACGCGCCACGTGTCCTCCCCAGGGGTATATCTCCCTTTTGCCCTCGCATGTTTCGATATTTCACTTTATTCCATTAAATAAATGTTGTAGTTAAGAACTTTTATAGTTTGGACCTTGTAAGTTTTGTATATTTACATTTTAGTCCTCCTAAATTTGTAGAATGTGTTGGCCCCCGTGAGTTTTGGGTTATTTGCATGTTCTATCCTGAACTCTGTTGCTTTTAGTTAATGAATGTTAAGTTTTGGAAATTGCATCTATGCCCCTGTGAGCCTGGATCACGTGCTGCACGTGCTTTGATTGGACAAATTACTTGATCGACCCCTGTACTTTATTTGAATGTTATTGTTTGCCCCCTAAACTTAAAATATTTACAAAGAGGTACCTATAAAATATGATTAATTTCATGCTTTTGATTGGACTTAATAGTAAATTAATTCCAGAAATTACATAAAAATTACCATTAGCTCTTGTTAGTGTGTAATATTTTCTATAATTTTGTTTGGATTGATTTATGTGCATTTTTTTATTTTTAAAATTTCAAAATCCCTAAAAACATCTCCATGTTTGCCTTATAAAAATTATAAAAATTCGAAAAATGTTTTAAAAAATTCTTTAAAATTCCTGTGGGTGCCTTTTTGTTTGTTTTACTTCCATTGTTAATTTTGTTTGAAAACCCCTTCTAAAAACTCTAAAAATTACAAAACATTCAAAATCTTATAAAAATCATATAAAATCAAAGAAAAAAAATCCATTTTTAGTTTTTGTTTGTAGCTTTTTACTTATATTTATCATAAAGCTGCTAGGCAGGACTTTGGGGCATATTAAATATTTTTAATTTGCAATTTAGTCCTGGCTGTGCACTGTTTTGATTTTTAAGCCTTACTTGATTTTTATAAAATTACAAAAACATCATAAAAATTATCAAAAACATTTTAAAACATCTAAAATCCAAAAATATTTTTACCTTAATTTTCTGAGCATTTTTTAGCATCTTAAAAAATACAAAAAGAGTGTTTTGCGTGTGCTTTGTGTTTTGTGCTTGCTTGTTCATTATTCAAATATTAAAAATTTAAAAATTTAAAAACCACTAAAAAATTATTTTATTGTGGGAAATTTGACTACTTCGTACTACTTTTGTGCTCCTTGTGTTCGACATTGGTGGCTATACCAGGTAAATAAAATAGCGAACCACTTACACTTCTTTATTGTTTTATTCTTCTAAGTGGTTATAATTTTTCTTGATTGAGTTCGCTTGCCGATTAGGGTCACAACGACCTCTGTTTTTCTTTAATACTTAACCCTAGGCGGTGGGTCGCTCATCGTGCATTCATTCATTTAATCTCAGTCAAGGAGTGAAACAAATCAATAACTTTTATTGATATATCAAAGATTGCAAAAATTTTTATTGTAGAAATGGTTTGCGTTAGGCTCACATGGCTAACAATCCCCCATTAGCCCTCAGAATCATCCGGGTACAATCTTTAAACCCATGCTCATTACATGCTTGTCGAAAACCTTTTGTGTCAAAGGTTCGGTAAGGGGAGTAACAACGTTGTCGGTAGAGACAACCTTGGTGATGATGATGTCACCACGTTTTGAATAACCTGAATGATGTGGTATTTCCTTTCCACGTGCTTGCTCTTTTGGTGTCATTTGGGTTCCTTTGCTTGAGCTATGGCTCTCATATTATCACAGAGTAGCACGATGGTAGTACAGAGGAAACTACGCCAAGCTCCAGGGTGAACTTGCACAACCGCACCGCCTCCTTTGCAGAATCCGATGTGATAATGTATTCTCCTTTGTTGTTGAATCAGATGTAATGTCTTGCTTCTTTCTTCTCCAACTCACAGCACTGCCGTTCAATAGGAACACAAACCCTGATGTTAACTTGCAATCATCAACATCATACTAGAATTATGAATATGTATATCCTAAGACTTCGATATCACTATCTACATAGACTAGGATGTAATCTTGTGTCCATCTTAGATACTTAAAGAGGTTCTTTACTACATTCCAGTGTTGCTCTCCATAGCAGGATTGGTAACTGCTTACTACTGCCACTGCATGGATAATATCTGGTCTTGTGCACAACATGGCGTACATTAGGCTTCCAACAACTGATGCGTAGGGGCATCCAGCCATGACTTTATTATCCTCAACACTTTTAGGAGTCAACCTTTTAGATAGGTGGATACCATGTCTTAAGGGAACAAATCCCTTCTTGGAATTCTCCATATGGAAATATTTCAAGATCTTCTTAATTTACCCATGTTGTGACAATCTCAAAATCCTATTTTCCCTATTTCTGAATAGCTTCAGACCCAAGATATAAGAGGCTTCTCCAAGATCTTTTATATTGAAGGTATGTGACAACCGAATCTTGACACTGGTCATCATCCATGTATCATTCCCAATGATAATGATGTCATCTACGTAAAGCATGATGAACACAACGATGCTCTCACTAAGCTTCTTGTACACACATGGTTCATCAGGATTCTGAACAAAATCATAACTCTTTATGGTTTCATCAAATATGATGTTCTAGCTATGAAAACTTTATTGATCCCATAGATGAATTTCTTAAGCTTGCATACTTTGCCTTCCTCGGTTATGAAGCCATGGGACTGCTCCGTATAGATATCCTCCTCGAGGTATCCATTGAGGAAAGCCATCTTGATATCCATCTCACAGATGTCATAGTCAAGATACACAACTATATTTAGCAGTGCCCTGATGGACTTAAGCTTGGACACAAAGAGAATGCCTTATCGTAGTCGATGTCTTCTCTCTGTGTGTAGCCCTTGGCTACGAGCCATACCTTGAAGGTATACCTTCCCATCAGGTCCCCTCTTTCTCTTGAAGATCCATTTACACCCAATGGGTTTTACCTCTCTAGGTGGATCCTCTAGTCCATACACCATTCTTGTGCATGGAGTATATCTCGAACTTCATTGCTAGCATCCATCTATCCATATCATGATCCGTGAGTGCTTCATAAAATGAAGCTGGATCATTGTCAATTTCACCTAACACATGGAATCCATATCTTTGAGGTGGTTCAACCACCCTCGAACTCCTTCGAAGAGGTACGAGTGTTTCATCTTTATTTACCTCTTTAGTTTTTGATTTAGGAAGCTCAGTATCCTCAGAGGATTCAATGAGTTCCTTTACTTCAATTTTGTCTTGACTCTTAAGGAAGTCAACCTCCATAAATGTTACATCTCTAGAGACAAAAAACTTTTAAGTCTCAGGGTCGTAAAGTTGGTATCCAATACTATACTTTACATACCCAACGAAGTAGTACTCTCGAGTACGGGATTCTAACTGCATGGACCAAGTAACCCCAAATCCTCAAGTGTCTAACACTGGGTTTGGGACCATACCGAAGCTCATGAGGGGTTTTAGGTACATATTTTCTAGAAAACTTGTTTAATATATATATTGCAGTCTTTACTGCATATACCCATAAACTAAGAGGCAAATGTACTTTAATCATTGAATGGACCATGTCCATGATTGTCATATTGCATCTTTTAGCAACAACATTAAGTTGGGGAGTTACAGGAGGAGTGAGATTGGAGACAATTCCTTTCTCTTTAAGGTATTTCTTAAATTCATCTGAGAGGTACTCGCCACCTCGGACAGATCAAATCTGTTTAGTCTTCCTATCAGTTTGGTTCTCAACCAAAGACATGAACTCTTTGAACTTTTCAAAGGTTTCAAATTTATGACGTAGTAGGAAGATAAACTTGTTCCTATCACAATACTAAAGAGACCACATACATCGGTATGTATTAGGTCAAGAAAACCCTCGCATCTTATAACCTTGTTACGAAAAGGCGTCGTGGTCATTTTACCTCGAATATAATGTTCACAAGTAGGCAAAGTTTAAACCTATAGAAAGTCTATGGGTCCATACTTTATCAGTCTATTGATACTATCAACAAATAAATGAACAAGCCTTTGATGCCAAATCGTGTTTGAATGATTTCTATCCTCTCTAGTTCATTTAGGATTTTTATTACTCGTAGTAACATTCATGATAGATTCATCAATGCACAATTTATAGAGTCTACAAGAAGAATGAATATCCATTTCTAACAAGCTTAGATACATATATTAGGTTCCTTGTAACATCTAGAACATAAAGACATTCTTTAAGTACTAGGACTCTCCCTCTAGATAATGATAGTACGCAGGTCCCGATGGCGACTGATGCAACAGTTGCATCAGATCCCATCTACATTACTATCTCCCCTTCATCAAGATTTCTAATTTCCTTAAATAGATAAATTGCATACATGAACATAGGCACCAGAATCGATGATCTGACTATCTTCTCGTCCTATAAGAAAATTAGTTTTAATGATGAAAGTAGATTTTATACGTGCTAAGGCTTTACCTTTCTCTGCAGTCTTAAGGTAATCGACCAATTATGCTTCCAGTGCCCCGGTTTCTTGCAGTGATGATAGACATCAGTCTTTTTCGATGCTATCAATGTGGAAGCATTATAAGATGAGCCAACACCTTGACTCTTCTTCTTTTTCTTCTGGGTCGGACCCTTACGAGACCCTTTCTTCCGAACATGCTTCCCCTTGACTTGTGCAATCATTGCACTGCCAGTGGGATTTTACTTCTTCATTACGTCTTATGCAGACTTTAATGAAGACATTAACTCAACATTGGTCAAGTTCAACTTGTTCATATGGCACGTTACCATATAGTTATTAAAAGATTTGGGAAGAGACAATAAAATGAAGTCTGATTGCATGTTTGTGTCCATCTAAGCCCTGAGCGTTTCCAGTTCAGACAAGTAACCAAGCATTTTGGTTACATGTTCACGAATTGAAGTCCCTTCTTGCATTTTGTAGCGAATCAACTCTTTCATAACATTGTAACATTGAGTGCGGTTGACATCATCAAACATCTCTTTGATATTCAGCATATTATCCTTGTTAGTATCGATATCCACATGTTGCTTCAGAAGTACATTGGATAAAGATCCCATAATATAACATCTGGCTAACGCATGATCTTCATCATATTTTTTATTTTTTTATTTCTTTCGGAGTTTGAGGGTTTCTGTGCTTGTTCTTAGACAATGCATAAGAAATGTGATCCACAGATAGAATAAGATCCAAATTAGAGATCCAATCCGAGTAATTTGGCCCGATCAACTGGTTGACCTCCAAGAACATGCTGAGTGGGTTCATAGATTTCATTGTCTGAAAATAACAATGCAATATATTAGAATATATAAATAATTATATTTTCAAAAATATTTGATAAAGGATTTTTAATCAAATTAGTCTCGCCTTTTCAAAAGTCCATTCCCTTATTCACTTTCAAAGCAAGAGATATACTTACCGCTATATCTTTAACAAGATCTGGGATTTCCTTTCTACCTTTGTTACATCCAAATAATATGAATAACTACTACTCAAATAAAAACAAGCGGGAGCTCATTCCACCTTGCAAGTTCAACTTGCATTTCTCAATTCAGCTTTAACACCCGAGCCCACCACCCCTAAGGTGATGTTGACCCACTATTAATTGGATCAACCATCAACAGGATTAGAACTTGCTATGCATTATCCAACATCACCCCAATATTATAAGGAACAGATATTAGGGTCACTAAGCATATGACCTTACTCTTTTGAGAAGCATGGAGCCTAATCCTCGTGCACTTGTGTGAAGGAGCTATCACTTCAGACACGCATCTCCGACATATAATCCATGGCGACGGAACCTTCGCCTTGACGGGACACCATGGATTCCATTTATATGATCCTCCACATCTCATTCAAATTTTAATTATTCATTATGAACCATATTCACATAATTAATTCTTCCAATGGAATTACAACTATATTCATAATAGAGTGCTTATTTTAATTGGATCTAATTAATTTAATCATATTAAATTAACTAACAATCCAATTCAATCAACCAACAAACATTTAGAGCTTGCTTGATATTAATATATAGTATATTATTTGAGCCAAAGATCTTTGAGGGTCTAAAAAAAATCCTCACTGAAAAGAGAAGATAGAGCGTCGCTGAGGCGACCGCTCATGAATCCCTGATTCAGATAACAAGTATACACGATATATGAATAATCAATGAATAGTAAAAATGTGAAGTACAATTTATTTTACTCTACAAAAAAAGGTGTATAATGTATAAGCATGTAGAGGTCGTACCACTTTGTAACATCTGGATTCGAATGAACTGAAGCTCCTGTCAAGAAAAGGATGTTGCTAGCAAGTTTGGATCTCCGAAGTGGAGATATTTAAAGGTACATATCTCTCTTCACTTTACTTTCATTAAAGTCAATGTTGGAGTCATTAATTCAGTTTTTATATGTTGCTATCCATCAGGTATTTTATCTATTGTTGTATGTTAGATAAAGCCACAAAATCCCTCCAAACTTAGAGGATCAAAGGTACAATCTTTCCCCCTCCTCTTGCTGCCTTCCATGCATGATTCAGTTCATTGAATTGCCCACGAAATTAGATGAGAATGTGAAGCTTTACATCGAATTCATCAAATCTTTACAACCATTATATATACTCTTGATTTCTTAAAATTTTGAGGATAAAAATTTGGATTTAGCATGCAAATTAACCTAAGTACATGCCATTTAGCCACAATTGTTTTTAGCACAGAAAAATAGAAATTTGGGAGAAATTACATGCATTTTCTTATGGAATCCTGAGAAGGATGAAGCAATTCATAAATAAAGAATCTAATATAAGTAACCGAGCCTCTAAAATTTCTAAAAAAAACTCAACCTCAAAACAGGATGACTTACCTTTATAATTGAAAGCAAGACTCCTATTAATCAACTGCATGTTCTTTACATCAAGGACATGTTCAATTACTATTTTCAATGATAAAGAGAGTCCTAAAGTCGATCATAAGATACTTTGATGCATTTATGGCTAAAGATGCATTATTTTTGGATGAAATCTTATTAAGGATGATGTCAATGCTTATAGACTGAACATAACTCATATCAAAATAATGTCATATCCCCCAACAGATGAGCTGTAGACAACATCTCGAGATTTTGATTTATTCTAAACATAACAAGCATTTAACCACACCAACCAAGAATTCAAACAACTAACATAGAGCTTCACAGAGTAATTGTTATGAACTTGCTCGAAGAGATAATCATGTGCCATTAACCTCCATATGTTTGGTCCAAGGTGGAAAACAATATTGTATCTATGAATAATGTAGTATAATATCATAATTTGGTTGCATGGGTAGAGGCTCCTATAAGAACATATGCCCCTAAGGATTTATCCATATAGCTTTCACAGTTGCTTAAGTCGTAATGTGATGAGGTTTCATCCATGTTACGAACTAAAATTTGTTATGGGTTTCTTGTCTACAGGACAACCTATATAATATATATATGCACAAATAGTGAAACCCAGAGATTCCTGGCTGAGGAAATCATAATGTATATGTGTAGCATTATAACAACATCCTAGAGTGACCCATGAACGAATCTACTTTGCTACCTACACGAGCAATGTCTACGCAATTCACAGTGATAGGTAATAGCTTCCTGATAACCCCTTTAGATTATATAGCATTGACATTTTCTGAGAATCCATCTTTTAAAATATTAGAACTCTTCTCTCAAAGTCAACAAATGATTTCTCAAGATCTTTACGAATAAGAAATCATCAATCAATTGATCATTTTGTATAGTCTACTATTCATACAATCTATTATATATATAGGGTGTTATGGCAAATGATCAAAAAACACTCCTCCTTTGATGTCTCAACTAGAACTGGTACAATTGAGACACGATTCTTGTTTAGGTATAAAACAAAATGATAAAGACTAGATTGATCCATATCCAAAGCATTGATGGTGATCTTATGATTTTAGAAATAATAAGATGTGACCACAAAGACCGATCATCTTCATAAATTAATCTTTTAGGTATACTCTACTATTTATACATATCATCAAAGATAGGTAGTGACAAAATACCTAGAATTGTAAAGTCGACCATTGAAGAGATTGAGAAATGATGGGGTAGATTGATAAGTGAAATCAATGATGAATCATTTATATCAATAAGATCGTTGATCAGAAAGACCTAGATCTGTACAATCAACCACATAAAGGATTAAGAAAGGATGAGGGATCAAGTCATTGATGACTGATAATTAAGAGTTCCAGTCATGGTGACCTTTACGCCTGACTGTGCGAGGGTGCGGTGACCCTCAGCTGGGCGGGAGATTAGGAAGCCCAGTTAGGGCAGCGGTCGCTTAGTGCGCGGGTCTAGGATCCCAGTCTTTTTTTTGGGTTTTTTTCACGAGCACTAGCAGTTTTTACGCCTCTCTGGGATCCACAAGTTTCTTTTAAAGACCATTTCCGCTGACCCTTGTTCTTTAGGGTACCTAGGCTGGAGGGCCCTTGGTTTTAGTTTTTCGAGCTCGTTAGCCCGTACCGGTCAGGCTGGTTTTTCTTTTAGAGTGACTTTTCCGGAGAGTCTCTCTCACCCGTCTCAGTGGCGTAGTTTTGGAGTAGACCTATCCTTTTTTTTGGACTGCCCTTCCAATTAGAGGGCGAGACGGAAGAGCCTCTTTTTTAAGCTACCTCACCGCTTGAGTTTTGTTTACTTTTTGCCAGCAGACTTGGCGATGCTACATCCGAATCATCCATGTATACATCTGAATTCTTTATGGCTACATCTGAATCAGTTACAATTGAATTTGGAGGAGTTACATTTGAGATTGGAATGGGTCACAAATGAGTTTGGCTAAAATTGAGATGAATTACAGTTGAGATGAAATACAGTTGAGTTGGTTGTAATAGAGCTTAGTTTCCATTGAGATAGTTACTGTTCCGCCAGTAATTTCTGATGAAGAGAAAAGACAAGTTATGAACATCATCCTTAACAGACTAAGAGCTACTACCATAGTTGTTTGAAATAGCTAGTGGACGTGTTGGTAACTTAGTTAGGATGCAATTTACTCCACCGCATTCCTACGGAGGCACCCCAACCCTAAGGCTTCCTTACTGCCTTAGAGTCATAGTGTGAGGTCTTACCTAGACCAAGATCACAGACTATCCACTAAGCTTGAGAAATTCAACAAGAAAAAAATCAAAACATCAGACTCATCATCTACACTTACTATGGTCTATCCACATGACTCACAAACATCAAAAGAGACCTGAATCATCTCAACTATGTCAATTATTAAAAACTCAAGATATCTGGATCATCTCAATCATGATAGGCATTGAATAAATCATTGAAACTTGAAATTGATGGGGGAAGAACGAAAATCATATACAGTTTTATACTGGAGTCACATCTTAGAATCATAATATGAGGTCACACTCAGATCAAGATCCCAGATTATCCACTAAATCTGAGAGATTAGATAAAGACCAAGAATAAAGACTCAACGTCCACATCTTCAAGATCCATTAAATATGATTTATAATTAATTAAAAGGTGACAGTTTAAATATGGATCATATAATCTATTTATAAAAATGATAAATATTGGGAAACTAATGTAGGATGAGTAGAATGGGGTTTTACATACCAAACAACTTGAAAGCCTGTTTCATTGCAAGTAGCTTTGTATTATAATTGTCAAGCCCAATTTACTTGCTTTCTTTAGGAGACACTAAATTTCCTATTATTTATAATTAATAAGATTTACTCAACATTTGTTGATGTTCTTTTCTCCCTATTGCATGGATTGCAGACAAATACCTGCATCGTGGTATTGGGAAAGTTGAACATCAGTTTCTGAAGCAACACATATCAGGTATGTATGCTATAGTTTGTTCAAGGTATTATATAATGCTTTTATTTCTCTTCTGATACAATTGAGATTTCATTTTTGTTGTTACATGTTAACTGCTATGGAAATTTATGCAATATAATTGTGACATATTGAGTTCTGTGGTTTATTGGTTAATTTGTGAATGTCATTTGAAAAAAATTCCCTAATTTCCAGTTCTCTAATGCGATCTTTAGCGAGCATAATACTATGGGTGATATGTAAACGGGTATTCCGGATCCGAGAAGGAGCGGGCCTCACAGTTTGGTATCAGAGCAGTGGTACCCCGCTACATACATTCGTAGTATTATAGTTCCGATCGCATTAGGTCTTGGATAGCGATAGTTCTTTGACTTGTCGTGAATCCGAAAGGGAAATATGACATTCCAATTTCCATAACCACAAATGTCACCATTTGCAATTGATTTCCATATGTATCCCAAGAAGAGAAAAAGCATAGTTAAAAATATCCATGAACATTAACTATTAATGATATTGGTTCTTACATAGAACCATGGCGTCCTGAACCGATCTTTCTATGTTTTTATTGATTCTGAAGCGATAGATGAACTTCGAGTTTCTAGCAAGTAGAGTTGCAGAGACCATAGATCCTCTCTATCACATCCATAGGTCAGGTGGCCAGTTGTTCAGCATAAGACTGATAGTCAAAAAGTTACCAATGTTGATTGGTGGCCACGAGATGATCACTGGTTGTCTACTACTACAACTTGACAATTATGACCTGATTATGGGAGTGGATCAGCTGTCAACTCATTATACCTAGTGAATTGCTTCATGAAGACGGTTGTCTTCAAGATTCCGAACATACCCGAGTTTACCATTAAGGGTACATTACATGACTTCAAAAAAGATTATATCTCAGTATTGAGTGATCAGAGACTTATTGACCAGGGATATTACACATTCTAGTAATTGTCCTAGGGACATCTGATGGAGAGTCGATAGATCGAGACATCACAATAGTGTCAGATTACCCTAATGTGTTCTCTAATATTTTGATAGGTTTACCACCTGAGAAAGAGATTTAGTTTGAGATTACACTACCAAATACACAACCAATCTCGATAACTCCGTGACACATGGCACTAGCCGAGTTAAGAGAGCTGAAAATGAAATTGCAGGAGTTACATGACATAGGTTAGTAAGGTTGAACACTACACCTTGGGGTGATTCCGTTCTTTTTGTCAGAAAGAAGGATGAGTCGATGAAATTATGCATTGGTTACAGAGAACTGAATAAGAAAACGGTAAAGAACCAATATTATGCCACACATTGATGACCTGTTTGATCAGCTACAGGGATCTTCGATGTTTTCAAAGATCGATTTCCGATCTGGCTATCATCAACTAAGGATTCAAGAGTTAAATTTTTCGAAAACATCATTCATGACTCAATATGTACATTATGAGTTTGTTGTGATGTTGTTTGGGCTCACGAATACACATGCAATATTCATGGACGTGATTAACATGGCTTTCCGTCCATACTTGGATAAGTTCACAATTGTGTTCTTCAATGATGTTCTGATATATTCTTGAAATAAATAGAATCATGTAAATGATCTAAAGATAGTCCTTAACATACTTCAAGAGCATAAGTTACATGCCAAGTTGAGCAAATGTGAGTTCTAATTATCCCATGTCTCATTACTTGGGCATGCCATTTCTGGAGCAGGTATTACAGTTGACCCTGCGAAAATTAAGATAGTCATGTCTTGAGAGCAACCCAAGAAAATCACTCAGATTCATAGCTTCCTTGGACTAGTGGCCTATTACATATGCTTTCTCGGTAGTTTTTCCTGAGTCATTCTTTTCTGACACGATTGACACAGAAGAGAGATCCTTTCATTTAGAATGATCCATGTAAACAAGCCTTCAGGACACTGAAGGAAAGATTGACGACTGCGAATATACTTGCACTTCCTTCAGACACTCAGGATTATGTTGTATATACAGATGCTTCAAGAGAAGATTTAGGAACAATTATGATGTAACCAGGTCAAGTGATTATTTATGCATCATGTCAATTGAGGTTGTATGAGCGGAATTAACCCATCCATGGCTTGGAATTGGTGGCGGTTGTCTTCTCTTAAAAAAAACTGGCGTCACTATCTCTATGAGGTGAATTTTGATATCGTCATAAATTGCAAGAGTTTGAAGTACATCTATGATCTGAAAGAGCTAAACATAAGACAACATCGATTGTTTGAACTACTGAAGGATTTTGAATACATGATCTCTTACCATTCTGGTAAAGGAAACGTGGTGGCAGATGCGCTTAGCAGGAAAGCTCACGCACATACGACAAACTAGCTATATACATGAAATATACTCGTAACTTTGACTAATTGACATCCTCATAAGAGTGCGTCCACATCTACTGTCATACCTCCACGATTCAGTAGTCTTTGGGATTGCATAGTAGAAGGATATAGGATATATCCTTGAATTTGAGACAGATGCGTGCGTGCCATCAAGGACAAACGTGATGATTTTGTGGGACTAAGTCTACTTTGTGAAAGGTTGGCTGGGTAATTGCACCCAACAATGAGTAGTTACGCAGAGATATTCTTGATAAGGCACATAGTTCACGATTGTCTATTCTTCTTGGCAACACAAAGATGTACCGAGATCTAGGTCTACATTCTGACAGAACGGAATGAAGCGAGATGCAGCATGTCATGTTAGCAAGTGCATGATCTATCAGATGGTCAAGGCAGAACATAAGAGACCACCATGATTATTACAATCTCTCCCTTTTTTCTCAAATAAAAGTGGAAGAGTACTTCTATGGATTTTGTCACGGGACTAGTAAAGGCACTAGATGGTCACGATGCTATTGGGATGTTGTTGACAGATTGGCCAAGTCAGTCCATTTCATACATATCAACATGACCTACACTCCATCTAGGCTGGCTAGATTACATGTGCAAAAAAAAACATTATCAAATTTTATGATATACCACATGAGGTAGTGTCTGATGGAGACTCGAGGTTTATATCTCACTACTGGTACCGGCTTATGTCAGCACCACAGACAGAGCTGAAGATGAGTTCTACATACGATACACAATGCGTTATTCAGACACATGAGGATTTGCTATGTGCATGTACTCTAGAGTAGAAATGATCTTGGAAGGACCACCTGTTATTGGTAGAACTCCCGCACAACAACAATCATTATTCCAGTATTGGTATGGCATCATTCGAAGCCCTATAAGGGTGGAGATGTCTCGCACCTCTCAGTTGGTGTAAGGTAGGTGAACACATTCTTTACTCCGTAGATTTCTTGGAGGAGACTGTAAGGGTTGATAACCTTGTGAGGTGATGTCTCCTGACGGCTTAGGGCCACCCGAAAAGCTATGCATATTGTCGGAGAAGAGAATTGAAGTTTCAGGTAATCCGATCATCTTCTCTTAATCCATTCAAATGTAACTCATCAATATTCAACTTAATCCTTCATGTTGATGGAAATTCCTGAAAACACAAGAAGGAGATTGAGTGTTTCTACGAGTATCTCCCATGAAGGGACTACAGAGATATGGTGCTCATAGCAAGTTGACACCACGATAAGTTGGACCATTTGAAATTTTTACTCGTATGTGTAAGGTGGTCTATCGAGTAACCCTTTCTCCACACCTATCAATTTAAGGAATTATGAGTACAACCTTCGCCATGTCATCAGCTACGAGAATCTTGACGTGGAGTCAAATTTGATTTACAAAGAGAAGGTCAGTACAAATACTCGAAAGTGTTGTGAAAAAAACTTCACAACAAAGAGATTCTCCTAAAAAAGGTGCTATGGCACCGACATGATGTCAAAGAGGCATCATGGAAGACAGAAGTGGATATGCGGGCATGATACCCACAACTCTTTCAGGTAATTGTCAAAACAAGCCCATTTAATTATATATATTGAAAGAACACGGCTTGTTTTCCCTTTGAGGTTTTTATGTGTTCAAAACCCTTTGAGGTTTTTATGGCCAGATAAGATCCAAACAAGACACAAAGTAACCTTGACTCGATTCTCGAGGATGAGACTCCCTTTGAGGTTTTTATATTTGTAACATCCGGATCTGAATGAACTGAAGCTCCTGTCAAGAAAAGGATGTTGCAAGCAAGTTTGGATCTCCAAAGTGGAGATATTCAAAGGTACATATCTCTCTTCACTTTACTTTCATTAAAGTCAATGTTGGAGTCACTAATTCAGTTTTTTTTATGTTCTATCCTTCATGTATTTTATCTATTGTTGTATGCTAGATAAAGCCACAAAATCCCTCCAAACCTAGAGGATCAAAGGTACAATCCTTCTCCCTCCTCTTGCTGCCTTCCATGCATGATCCAGTTCATTGAATTGCCAATGAAATTAGATGAGAATGTGAAGCTTTACATCGAATTTATCAAAATTTTACAACCATTATATATACTCTTGATTTCTTTTGAGGATAAAAATTTGGATTTAGCATGCAAATTAACCTAAGTACATGCCATTTAGACACAATTGTTTTTAGCACAGAAAAATAGAAATTTGGGGGAAATTACATGCATTTTCTTATGGAATCCTGAGAAGGATGAAGCAATTAATAAATAAAGAATCTGATATAAGTAACTGAGCCTCTAAAATTTCTAAAAAAAAACTCAACCTCAAAACAGGATGACTTACCTTTATAATTGAAAGCAAGACTCCTATTAATCAACTGCATGATTTTTACATCAAGGACATGTTCAATTACTATTTTCAATGATAAAGAGAGTCCTAAAGTCGATCATAAGATACTTTAATGCATTTATGGCTAAAGATGCATTATTTCTGGATGAAATCCTAATAACGATGATGTCAATGCTTATAGAATGAACATAATTCATATCAAAATAATGTCATATCCCCCAACAGATGAGTTGTAGACAACATCTCGAGATTTTGAGTTATTCTAAACATAACAAGCATTAGACCACACCAACCAGGAATTCCAAAAGCTAACATGGAGCTTCACAGAGTAATTGTTATGAACTTGCTCGAAGAGATAATCATGTGCCATTAGCCTCCATATGTTTGGTCCAAGGTGGAAAAACTTATTGTATCTATGAATAATGCAGTATAATATCATAATTTGGTTGCATGGGTAGAGGCTCCTACAAGAACATATTCCCCTAAGAATATATCCATATAGCTTTTACAGTTGCTTGAGTCGCAATGTGATGAGGTTTTATCCAGGTTATAAACTAAAATTTGTTATGGGTTTCTTGTCTACAGGACAACCTATATAATATACATATGCACAAATGGTGAAACCCAGAGATTCCTGGCTGAGGAAATCATAATGTATATGTGTAGCATTATAACAACATCCTAGAGTGACCCATGAACTAATCTACTTTGCTACCTACACGAGCAATGTCTACGCGATTCACAATGATAGGTAATAGCTTCCCGATAACCCCTTTATATTATATAGCATTGGCATTTTCTGAAAATCCATCTTTTTAAATATTAGAACTCTTCTCTCAAAGTCAACAAATGATTTCTCAAGATCTTTACGAATAAGAAATCATCAATCAATTGATCATTTTGTATAGTCTACTATTCATACAATCTATTATATATAGGATGTTATGGCAAATGATCAGAAAACACCCCTCCTTTGATGTCTCAACTGGAACTGGTACAATTGAGACACGATTCTTGTTTAGGTACCATATAAAACAAAATGATAAAGACTAGCTAGATCCATATCCAAAGCATAGATGGTGATCTTATTATTTTAGAAATAATAAGATGTGACCACAAAGACCAATCATCTTCATAAATTAATCTTTTAGGTATACTTTACTATTTATACATATCATCAAAGATAGGTAGGGACAAAATACCTAGAATTGTAAAGTCAACCATTTGAAGAGATCGAGAAATGATGGGGTAGATGAATAAGTGAAATAAATGATGAATCATTTATATCAATAAGATCATTGATAAAAAAGACCTAGATCTGTACAATCAACCACATAAAGGATTAAGAAAGGATGAGGGATCAAGTCATTGATGACTGATAATTAAGTGTGCCGGTCATGGTGACCTTTACGCCTGACTGTGCGAGGGTGTGGTGACCCTTAGCAGGGCGGGAGATTAGGAAGCCCAGTTTGGGCAGCGACCGCTTAGTGGGCAGGTCTAGGATCCCAGTCTTTTTCTCGTTTTTTTTGCGCGAGCGCTCGCAGTTTTTACGCCTCTCTAGGATCCACATGTTTCTTTTAAAGACCAGTTTCGCTGACCCTTGTTCTTTAGGGTACCTAGGCTGGGAGGGCCCTTGGTTTTAGTTTTTCGAGCTCGTCAGCCCGTACCGGTCGGGACGATTTTTCTTTTAGAGTGACTTTTCCGGAGAGTCTCTCTCACCCATCTCAGTGGCGTAGTTTTGGAGTAGTCCTATCCCTTTTTTTGGACCGCCCTTCCAATTAGAGGGCAAGACGGAAGAGCCTCTTTTGTAGGCTACCTCACCGCTTGAGTTTTGTTTACTTTTTGCCAGTAGACTTGGCGATGCTACATCCGAATCATCCATGTATACATCTGAATCCTTTATGGCTACATCTGAATCGGTTACAGTTGAATTTAGAGGAGTTACATTTGAGATTGGAATGAGTCACAAATGAGTTTGGCTAAAATTGAGATGAATTACAGTTGAGATGAAATATAGTTGAGTTGGTTGTAATAGAGCTTAGTTTCCATTGAGCTAGTTACTGTTCCGCCAGTAATTTCTGATGAAGAGAAAAGACCAGTTATGAAAATCATCCTTATCAGACTAAGAGCTACTACCGCAGTTGTTTGAAATAGCTAGTGGACGTGTTGGGAACTTAGTTAGGATGCATTTTACTCCAACGCATGCCTACGGAGGCACCCCAACCCTAAGGCTTGCTTACTACCTTAGAGTCATAGTGTGAGGTCTTACCTAGACCAAGATCACAGACTATCCACTAAGCTTGAGAAATTCAGCAAGAAAAAATCAAAACATCAGACTCATCATCTACACTTACTATGGTCTATCCACATGACTCACAAACATCAAAAAAGACCTGAATCATCTCAACTATGTCAATCATTAAAAACTCAAGATATCTGGATCATCTCAATCATGATAAGCATTGAATAAATCATTGAAACTTGAAATTAATGGGGAAGAACGGAAATCATATATAGTTTTATACTGGAGTCACATCTTAGAATCATAATATGAGGTCACACTCAGATCAAGATCCCACATTATCCACTAAATCTGAGAGATTAGATAAAGACCAAGAATAAAGACTCAACGTCCACATCTTCAAGATCCATTAAACATGATTTATAATTAATTAAAAGGTGACAGTTTAAACATAGATCATATAATCTATTTATAAAAATGATAAATATTGGGAAATTAATGTAGGATGAGTAGAATGGGGTTTTACATACCAAACAACTTGAAAGCTTGTTTCATTGCAAGTAGCTTTAAATTTTAATTGTCAATCCCAATTTACTTGCTTTCTTTTGGAGACATTAAATTTCCTATTATTTCTAATTAATAAGATTTACTCAACATTTGTTGATGTTCTTTTCTCCCTATTGCATGGATTGCAGACAAATACCTGCACCGTGGTATTGGGAAAGTTGAACATCAGTTTCTGAAGCAACACATATCAGGTATGTATGCTATAGTTTGTTCAAGGTTTTATATAATGCTTTTATTTCTCTTCTGATACAATTGAGATTTCATTTATGTTGTTACATGTTAACTACATAGAAATTTATGCAATATAATTGTGACATATTGTAGTTCTGTGGTTTATTGGTTAATTTTTGAATGTTATTTGAAAAAAAATTCTCTAATTTCCAGTTCTCTAATGCGATCTTTAGCGAGCATAATACTATGGGTGATATGTAAACGGGTATTTCGGATCCGAGAAGGAGCGGGCCTCACACACTTAGAGAAAACAATGTAGCCTAAATTATTATTCATAAATAAATAATGAATAAATAATAATGTGTATTTTTTACATTTACTTGATCAAATAATAGATTAATTAATGTGTGGGTTTAAATAAGATAAAATAATTCTTTCATATATTTATATGTTTAATTTTATTATATTTATTTCTTTTTACTTTTAATATTATATAATATTATGTAGATATATATAAGAGTACATAAATAAGATATTGTATATATGATATAAGGTATATATAGGATTTAATGGGGCTGCTCCGCCCCCTTATTTCGGCCTTTTTTTTTATTTTTTTCAAAAAATATCACCATGTATATTCATCCCTATATCCTTCCTATATGTCATTCGAATTTCGTCAGAAACAGAGACTCCTACGGCCTCCATCGAGATGGTGTCGATTTAAAAAATCCTATTACCATTAAAAAATGACTGTCTGGATGGAGGCCATAGGAGTCTCCGTTTCTGACAAAATTCAAATGGCATATAGGAGGATATAGGGATGAATATACATGGCGATATTTTTTGAAAAAAAATAAAAAAATGTTGAAAATGGCGTGGGCGCCACCCCATTAACCTCATATATATAATAAATAAAGTAAATATTTTTTATGAGAATAAATATAATAAATATACAAAAATAGGAAATATATCATCAAGTATAGTCCTTTCTATTATTCTATATTATATATATATATTTCTTTTCTAAAGGTATTAAAAATATGTAGAAGGTATTTAAAATATTTAGTAATAATAATATAAACTACATATAGGTATATAATACAATATAGAGTATTATAATTATAAATATAGCTAAAAATATTTAGAATTTGCAAAATAATTTTTTTTGATTTTTTATATTTTTTTACTATTTTGTGATTTTTCAAATATTTTTGCTAATTTTTAAGTATTTTCAATGTCCAAAATATACAAAATTAGGGATTTAATAAATAGGATGAATTGTTTTGGAATTTAAAAATAATAAATATTGTCAAAATTTTCCAAAACTATTTTTAGTAAATAATATATGATAAAAATAAAATTTAGAGACATAAACAAATATTTTTAGGTTTTTAAAAGAGTTTTTATAAGTTTATAAATAAATTTTAATGATTTTATTTTTCTTTTTAAGGGATTTTTGGTCTGAAGGATAAAATTATAATAATAAAATAATACCATTTTTTGAAGTTTTTAAATATGATTTTATATTTTTTTTGGATTTTTAAATGCATACAAGGATACAATGTGCTATTTTTTTAATAAATAGGCAAAGTACATAAAATGCAAATCTAATTATATGGCATGAAAGAGCACATCTATCCAGATACATTATCCTATTTTTATATAATTTTTGGAGCACGGATGATATTTATAAACAATTAGATAAACATGCATAAAATATTTAAACTAATAAGGTCATTTTTGCAATTAAAAATAAATACAATGGGCATATGCAAATATCACAAAACATTACAATTGATATTTACATTTTATAAACTAATCAATGATTACAAAAAACTACAAGGGTTACTTTGCAAAATGCCCAGCTCACGTGGGGTTACACATGAGCTGAGCTAGCAAGGACTAAATGACAATACACATCAAGTTCGAGGGCCTCTCTACCATTATTACATATGTTTTACACTACAAAAGAAATTTTGAATATTAAATATTAATATACAAAAATATACGGGGCATATATGAAGTTTACCCCTTAAAGGTGCGGATCGTGCGGTTGTGGTGGCACCATGTAGGCGCCACTTACATTGATTGACGGCTCCTGGATGCATCGTTTCATGGCCAATCCTATGGCTGGGAAAAGATTTGGAGCAACCTCTCCTTCGTGCGGTTGTGAGATGAAGATGAAGAATAAGGAAGAACAAGGTCTTCCCCCGAACTTCATCAAAGAATCCAGGCAACTAGAGGGGTCTCCAACCTTGCTTCTTGGCTCATCGGCTTCCTAGTAATCTGTCGTAGCTGTAGTTGGCGCTAAAGTGGTCCAGGTCTCATGGTGGAAACCTGGAGGGGTCTCCTCCGTTCTACATCTAGGAATGATGGTCTTCTCTCGATTCACCTCCCAGGTGCATCTTCTTGGTCAAAGACCTGGAGAAACATCCTCCTGGGCTCGAGGCGAAGTGCCTCAAGCCTTTTTGATGTTGTGGCATAAAGGGGATGAAGGGGGCGGTGGTTCTCGGATAGATGGCAGCGGAGGAGCCTCTAATGGGTCCAATCCTTGCAGGATCAGGGAGACAGATGGCTCGATAGATGGAGAAGGTGAGGGGGGACGAAATGGACATGGATGGTGGGTCGGTGACTGGCGATTGCATGATGGAACATGGACGGAGCAGAGAGCTCCGGTGATGGATGATATCAAAATTTAACCTAATTATGGCTGAATCAAAGAAATTAATCCTACTACTATGCTATGGAATGAAAATGCAAGCAAAAAAACTAAGTAAAGACAGCTCTTACCTAGCAATTCCAGGGAGCAGAGGTGTCACTAGAGCTCCACCTGGACCACCTGATTTTGCCACTCTACTCCATGCACGACCCTCCGCGAGCCTCCCAGTTGTCACCTGGACCTCAAACGATTCGAAGGAAGGGGGCTCAAGTGGTGAATTGGGGATCAAATGGTTCTAGGAGACGGTGGAAGTTATTTATGCACATCACGGGGTGCTTATTGACCAGGGATTAAGAATGAATCAAAGGTATGTACAGAGGTTTTAGGGCTATGACGTGTATTATGTTTGATCGATGGTTGATTTTAGTGAAAAATTGATTCGAATTAAGTGATGGATCATCTGAAAAATAAGGGAGAAGATGGGGACTTGATTGGTTCTAACACAGCAGAGGCGCCAAGGGGCGTACTTGACCCAGGTCAACTAGGGTATGATTCTGGGAGGTCCATGTGGACCGGCCAGAAAAATCCAAGGGGGAAATTATTGGTAAAATCAATAATAAATAGTAAACGAATTAATTATTTTAGAGTATAAAATAAAAAATGTTTGTTATTTTTTGTAGTTATTAATTACTATTTTTATTTATTTTAATGGAGTTATTTATTATGAGTTAGTATTTACAAGTATACTCATAGTTATATTTACCTATATATTATATATTTTATTTTTTTGTTTAAATTTATTATTTTTATGCATATAATTTATATATTTATAACTTATTTTAATATATTTAAATATATTTTTATTTTATGTTTTTAAGTTTATTTGTACACTTAATTAAATATAGATATAAATTATATAGGTATATGTATAGTATATTCATCTATGTATTTTATACAATTATTTATTTTAGTATGTTTTTAATGGTTTTATATTATTCTAATTATGTACATATACTATAGAGAATACTTACAAATTTATAAAAATATAAAATATTGGAAAATATAAAGAATAAATAAAATTATTATTTTATTCAGGTATATTGTACAATAAGGGTCCAAAACCTAACTTTTGCATCTTAACTCTAAATTGAATGAAATCACCTTCATTAAATATTTAATAAAAAGTTATATACAATTAAAGGTGATTTTATTCATTTTGAGTTCATATGGAAAAGATATGGGCCTGGGAAGCTTGGGTTTTGGCTTTTTATTGAGTGTAGAATGGACAATTTGTATTGTTTTTGTGTAGCATAAATTTGTATTTTTCTATGCATTTTCATGTACAAATTTTATTGATTTGATATATATTAAATAAAAATGGGTCCCATAAATGATTTATTGATGAATTAAAACTGAGGTTTTTGATGTGATTTTTGTACAATTCATCTACCTTATCTTCGGCTACTTTATTCCTTGTAACCCAGCAATCATGATGATTGAGTCTCAGGGTCCTTGGGTCATTCACTGTCCTTCACACCTCATTCTTTTTCTTTTCTTTTTTCTTTTATTTTGACATTAATTACAATAATTTATACAATATTTATAAAGTAAATAATAGATGTTAATTTGTGCAAAATAATGATATTTATATGCATTTAACTAGGGTTAAAAGGCCAAAATGAAATAACAAAGGTGATGAAATGGAGATTCATCATATACACCCTCACAAGTACGTATTTTGTATCTTACTGATTAGAGTACAACTTGACTTACTCATATTATTCTTTCCTCAAAAATGGATCCGACCAGTATACTCGAGTTATGTTGGGAGGGAGAATTTTCTTGACATGCAAGATGCTAATTAGTAAACCAAGCCAGCATACCCGGATTGGAGACCTTCACTATTCCGATTGAGAACAACACAAAATAATGTCAATGTACTTGTGGTTTTATCGATCAACTTTGATGACCGACATTATACTATTTAGTAATAATTCAGAAATCTTAGGTATCTTAAAATATATTTGAGATCTTAAATTTTCAAGCATATCAAGCAACCATGTTTTACATGTAAAAGTTGTCCTACAATTATTGAAAGATAAACTAGGGTTTTCATGAAATATACATTCAATGACCAAAGAAGTTTAATCAATCATTTTCATAAAATATAAGAATCAATTTAATCGAGGCAAATTAAAAAATTTCCATGATTTCCACTGGATGATGAACACATTAAGTAAGAAGATTTGATGATCTAATCATCATCTGACCCATCTCTACTAAATATGGAATATCTAGGGCAAACGGAGTCGGAATCATGCGAAATAAATTTGAGAGCTTTGCTAGTTTGATTCTCTACTTAATTAAAGTATTAATTTCATGTTTATGATGGGAAAATAGTAAAAAAATCAATTACTTACATATCTATGAATACATGCAAAAACAATATCGTAGCAAGAACTTTTCGAATTTTAATCATGCACTTTTGGTACCATTAATAGGCGACTATTTTGGGACAATTAATAACTTCTAAAATAAATTTTAATAACCAAAAAACATGCCAAAATAGTGCACAAACAAAAGGTTTTTATTTTAGTGAAAAATCAATTTGAAACTTGCATCGCATGCAAAACAATGAGTCCCTGTGCATCCAATATACAAAATCTTGTTCACCTCAGGTTTTGGATCATATCCAAAATATCAACCAAGTATATGATACCACTTGAAGGTTATGGAAAAAACCTTAAGCGCATCATGAAAGCATGAAGATTGCATTACGTGTTTGGGAGAAACTAGTCAAACGAGTTGCTCGGGGCAACGTGATTTTAAAATTTTTAATGCGATGAAACAACATGATTCGAGAACACTTCTCGAATCATTTCATCAAGAATACAAAGAAGATATAGGAATACCCCTTCAAGTGTGGTAGCGATCGAAGTCTCTAAAGTAAGATACCACATGTCTCAAGTCCAACCCGATGGAAGAGACGCTTGCAAGCATGTTGATGAGACACCTGCTTCTCGCAATTCAAGATGAAGATCCAAGCACCAAATCTCATGATTTTGTCTTACAAAATTGAAGATCTTCTTCACGTGCAAGGAGCACCGAGGAAGATGGAGATCCACGAGCAGTCAAAGTGGTAGCACGACTGCGTAGCGATCACGATGATTCTCTCTAGGTTAAGGGGGTTGACGACCACACTTGAGAGAGAGAGGGGGCGTGAGAATGAGATAGAAAGAGAGAGTCTTCCAATAGGTTGTGTAAAAAATAAGATCTCGAGTTTCCTCTTCTTTTATAATATTATGGGAGTCCATGGATATGTGCTACACAAAATCAATGGTTGAGATTGATTTTTGTTTTCTTTCAATGGCCATGATTTTATTATACAAATTTACAACAATAATTAATTGAATTAAATTAAATATATTGAATAATTATCAATATAAATTAATTCAGTCAAATCAATACACATTGAAGGATTAGGAAAGGAGACAAAGCTCCTTCCAATTAAAGGGATGACGACCACCTTGATTTAGGACTCAAGGATGGTTGTCCACCCTTCCTATGTGGAAGGGGCTTCCTCTTTTCCAATTAGGTGAGATCATGTATCTCACATAATCCTTTATTATTTGCAACAAATTTTACTGCATATTATTTCACAAAAATAATTCCAAATTATTTTCTATCAATTTCAATCATGCCATTGGAAATTGTGAATCATATTCACACACTCAAAGTAAAATGTAAATTGTATTTTTCAATTAATTGTCATTATGAATCTAATTCACATCAACATTTAATTTGTAATTACTATTTACAAATAGCTCTCTCTAATATATTATAAATCACATTTATAATATATATGATTAATATGGATAATACTATCCACATTATTCAGACCCATGATAATTAAACCATATTTAGTTATCTTGGATTATCATTCTCATGCATCTGAATAATACTAATCAAATTCACATTATTCATGATAATTAAATCACATTTAATTATCAAATTCTCATGCTCAGATATGTAATTCATCAATAGAATTATTCTTGAACTCTTTCAAGAATAATGCTCTTTCGCCGCGGATACTGGAGATAAGGACATGGTGATTATACATTCTACGTATAGTGACTTGGATATTAAGATCCAATCTCAAATCCAGATCTCAGGGACCTCTCAAAGATATTTGGTTATAATTTTCTCATTGCATCTGAATCATATTCAGATCATGTCCAACACTTGTACTAAGATTAGATTATTTTTCTATTGAGAGGAGTCACTAAAATCCAGACATGTTTCATTACTCCCTCGGAATGGAAGTGTCAAGGTTATTCAATTGTTTATGACCCTTGAATATTTATGATATCCGTACATCCTGCATAATGGAAGACCTAGAATAAACCCAAAGATTTAGATCAATTTTTAGACTATCTTCTTCAGGGTTTTATCATTAGGTTTCTCATTTGGTCATAGGGAGTTGGTATCAATCATATACTTTCCAAAAGCATATATCATACCTGTAATTTCTTGTCATGCTTCCAAAGCAAGACAACCATGCATGGAATTTGATTGGTCCCAATACCTTACAAGTGAGCTCTTGTCTCAAGGTTTAGTAGTGAACATGTATGATCCCTTTGAGAGATTGTATTATTCATATGCCCTTGTATGCACATCAGCTCGCTAGTGTATGCCAAATGTATGCACACCTTGATTAGATCATCAACCTACCAGTATCCAAATGTACATACTCGAACATATAACAATACATCTGTCTACGGTCAGAGGATGCATGCCTATATCGTGGTGGGTCTTGATTATCTCGATCTCATTAAGTTAACTCTTTGTCTTAACTTATCTGACCCCTTCAAATCTATATTCTTTTGTAGAGGACATGCATCAAGAGGTCGGTAATATACCAACCTTAAGAGAGGAATTGACATCTCCTTCTCAGACTGGACATCATCTCTTAACAATCATTTGATGGTGCTTGTTGAGTCCTCAATCGAACTCTTTAGATATCATCCAAGCACCATCCTCTATGATTCAACCATTGAATCGACAATTGTATGATCATTAAGATGGACATGTTACGTAACCCTAATTGTACTAAGGGACCTTACAATGCACTCATTCATTTAATATCAGACATGGAGTGAAACAAATCAATAATCTTTATTGATATATTAAATATTACAATAACATTTATTGCAGAAATGGTTTACCTCGGTCTCACTTGGCTAATTATTAGAGAGCAGTCCAAGCCCACATTGAAAGATACATATCAAGCTGGAGCTGGCCAAATGATGAACCATATTTCCACCTCTTTAAAAATAACGTATTGTAGTATAGGACACAGAAATTAGATCAATAAAAACCAAACTTTTGAATATGTGGAGATTTTTATCATGGCAAGTATACCAAGGTCAACTCAAGGAAGAATGTATTATTTGGTGGAATGGTTTAAATTAATCTAAGTGATTAACTAATTGCAATAGTAATTTTTATGTTAGAAAATGATGCAAAAAGAAAGAGGTAAAAATATAACAAAGAAAATAAAATGAAACAAAGAAAGAAAGATAGAGAAAAGTAGAAGGTGAATCTGTGAGTAAAAGATCGCTTGAGAAGCTGAAGCTCTCGGTGTCATCAGTCGAAGAGTCTGGCGAAGGGTGAGCTCTGAGCTCTACAGCTATGTGGAGTTGCTACACAACCGATGATGGGCTGAGGATCTCACCAGACCTCCTCCTCATTGTTGCTTGATAGAGGTCTGCCCACTGTTGTCACCTAGGGTGGAGTAAAGGAGCTGAAGGAGGAGTCTGTAAAAATAGTGGATGATCGATACTGGCGAAGGAGTATAAACTTTATAGGAGGGGATAACATCAGAGATGGGGGACTGAATACGGGAGAGGCATTACATGTAGGAGATGGTCGACGAGAGAGGAAGGAATACGATGAGGCTGAGATGGGTAACGACCGAGGAAGTTAGGGCATTTGAGGGTTTCAATGATCTATGTGATGGCAGTGTGGTGAACAATGATAAGAGCAAGTGGCGGTCGACTAGAGGAAGGAGGTATAAGAATTGTTGGATCGTCGAAGATCCAACGGCTTAGAAATTGGAGTGGATGCACATGCCCCGTACGTGAACATCACATGTGTGATATGTGTGTCAGGAAATGGCTTTAGGTGGGTGCGATAATGATCATTTGATCAATCTTGATCCAATGGTCTAGATGGAAGGCACTAAGATACAAGGGGAGGAGACCTGGTCGATTGGTTGCAACGTGGACCAATGAGCGGTCGCCATGTGGTGTGAGTTGTTGACCAGGTGGGTTGACAAGGGCAACAATCTAAAGAAAATGAGAAATAAAATATAAAGAAAATCAAATGACAAAGTGATCAACGTGAAAGTTGTTAGTCTTAATGAGATCTACAACTTTCATGAAAGGCCAAAAAAATAAAGTCACCTGTACCAAATACAATTTTTAAAATATGTATTAGTTGCTAATTAATTTCTATTATTATATATTTTATATTTTTTGTATTTTTAATTACATTTTAATTAGTAGATTAATATATTCACACTATATTCATAATTAATTAAATTTTTATGGATTTTTATAGGTTAAGAAAAAATGAAATAAAATACTAAATAAAATATAGAAGGTTAGATCTTTTTTATTTCTTTGGAATTTGTGATTTTTATGACTTTTGTTTCTTAATGCTTTGTTAGTGAATTAATTAAAGAATTTAGATGAAAAAGAATTAGGTCAAAACCATTGGTTTTTATACATAAAATAATAGACTCAATTTCAGGGAAAATTCAGGTTTATTTATACACATATTTTATCCCTAATTCTTGCATACTTAGTGAATGTTAATCAAATCAATTTAAGAGGTTATTTGATTATTTATTAGAGATATTTTGCTATGATATTCATATAAAGTAGATTAAACATGGATTTATCACCCCCTATACTTAGATTTTTGCTCGTCCCCAAGCAGCCTGATAAGTTTGAAGGTGACCAGTCCACGAGTTTCAAGTGACTCCTTACATATCAATCCAACCAAATCTCATCCAAAAGAAAGTCAATATTTCTAATTATTAGACTCTCCATGGATACAAGTATATGTAGCAGGTATGACTTTAATGTGTTGATTTCATTCTCCAGTATAGAGTCTTTGCTTTGCCTGAAGCCCTAGTCTAAGAGGCTCTCCTAAGATCCAATCCTAAACTCTGATCCAATGATCAAGTTTCCTATTAATTCACTGTCTCTTTAGTTTTCAGACTTGAAAGTATAATGGTGGTCATGCCAAGAAAGGAGGAAGTGGGATTATGTCTTTTCTTTTCTCCTTTCATTGGAACAAGGCTCTCTCTTGTGCCTTATTACACACATGTATTTTTAGTTGTAAATCATCATCTCCATCAATAAATTTCGGAGTTGTTGGAGCTTGTTTTCCTAGGAATGCATTGGGGTGTGTCTCTTTTGAGTATATTATATATTAAATATCCATATTTGTATAACTATATGATGCAAAGCCCTTTTTTGGGTGCTCTCTCGACTCCTATAGCCTAATAGCTTTGGTTCAAGTGGATACTTTGTAACTGTTGAGAGAGCTCGCTAGTTAATAAGCTCTTTTGTGGAAATTTTCTTTGAAATTTTTGAGATCTTGTTTGATTTTTGGAATGATAATGTTCTAGCTATTTACACTATTTTTTACCAAGTCGGTGCATGATGATCCACATTTTCAAGGGTTTTATGCACATTGGCACCTAGGTTAAATCAAGATTAGTACATGGACCTTATCCATATACTGGCTTATGTGCTAACACTCAAGTTTCATGAAGTGACCCTCAATCAAGTCCCACCCTTAAGAATCAGATCCAAACTCAAGTCTCTCATCCTATTTTCTCAGGTGAAACATTGACTCATCACAAAGATTATGTCATCGTGCAAGTGTTGTGTTGGTCATATTCCTTTAAGCTTTTGAGATTCTATATGCAATATAGCACATATATCTTCTAACTATGGATGCTGAGTAATTAAGTCTTAGGATCCTAATAGACAAGAGTAATGCGACTCAAACTTTAGTGTCACTCTAAACCAAGTAGTATAGAATACACAAGTCCTGTGTGGAGTGAAGGTGTCAGGGATAAAACCTTAAGTTTTTATATCGATGAAATAATGATTGGCCTGAACTCATACGTCTAGTTGCATCTACTTTCAGTCAGGTGTAAGTACAGACCGTAGAACGGCTACCCGTGTTACTTTAGGACGGTGCCTTACACGTTGTGCTTTAACCACCCTATCTACTAAGGGAGAACATAGTTCTCTCATGGAAAAGTAGCTAGTCATATAAATTCAGAAGTCAAAATTGATACTTAAAAGAGTTTTAAATTTGTCAAAAAGTGTGTTTTACCCCGTAATTTTGATAAAAATATTCAAAAACATGTATTATATACACAAACATTTTATATAGTATACAAAACTTACCCATACCCAGATTTTGTATTGAAAATTGTTAAAATACAAGTTATGATGAAGTATATAGCATATATACACAATCCCCTATACTTAGAATGTGCTATGTCCCATGGCATAAGGTGGAATGAAGACATAGCTCATACCAAGCATGGTTGAGTGATAAGAATAGGAAGTCCACCTTGCCCCCACCATACTTAGGCTTTTGAGGGCCTAAGTGTAGCATAAGAGTAAGAAAGGAGACGACTGAGAGCGAGAAGAAAGAATATAAGTGAGGTATACATAATGATATCGGGCCTACTATACTTAGGCTCTAGTCAGCCTAAGTATGGTAGAGTAATATGTAGGAGACCAAATGGAGATGAGATGGATATACAAGGGATCAAGGAGGTTTTCGGCAAACCTTCTCGCAGGAGTGTTGTGGTAAGAGAGAGTATAGAGATGAAGAATGGGGTAAAGAAGAAGATGAAGAATCCCATCCATCATCAGATTCATCCATAGAAGAGTAGTAGTCACATGCAGAGTATCTCCAACTATTGTCGTCTAAAGGTAAATGTTCTTTGCTAAAAGATGTATGATTGCTCTTACTCGAATTACCACCTCAAAATCAGACGAGAATCTTGATGAAGAATCCTTGAAAATCACATTGTTCCTAAGATCAAAGGTGATCTTCTTAGTTAGCTTGTATATACCTGAAGAACATAGAGCAGAGAAGATTGAGTAGACTTAAGAGGTTCAAGAGAATGTCTCAAGGTATATATACTCTTCTTCTCTTGGAAAACGGACTAGAGAATGCGTTCGCAGTCTTAGTATGGGTCTGGGTTCTGTGGGTGGTTTCTTTAGGCGTAGCCGGGTCATTTTTTATGTCTGTGCATGTAGAATCAGAGGTCAGTCTCACAGTCGATATATCATGTTTAGAACTAATAATAAGATCTTCCTTAGTAGGGGGAGAAGTGAAGAGAGGGTTAGTCCGAGACCGATTAAACCCTGAGGATGTCTTATTGGTTCCTTGCAGGTCATGGCTGTTGAGGACCTTGTGGGTTGCCTTAGGGTCAGGTGTGTTCTCAAAGCTTTGGGTATATATGGTTGGCCCAATGCCGAAAACTTAATTTCCTTAGTCTCGCAATCAATTACCATTTTAGCAGAGGCTAAAAATGACTTCCTGTTTAACCCAAAAAGTCAAGCGGTCGTATTGACTCACAACGCGAGTCAACAGTCGATGCGGTGACCGCTCGAAAATCCGGATAAAACAACAATTAACACACGACAAATAAATCAAGCAATGAAAGTAAATGTGCGGAGTTAAAATTTATTATAACTCTACAACAAGATGTGTATAGGTGCAAGTATTGTAGAGGTCGAACACAGGGAGCAGACAAGTAGATCGGGGCACAAGTGCTCAAAATGTGTGAGTGGTGATCAAATGCCTACTTTGCTATTTTTTTTGTGGGTTTTTAATTTTATATTTTTTTATTTAATTTTTAATTTTATACTTTTGTATTTTGATTTTTAATTTACTGATTTTTATTTTCTTTTTAATATTTTATATTTTTTTTATATTTTCTTTTTCAATATTGGAATATAAAAGTACTGTAATAAAAGGGGGGAAAGAGATATTTATAAAAATGGATAAAAATATCCAAAAATTAGCAAATAAAGTCTTTTTGGTCTTTTTATACCTTTTTACTATTTTTATGATTTTTGGGTAATTTTTAAAATGTTTTTGGTATTTTTAATTAGCAAAATAGAGAAAACAGTGGTAAAAATGCAAGGCTGAAATTTAAAATGGAGAAATAAAATAGCAAACAGTAACAAAAATTCTCCAAATTAATTTTCACTTAAAGATAATAAAACAAAGAAAATTCAGGAAAAGAAAAAACTATTTTTGGATTTTTTATGAATTTTATAAATTTTTATGAAGGTTTCTAGAGTTTTGTGATTTTTAGGAGTTTGGTTTTGTAATTTTTAGTGATTTTTGGACTGGAGTTAGAACACAAGAAGAGAAACAATATATATTTTTTTGGGATTTTTCTGATGAGCTTTTATATTTTTTAGATATTTTATAAGCTAGACAGTGCACAAAATAGATGTTTTTGATTTTTAATAATTATAAAAATAAAATAATTATGAAAAATAAAAATATAGCGTTAATCTATGATGCAACAGAGACCTAAGTTAATTTTTGTGGATTTTTTAGGGTTTTCTAGGCACATGCAAAAAATACAAGCAACATAAAGAGAAATCATGCATGCAAGGGCATTTGCGCAATTAACAGGAAATGCGGGGGTCTCCACGCAAATATTCCAGAAACTAAATAACTAAATGAAAATCTTAGCAGACTGAATATTAATATTAAAAATGACGAGGCTATCCCCGCAAAAATGCCAAGGCGCATGTGGCTTGCACGCGCGCCTGGCAGGGGTCTCTTCGCAATAAAACAAATTTCCACGGACTGTTGTACAAAATTTGCAAAATCTTTTAACAGCAGATGAAAGAGTTGGTAATAATTGCGAAATACAAAAATTGCGGGGGTTATGATGGCAAAATACCCCCGCTAGGCGCTGATCCGACGGCGGGTGCAAGCTTTACTTATACACGTGTCGCGTTCGGGGGCCGCGATACCCCTTGGATTCGACGGCCCTGATTAAACGTTCGGCGGGCGATCAACGGCTGGAGGGCAGCAAAATCCGACGATGCCTGTACCTCGGCAAGAACGTCGAGCAGATCGACGGCCAGAAGACTCAATGGAAGAACTGCGGAGGAGCAGGCTCCAGGCGAGCTTTGTTTGACGTTGTTCTCCTCTCCGCCGGCCTAAGTCCCCCCGCTGAGGGGCTCCTGACGATGCTGCGGTTCCGGCGAGGCTTCCAGGTGGTTCTAAATGGTCCAAGGGACGCTGAGCGAGTCCCCTGGAGCTAGTGCGTCTCCAGCCACCTGGGCGTGGAACGAGGCTCAGACGCCTCCTTCCCTTCCTGCAAAAAAAAAAAAAACAAATGGACGGCAGATACCTCGCAACAGGAAAGGGGCTTTTATTGGCAAAGAAAAACGGCGTGGGATGATGAAGATATCCATCGGAGCCCAAGAGCTCCGGCGAAGTGTTTGATTGCGAAGTCGGGATGAAGAAATCGATTAACCACAAACTAACAGCACTAGACTATTTCTAGGACTAACAGCTACCTAAACTACAAGAAAAATGAACGAAAAACAGTGGGAAACGACCTCTAGCAGTGGCGAAACTGCGAGATTGAAACCTCATGGCCACATGGCCGGAGATGGGGGTGGAAGCTCCTCCCGGCCCTCGCCTTGCCTTGCGCGAAGGAGCTGGAGATCCCCCTGTCACAGGGATCGATCCAGAGCTCCAAAGCAAGTGCTCAACTTGGGTCAAAAAGGGTTCAAAGATCAAATGGGGCGTTGGGGCCTATTTTGAAAATGGTGGAGACGCGATGTTCGAGGCTCGATCACGGGCGAGGCTTTGGTCAAAACGCCAAGCCAATGCCTGGGCGTGGATGACAGTTGTACCAGGTACAACTTTCGTGAAGGGTCAATGCTTCCTCGAGCAACGCATCGTGGCGAAAAAATCGAGGAAAAGTGGGTTGGCGGGCAGTCTGACGCACAGCAGGGAGGAGGCAGGAGAGTTGACCAGTCGGGTCAACTTTCCTAGCCACCTGGTTGGTCCACGTGGACCAACCAGGAAAATTCCTGGAAAAAAAGGATTTCTAAATTCGATTAAAAATATCAAATGATTTAATTAATTTTTAATTATAATATAAAAAATGTTTATTATTTTATGAATTAATTTATGGTGATTTTTATTTATTTTTATGAAGTATATTTTTACAAGTTTGCATTTATACCCCTATAGGTATCTATATCTATGTATTTGAGTATTTTATTTTTATTTGTGTATCTTTAATTTATTTATTTTTAATTCTTATTTTATAAAATTATAAAATACTTTTATATACATAAATATATTTTTATTTTATTTTTCTGACATGTTTTGTATATTTAATAAAATACGAGTGTATTTTTTATAGGTATAAGTGTATGTATAATACCTATGTATCAAATATATACAAGTATTTTTATTTGAGTTTTAATGATGTTTTTATTCTGATTTTAATATACAAAATTATTACAAATATTATTTACAACATTATAAAAATATAAAATTACAAAAATAATAAATAAATAATAAATTGAATATTTTAATATGTACAAGTATACAATGAGGGTCCAAAACTCAACTTTCAAACCGTAGCTCCGCCAAATGCGAAACCACCGCCATTAAATAGCTTATTTTCTTCTATATACAATTAAAGGTGAGTATGCTGCATTTGGAGTTTTTATTTGTGAGATACGGGTCTGGGAAGTTAGGATTCTGGATTTTTATTCAGACCATAACTTTTTATCTATGTATTATTTTTCTGTGAAATCAATTTTGTATTTTTCTTTATAAAATTATCTACAACTTTCATGTACAAAGTTTATTTATTTGATGTATAAAAAGTGGAACCATAAATAGGTCCCAAAATAAATAAAGAATGAATTAATAAATGTAGGTATTTGGCCCTTATCTCCCCCTACTTTATTCCTTGTCGACCTATTCATCAAGATGCCTAGGTCTCGGGGTTTTGGGTCATAAAATATTTACAATATTTTATTCTTTTTCTTTTCTTTTCTTTATTCTATAATTTTGGCTTTAAAAACCGCATTTTATACAATATTTACACACATATACATAGATGCTAAAATGCCTATATTAAGCCTATTTACACGCATTTACTAGGGTTTTTAAGGCCAAAATGATAGAATAAAGATGATGAAACGTGGATTCATCATCCCCCTATACTTGCCTTTGCTAGTCCCTAGCAAACACTTATGCAATAAGTGCAGAAAAGAAAAACAAAGAAAAGAAAAAGAAGAAAGATGGATTAAGTTTAACTATCAAACTTGTCTTCACAAAATCAAAGTTTGGAGCTTAAGTCGGACCTTTCGAATTTTAGTGCGGGCGGAACCTTAGTGAGAACCGTGTTTGAAATTCAACAGTCCTTGAGAATCCCCAAAACTCTGTCCAAGTCTCCTCAATAGCCAGGTCAGAAATATCTCAATTCATACGCAAACCCTTACGACTATGAATCTGACTCGTACAGTGTAAGTGATGGTGGCTCTCCCCAACTAGAATGACAAAGAAACTGACTTCTCCAGTACGACAACCCAATGATTCCCCAATCCAATGACTCCATCCTCGAGGAGCGGGGTATTCCCTTCTAAGTTCAAGTGGCAACCAGCTCAAGAGGAGGGGGTGAAGAGAAGAATGGACGGTAGCCAGTGTAGCTACCTATCCCGGGATGCAAGACCAGTGTAGTCAAGTCATCCTGCTGCAGGCTCACATGATATGACTTTGGAACTCAAGCTTTCTTATTTACTATACAACATATTCACATACTTTGCAGGCTTTTTATTTTTGTACATGCCTGAACTTCTTTTTTTTTCTTTTTTTTCTTTTTTTTTGGAAATACTATTCACAGCAGCATTTACATAAGGAGTTTTTCCTCTTGAGCCAGTAGACTATCCCTCTTTTGAAGCTTTATCGCAACCCACAGCCTCCTGTCTTTAGACTTCCTAATCACTGCACGGGTTGGGGTGCACTTCCCTCCCTAGAGGAGGACAAATGTTTCCACTTGTGTGCGTCTCATACCGGCAAATCCAATCCCCTCACCACTCCAACTGAGTTGAGCCATGTGAAAGGTGCAGGTGTCCAAGTTAGGTCATTATCAACAAGAGTCGTGCGTGTGCTCCGAAATACTCTACTTAGGCAGTCAAGAATCCATTGAACCAAGTCCCGTGATCCTCAAAGAATTAAGTCAACTAGACCTGAAGTACCTCAAACCCAGTTCCTATAAGGTTCCTGTTATTAGGTAGATTATAAGGTCCAATCAAGCTCCAATCTTCGGATTTTACTTAGACTCGTTCAATTATCAACCTCAATCCGAAAAATGCGAATGTTATGCAATGCAATGAAGAAAATATTTTTGTGATGCAATTTTCAAGATTTTGAACTTTTTATGGATTTTTGAAAATATGATGATGCATATGCAATTTTTTTGTATTTTTCAAAGAAATTTTTCAAATGTTTTTGGATTTTAATTTTGCAAATGTTTTTGGGATTTTTGAAAAGAAAAAGATTTTGGCTATAAACTAGGTGAAAAATATGTACACGGGAGTGCTTCTTATATTTACAGGAAGTGGATTTTAAGAATTTACAGGGTAAGTGGTCAATTTTATACATATAGATATATATAGTGGATTTTGGTGAGATGTAAGTATTCCTCAAACTTATTTGAAAACAATTTACACACAATTTTTGAAAACTATAGTCCAAAATAATTTTTACAAACATTTTACAAACATTTACACACATTTGAAAATCATTTTGCAAAGGCTTTCAAACAGTATATATAGGTTTTTCAAATCATTTTTGCAACCATTTTTCAAACCATTTGCAAATCATTTTTCAAAACATTTTATTTCACACAAAGAAAAGAAGTTTTACAAACCACACAATTTTACACAGGTTGAAAACATGTAACAAAATATTTTCAAAATAGTTTTCAATAGATGTTCACACAGATTTTCAAACCATTTTTCAAACATTTTGCAAAAAAATTTTCACCTGATTTATTAATCAGTAATTACACAAAAGGATTTGAGGAATAACCACATCTTTTTATTAAGGATTTTTAATGAATTTTAAAGCATTTTTAAAGAATTATTAGCCATATTTATTAAGAAAATACGAAAGTACGAGTTATGGCTAAAGTATATACGTAGTATATACGACCCCCCTATACTTAGCTTGAGCTATGTCCTCATAGATCAGAGAGAAAAGAGAAGACATAACTCGTACTGAGTATAGGAAAATCTAAAGAATAAAGGAATAATAGATGAATAAATGAATGAGAAGTTGACCGTCCCCCCTATACTTAGGATCAAATAATCCTAAGTATAGCAGACTGTATACAAAGCAGGGAGGGTCAAGGGTGGGAATGAACAGATCGTACTCAGATTGTCCCCCCTATACTTAGGGTAAGATATCCCTAAGTATAGACAAGAAGAAGAGACAATGGAGAGGATCGAAAAGAATAGAAAAACTCGGGGTGCACATCCCCCTATACTTAGGACAGAGTACGTCCTAAGTATAGAAGACTGTCTACAAGGGCGGCACCTTTTCGGTAGATGAAGAAGATAGAAGCGGAAAAGAAGAAAAGAAGAAAAGAAATCGGAAGATGGAATAGATCATGGGGATGTACACACCACTCCCCCTATACTTAGGGTAGAAGAAGCCCTAAGTATAGGCAACAACAGGAGTGATGACACTGAACGACAAAAGAGCACTCGGCTCGTCCACCCCTCCTAAACGTAGGACAAAGTGCGTCCTAAGCAAGGCAAACACGAGAATGGGTAGACTAGTAAAACGGGAGAAGGACGAAGATGAACATAAGAGGATGTACAACAGAGATGGATGTACACATGATCAAGAAGGTAGAAAGCGAACCTTCTTGCGGGACCGCTGAGGAATGGATCTGGTGTGATGCAGGTCGACATCGGGGTCCACCGTGGACGGAAGCCGATCAGGGTCGACGGGGTGTAAGTCCTCAGTGGCCCTAGGGTGTGAAGGCACAGACGGGTCAGTGAAAGAAGTGCGATTAGGTCCGGCCTTAGGAGTCTCGCTGATGTCGAAGTGGAATGGGACGAACTCATCATCATCGGATGTAGCGTACTCAGAGTCGTCCTGCAAGGAGTCATCCAGGTCAAAACCAAAAGGCACAAACTCATCGGTGGAAGTAGTCGAACTCTGGTCGTCCTCTATAATTTCAACTGGATCATCTTTCTCATCAAAAGGTCCGAATTTCCGAAGAAAAGCAATCAAATCAAATTCGGCCTTTGGCTCATCAGTATCTATGTGGACAGGAGCGGACCCATCAGTGGAAGTAGTCAAAACATGTCCGTCCTGTATAGTCTCTAAATCTGCCCTCCGCTCAATGGTATCGATCGTGTAAATCCCGCAGATGTCATCAACACAACGCCAAGTCCCAGAAGAAGGAACGTCGAGGTCCATGCTTTCCGAGGTTTCCTCAACCGGGAGGAATTCTCGGGTCTCAGTGGAATCCAATAGACAACAAAATTCTTTGATAGTATCATCAAGGTCATGGTCCTCGAGGTCAGCCAAGATAGATGTGGTCACATCAGGTGCAGGTCTCTGGTCGGCAGTAGGTGCGGTGATCAATGCTTCGCTCTCGTCAGCAGAGCGGAAGCGAATCTCTCCTGATCCATAGTCGATAACGACCCTCGCAGATGCGAGGAATGGTCGTCCCAGGATGATTGGAGAGTGCTCCCCTGTGGAGGTCTCCATGGGCAATACGACAAAATCAACAGTGTAGCTCGTGCCCTGAATCGAAATGACGGCGTTTTCAAGGATACCCCTCGGCCTCCTGATGGATCCATCAGCAAACTGAACGATCATCCTGGTTTTCTTGAGAGGCCCTAAGTGAAGAGACTGTACCAGCGAGAAGGGTATAATGCTAATCGAAGCACCTCCATCTAGGAGAGTGTGATCACATGTGTGGTCAGAGATGGTGCAGCTAATGAAAGGTGTGGCAGTGTTCCTCTTCCAAGGAATGGAACGATGAGTGATGGCATGGGCAGTGGCCATGGTCAAGATGTGACGCTCAGATCTGCTCCTCCGCTTTCTCTTCTTGGGAAGAGGAGCAGACATATGGGTCATGGCCTGCTGAAGTGGGGCACGGATGATCTCATGAATGGTAGCCACCACTTCGGGTTCAGTCAACATTTTTTTGAAATTTTAGACCTCCTCCATACAAGGGAGGAGGTCGGAATCAGCAAATACACAAGGAATGCCAAGAGCAGTCTGTACAGCGGCATCCTCGGGGTCAAAGGTGGGACGAGGTGTGAGAGGTTGTGTGGTCAAAGGATCTGGCAAGTGGTACCTCTCCTCACAGTCTGGCTCGATCATGTGTCTCCCGAACTCTTTTTGTATTTTTAAATTTTTCTCATTTTTTTGTGTTTTGGGCGATTGCAAGCTCTCATGGTCGTCCTCAAATGAATCCTCATCCTCAAAGCATGGAGCGACATTCTGGTTTTTATTTAAACTAGTAAGATCAGTGATCCTCGAATTCATATGCTCCATCATCTGATTCAAAGTCTCAAGTGTGGATACCATGAAAGGTGACTCCAAAATATCAGGATCGGGTGAGTCGGATGTGGGCGGTGGGTGTGGACAAAAATCACATTCCGGATCAGGATACTCAAGGAAGAGCGGGTTGTCGAAATGTGTAGGAGATGGTGGTGGAAATGATTGGTGAAGGTCAAAGTCCGAATCCTGAAATATTGGGTTGGTCGGATATGTACAAGAATCAGGAGCAAAGTCCTCCTGGAAAAAAGGAGGTGGACAGGCTGGAGTGAACGAATGATCCGCAAAGTCCGGATAAAATACGCTCCAGTCGGCCATCTTGAAACAAAAGAAAATGATCGGGAGAGCACGATGGTCAAGTCAAGAGAGTAGAAAAGAAGGCGCAAGTGCACAGCGGCGATCTAGGACACACACTCAACAATCACAAACAAAAATGAAAATAAATCAAACCCTCAATTCACCTACTCAACTCGGTAGAGACCGCAAGAGCGGTCTTTTTATCTTGTCTGTTTTAGAGTTAGGTGAGAAGTCCAAAATTGCACAAACACTTAGGGGGCTGAATGGGATTTTGGGCTCTAACCTTAGTGTGTGCGCGATCAAATAAAAGCGAAGACAATGAGGGGATTACTCGCCCCAATACAAGATTTCCTTTTTGATCGGTTTTAGGGTCAAGTAATATTAGCAGTCCCAATTTTATTGGTTATCACTTTTTTTGGATTTTTAATGAAAATGCACGATCCTATCGGGGATTCAATTCCTTTGAGCACCTAAGTTGGCAAAAACAGAGGGAGAGTCGGAAAAGCAATGCAAGCGGCAAAAACGATGATGAATGCTAAAGCGTAAATGCTCATCTTGCCTCCAGCACTCTACATGCAAAGATGCTCAGTAGAATTGAAACCTAACTATATGCAAATGCAAAAGCTGATGAAATCGCCCTAAGTTTCAGAAATTGCTATTAGCGGAAAGAACCACAAGTTGACCGTCAATCCTCAACCCTAATGTCCGGTCTAGGCTCACCCCTCCTCTGCTCAACACATTTGAGTTAGGAGAAAGCGCTTGTTCGGGAATGAGCTCGCAGCACGTGGACCGAAAGCTAATGATCAACTGTTTAAAATTTGACTAAGTCCAAACGAGACTATAGGTGCATGCAAAGTATTAGGTGTTTGGCCTTAATCTAACGCAAGCAATCCGAAAAGCTAAGGGCTCAATCACACAAAATAAAGAAAATCGAAAAACAAAACAAAATAAAAAGAGTGCGAGAAAAGCCGACAAAAGCCGCGGTGAGCCCCCAAGTGAACAATCACTTGGAAATTAGGCTCAAGAGTCCAAGTCCGGGGGTACCTGTATTATTACAATAAAGGAGTCTCTCTCTCACTTAAATTACAAACTAAATGCAAGAGAATAAAGGAAATAGAACTGTCTTCAAAATTCTCTCCTAGCCCACCTTCGTGCTAAGTCAAGTAGCCTCACGTGGGTGCGCAGGTGCTCCTGGAAGAGAGCTCCTCCCTCGATCCGCGTTCCTCGCAAGAAGTCAAACAAGAGAGAGGTTAGACAATTCAAAAAAGAAATATCAAAAATAAAGAAAATAAAATAGCAAAAATAAAAGCCGCAAAAATAAACAATAAATCACAATCACAAACAAGACCCGAACTACGCGTTGTTGCTCCTCGGCAACGGCGCCATTTGTTTAACCCAAAAAGTCAAGCGGTCGTATTGACTCACAACGCGAGTCAACAGTCGATGCGGTGACCGCTCGAAAATCCGGATTAAAACAACAATTAACCCACAACAAATAAATCAAGCAATGAAAGTAAATGTGCGGAGTTAAAATTTATTATAACTCTACAACAAGATGTGTATAGGTGCAAGTATTGTAGAGGTCGAACACAGGGAGCAGACAAGTAGATCGGGGCACAAGTGCTCAAAAATGTGTGAGTGGTGATCAAATGCCTACTTTGCTATTTTTTTTGTGGGTTTTTAATTTGATATTTTTTTATTTAATTTTTAATTTTATACTTTTGTATTTTGATTTTTAATTTACTGATTTTTATTTTCTTTTTAATATTTTATATATTTTTTTATATTTTCTTTTTCAATATTGGAATATAAAAGTACTATAATAAAAGGGCGGAAAGAGATATTTATAAAAATGGATAAAAATATCCAAAAATTAGCAAATAAAGTCTTTTTGGTCTTTCTATACCTTTTTACTGTTTTTGTGATTTTTGGGTAATTTTTAAAATGTTTTTGGTATTTTTAATTAGCAAAATAGAGAAAACAGTGGTAAAAATGCAATGCTGAAACTTAAAATAGAGAAATAAAATAGCAAACAGTAACAAAAATTCTCCAAATTAATTTTCACTTAAAGATAATAAAACAAAGAAAATTCAGGAAAAGAAAACACTATTTTTGGATTTTTTTTGAATTTTATAAATTTTTATGAAGGTTTCTAGAGTTTTGTGATTTTTAGGAGTTTGGTTTTGTAATTTTTAGTGATTTTTGGACTGGAGTTAGAACACAAGAAGAGAAACAATATATATTTTTTTGGGATTTTTCTGATGAGTTTTTATATTTTTTAGATATTTTATAAGGTAGACAGTGCACAAAATAGATGTTTTTGATTTTTAATAATTATAAAAATAAAATAATTATGAAAAATAAAAATATAGCGTTAATCTATGATGCAACAGAGATCTAAGTTAATTTTTGTAGATTTTTTAGGGTTTTCTAGGCACATGCAAAAAATACAAGAAACATAAAGAGAAATCATGCATGCAAGGGCATTTGCGCAATTAACAGGAAATGCGGGGGTCTCCACGCAAATATTCCAGAAACTAAATAACTAAATGAAAATCTTAGCAGACTGAATATTAATATTAAAAACGACGAGGCTATCCCCGCAAAAATGCCAAGGCGCACGTGGCTTGCACGCGCGCCTGGCAGGGATCTCTTCGCAATAAAACAAATTTCCACGGACTGTTGTACAAAATTTGCAAAATCTTTTAACAGCAGATGAAAGAGTTGGTAATAATTGCGAAATACAAAAATTGCGGGGGTTATGATGGCAAAATACCCCCGCTAGGCGCTGATCCGACGGCGGGCGCAAGCTTTACTTATACACGTGTCGCGTTCGGGGGCCGCGATACCCCTTGGATTCGACGGCCCTGATTAAACGTTCGGCGGGTGATCAACGGCTGGAGGGCAGCAAAATCCGACGACGCCTGTACCTTGGCAAGAACGCCGAGCAGATCGACGGCCAGAAGACTCGATGGAAGAACTGCGGAGGAGCAGGCTCCAGGCGAGCTTTGTTTGACGTTGTTCTCCTCTCCGCCGGCCTAAGTCCCCCCGCTGAGGGGCTCCTGACGATGCTGCGGTTCCGGCGAGGCTTCCAGGTGGTTCTAAATGGTCCAAGGGATGCTGATCGAGTCCCCTGGAGCTAGTGCGTCTCCAGCCACCTGGGCGTGGACCGAGGCTCAGACGCCTCCTTCCCTTCCTCCAAAAAAAAAAACAAATGGACGGCAGATACCTCGCAACAGCAAAGGGGCTTTTATTGGCAAAGAAAAACGGCGTGGGATGATGAAGATATCCACCGGAGCCCAAGAGCTCCGGCGAAGTGTTTGATTGCGAAGTCGGGATGAAGAAATCGATTAACCACAAACTAACAGCACTAGACTATTTCTAGGACTAACAGCTACCTAAACTACAAGAAAAATGAACGAAAAACAGTGGGAAACGACCTCTAGCAGTGGCGAAACTGCGAGATTGAAACCTCACGGCCACATGGCCGGAGATGGGGGTGGAAGCTCCTCCCGGCCCTCGCCTTGCCTTGCGCGAAGGAGCTGGAGATCCCCCTGTCACAGGGATCGATCCAGAGCTCCAAAGCAAGTGCTCAACTTGGGTCAAAAAGGGTTCAAAGATCAAATGGGGCGTTGGGGCCTATTTTGAAAATGGTGGAGACGCGATGTTCGAGGCTCGATCACGGGCGAGGCTTTGGTCAAAACGCCAAGCCAATGCCTGGGCGTGGATGACAGTTGTACCAGGTACAACTTTTGTGAAGGGTCAATGCTTCCTCGAGCAACGCATCGTGGCGAAAAAATCGAGGAAAAGTGGGTTGGCGGGCAGTCTGACGCACAGCAGGGAGGAGGCAGGAGAGTTGACCAGTCGGGTCAACTTTCCTAGCCACCTAGTTGGTCCACGTGGACCAACCAGGAAAATCCCTGGAAAAAAAGGATTTCTAAATTCGATTAAAAATATCAAATGATTTAATTAATTTTTAATTATAAAATAAAAAATGTTTATTATTTTATGAATTAATTTATGGTGATTTTTATTTATTTTTATGAAGTATATTTTTACAAGTTTGCATTTATACCCCTATAGGTATCTATATCTATGTATTTGAGTATTTTATTTTTTATTTGTGTATCTTTAATTTATTTATTTTTAATTCTTATTTTATAAAATTATAAAATACTTTTATATACATAAATATATTTTTATTTTATTTTTCTGACATGTTTTGTATATTTAATAAAATACGAGTGTATTTTTTATAGGTATAAGTGTATGTATAATACCTATGTATCAAATATATACAAGTATTTTTATTTGAGTTTTAATGATGTTTTTATTCTGATTTTAATATACACAATTATTACAAATATTATTTACAACATTATAAAAATATAAAATTATAAAAATAATAAATAAATAATAAATTGAATATTTTAATATGTACAAGTATACAATGAGGGTCCAAAACTCAACTTTCAAACCGTAGCTCCGCCAAATGCGAAACCACCTCCATTAAATAGCTTATTTTCTTCTATATACAATTAAAGGTGAGTATGCTGCATTTGGAGTTTTTATTTGTGAGATACGGGTCTGGGAAGTTAGGATTCTAGATTTTTATTCAGACCATAACTTTTTATCTGTGTATTATTTTTCTGTGAAATCAATTTTGTATTTTTCTTTATAAAATTATCTACAACTTTCATGTACAAAGTTTCTTTATTTGATGTATAAAAAGTGGAACCATAAATAGGTCCCAAAATAAATAAAGAATGAATTAATAAATGTAGGTATTTGGCCCTTATCTCCCCCTACTTTATTCCTTGTCGACCTATTCATCAAGATGCCTAGGTCTCGGGGTTTTGGGTCATAAAATATTTACAATATTTTATTCTTTTTCTTTTCTTTTCTTTATTCTATAATTTTGGCTTTAAAAACCGCATTTTATACAATATTTACACACATATACATAGATGCTAAAATGCCTATATTAAGCCTATTTACACGCATTTACTAGGGTTTTTAAGGCCAAAATGATAGAATAAAGATGATGAAACGTGGATTCATCACTTCCCCAGAATAATTGGAGACTAGGACAACTCCCCATGATGCCTTGTATCAAGGATTGTAAAGTCCACCTCAAGTGGAGCACCTTGGAAAGTGATAATGATAGAAACAATCCCTCCCGTCCATTGATAGTTCGATCGTCAAGGTGAATGATCTGCCTCATCTTCTCAGTAGGTCTGACATTAAGCTCATAGAAGATGGTGGTTGGGATGATGTTCATTGTGGAGTCATCATTGATCCGGGCATGGGTGAAGAGGGTATCTCTGAGTTACATTCAACCCTAAGTAGCCTCTTCACTCTATGACTCTTTACTTTACTCAACACTAAGGAGGAGGCCATATATATTATATCCTTTTCAACTCTAGGTATCTTATTGCCTAACTTTATGCATCAATTTTCTCTTCACAAATTCTTCAAGTTAGGACAATATCCTTGTCCTTTATTAGGGGAAGTTCATGAATAATCTTGTTAACAAACTCTTCCCCTTAAGCAGGACCCAAGCAATCATCCAACTCCTACCCCCCTTAATTTTTATGGGTTATTCTGATCTTTCTTTTTTTTGTGATTTTATGGCTATTCCATTTTTTGTTTTTCAGGAATGAGATTAGGGATTTGCACAACCATAGACTTGGAGGGTGAGGGGTCGTTAGAAGGGGGAAGTGAGAGTGACTCCAATTGTACATGAGGTGTTGGTTCCCTAATGTCTTTACGATCCATGAGATCATCACCACTTGAATACACCTCTATACCAAATTTAGCAGCTTCGATCTTTTCTTTTTCCCAGGCTTCTCTGATCTCTTTCTTCAATGCTTCTACATTTCTTTTGATTACAGAGTTTGCATCATCCTTTGTCATGGGATGAGCTATAGGTGTTGGAGGATACTACTGAGACGTTGAGGTCCCATACTCAACATACATATACATAGGCATGAAATCATGAGTTGAGTATGGGTCTCTTGCTGAGAAAGTCCGAGCCTTATATCTGGTGTCCACCGACATGGGGAAGGTGGGGCTATATCCTAAGTCCAATCCTCTGTATACGTATGATCTTTGAACGAATAAGAGTACTGTTTGAAAAATCCAACCCAGTCATGATGGATACATAGTGCGCGCCTCTCCATTTGGTCGTCTATAAGTTGTCTTTAAGTCAAGTCCTCGAACATGTAGGTGTACTCTTGACCCGTATAGGTTGACCATTCATCATTCTCGGTAGATGCTTTCTCATGTTATGTGTCATAGAAGTTGGCAAGCTTTGGTGCACAAGATATGCTAGACTAGTTAGAAGGAGTTTACAAAGTGTTGGAAAGTGTGGAGGGTGAGAAGTTCGAAGAAGCAGCGAAGTCGGTCGAAGTTCCGACTTCGGGGTCAAGGTGATATGGAGCGGACCTCACGTACAAGGTAGATCTAGGATGCATGGTAGACGGGAAGATAGAATAATATGAAGATGATCGGGACATGGAGCGAAGACGACACAAAACAAACAACACATGCATACAAGCAAACTTGATTTCACTGACGCAACGCAGTGAAGGCTGCAAGAGTCTGACCAATTATCTTTTCAATTTTAGTTCAGCGGTAAACCAATAATCGAGAATCAAAGGTACATGGAGAATATGTTTTGGGCTCTACCCTAAGTGTACGAATCATCTCCTACGTGCAATGAGTGGGTTGCTCTCCACCTGACACAAGGTTAATTTTATTTCGGTTTTTGTGGGTTACCTTAATTAGAAGTCCTAGTTTTAATTTAAGATTACCACATTCAGATAAGTAATTGTAGAAAAGCATGCATATTGTACATCCCCATTCCCTTTAAATCCTAAGTTGTAAAAATCGAGGAAGAGAGGATAAAAAATCTAATGCAAGCGTGAAAGCAATGATGCATGTTGATACACCCAAAAATACCCTAAATAATTTACCATTTTTAATGTAGTAGTCGGGCACTTAGGATCAATCAAAAAGACCACTTAATTAATCTTGAAATTAAAGTGAGCGGTCAAATTTTTTTCTTGGGCAAGCCAGGGAAGCCATTGTCTCTTTAGGTCGGTTAATAGTGAATCTAGATGCTAGGTTTTCATAGAGGTATTTTTTGTAATTTCTTATGCAATTAATGATGACATGCAATTTCAAGCAAGTTTAGGGACTAAATTGCAATTTTCGATCAAATGAAGTCCAAAAATCCTAAAACTTGGCCAGAATGTGAAGGATGATGAAATTACCACACTGTATTTTTTTGAATTTTCAAATGCAAAATGAATTTATTATGAATTAATGAAGCGGGAATGGTGATTTTGAGCAAATTAATTATAATAAATAGGAAAACAAATTATTTCTCAGAAATAAAATTATCCTAGATAGATCTATGTGAGAGGAATCCGGGAAAAATGTTAGATCCTAATAATAATGTCTACAACCTATTAAAAATCAATTTCTCAAATATCCATTTAATTTATTACATCCATTATATGCGTGTAAATAGAATGATTTTTAGGCACAAAATTGAACACACTTAGTTCTACCAACTGCACATTTTTGTAAATTTTGAAGCAATAATTAATTTAATATCAACTTAAGAGCATGCAGTGGATAAATTATGCTATTTTCCACCAATTTAATTGTACTAATTGACCGCATTTCACAAAAAAACAATAAAATGTCCACAATGATAGAGCATGAATTGTTCTGCAATGTTCAATTTTTAGAATGGGAGAACGACAACAAATGATTCTTCAAAGAAACATGAAAATGCAGAGTCCTCTGTGCAATACTAGAAATAAAATAAATGGAATAAAAATACTGATAAGGATGAATCTACGACTACCAAAACCCTGCGAGGTTATTCTACAAATTTCACATGCATGTGCTATGCACGTGCGGTTCGTTAGCAGGGCCCTTTTGCAAACTACATGATCTACATGGGTGGGCACAATTTCTCCTATGGCTCATGTTCCTAGCACATTAGGGGGGAAGGTGGGAGAGGCGAGCAGCTTAACTCTTGAGCCGAGGATGTCCAAGCAGTGGTCAGCGCGGGCTGAGGGTGTCCAAGACGATAGGGGCAAGTGGGGAAGGCTTGGCGACCAGTGGATGACGGAGGTGAGGTTGATCCAGGCAGAGATGGTGTCCTCCACCAAGGGAAGCAGCTTGTGTGATGATCGATCTAGGCAAAGGTTCACGAGGGTGGTGGTAAAACGAGTGAGGGCAGCTGGGAGATCGTCGGTTGGGTACGCAGAGTACTACCAAGGGTGGAGCTGGTCGGTAGAGCACGTAGCAAAATGGTGGTCTATTGGCGTGCATAGGGCAGAAGGGCTTGACGCTTCAGGTGATGGAGGAGGCGAGGTCACTACTAGAGGGGCCCGAAGGGCGTCGGCGAAGGGCGAGGAGTGGGAACTCTGAGACGGAGACGTGATGCCGGTGGGCGCAGATTGGTGAAATTGGAGAGGAAGAGGAGAGGAGAAGAAGAAAGAGGAGGAAGAAGAAGAGCAAGTAGAAGAAGTATAGTTGATGTTGCTGTCACCTGGGAGGAGGTGCTAGATGGAGTTCTTCTGTTTGTTGCCTTGATTCGAGCTAGTGAATGGCTTGAAGAAGCTTTGCAGCTTCCGGGAGGATGCTGCAGCAAAGGAAGGGTGTACCCCTTTGGATCTCACCTGGAGTTGCGGGCCCATCGTTGCCTTGACGATGGCTCCTCCTTCTGTCACAAGGAAGATCTCAAAGGATGGTGGTCGTTCTCTCTCGATTGGCGGATGCGGGTTCGTGATGGTCGGCATCGAGCTTTATGGGCAGTTGGGCTGGAGGCTGAGATGGTTGGGGGTCGTGGGAAGCAGGTGTCGTGGGGTAGTTGTAGTTAAGAGGGAAGCGAGGATGCGGGTGGCTCACTGCCGGTTGCAGCGCCACAAGAGATGGGGAGGGGGCGATCAAGCGGTTGCAACAATAGAAGGTGGAAGGAGAGGGGGCATCGCATAGCGCACGGGGAGGTGGCCACATCGTGAAGATAAATAAAATTAAATTAAAAAATAAAATAATAATAAATACTAATAATAATATAAATAATAATAATAAATAAATAAAAACAAATAATAAAAATAAAAATAAATAATAAATAAAAGAATACAGAAAAAAGAAAATAACAATAATAATATATTTAAAATAAAATTGAGAGAAAATAAAAATCAAGAATTAAATTAAAAGAAAAATAAAAAAGAAATGGAAAACGAAGTCAAATCAAAAAGTGGTCAACATGAAAGTTGTTCGTCTCGACGAGATCTACAACTTTAATGACAAAAATAAAATAAATCATTTGTATAAAAAGTATTTTTGGTGGTACTCTAAAGATATAAATGCTGAATTTTTGTATTTCGCAAAATTTTTCACTTTTAAATTAGATAAATATTAAAAATAAAATCAGATAAAATATAAAATAAATATTTACAATTTAATCTATTTTTTAGATTTTTAATAATTAAGAAAATAGAGAAATAAAATAAGGGGGATTTATATACAACCTATATATACATACACATGTTAATTTATTTTCTTTGATTTTTGCCTCAATTTTTATTTGGATTTTTACACAATCTATTAAAACATAAATCAAAGAAAATAAATTCAAAAGAAATAAATAAAAAAGAAATATTTTTTACATAAAATAATAAGGTCAAAATGGGCAATATGGATAATATACAAGGAGGGCTCAAACCCCAAGTTTCACATATGAACTCTGATTCTTTTGAATTTGGTATTGTTTTGTATATAATTGAGCGTATATTAATTCAAGAGTGAGTAGGAGTCCACATGGGACTGCAAGAGGGTGATATCTACTTTTACATCTTTTAATCTCAAAACTAGGGTTTGAGTTTTATTAGGCAAATATACAAGTTAATATTCTTTTGGTATTTTTCTTTAATTCGTGTTAGTAATATATTACAGAGTTGATTTTATTTAATTCTAAGTTAGTGAAAAATAAATAAAAGAGTAGAAAATAGGGTAACATACATGTGATAATGTACAAAAGAATTTAGGTTTCTTATTTATGCAATCAGACATGCTAAAATACAAATATTATCTACAAGTGCATGAATGATAATAATGCGAAATAAATAGAGAAATGTGGCTAATTACTCAGGAAAAAGATCTATTTTTAACATTTAGAGTGATAAATCACATATTCATCAACCCCTTATACTTAAACCTTGCTAATACCGAGAAACTAAATGAAATACAAAAGTGAAATGATTTTGGGTTCCATACCAAGGTCATGAACAAAAAGGTGAAATTGGAGCTCGACTCGACCTTTGGATTGACAATGTGGCAGAACTCCTTATGAGAATTAGGGGTTTAATAACAACAACATCTAAGTTTGCACAAGTCAATATCCCAAACCTGACTTAGAATTCATCTTAGATCAACCCCCTTCTTAAGCATCCTACATGAACACTGAATAACTATCTCTGGTGTGTGAAGTGTGTTAGCTCTTCCCATCCAAGATGTCGGACTACCATGCAATCTCCTCCTTCAATAACTCCTCCTTAGGGAGTCAGGTATTTCCTTCTAAGTTCAGGAACGTACTAGTTAACAACGAGTAAGGAGAGAAGTATCGAAGAAGGGGAAAATAAAAGGAGAGTGACCAGTTTAGTCAACTATCCTGTGAAGCTTGGCCGGTGTATCCAAGTCTCCACTAAATCTGTAGGCAATCTGAAGCTTAGAATTTATTTTAAATTGGGTTTTTGCTTCTTTTGGTAAGATTTTGTGGTTGCTCTGCATGGATCTTTTGTGCCCCAACGGATTTAGAGTCTTTTGGTCCGCCCATGTTTTGGGATCTTAGAAAAATTGTGCTAGCATTCAATCCCTCATTCGAAGCTTTATTTCAAACTGGTACTCCAAAATTTAGATGTCCATGCTACCAAAGAAATAAACACATGGTCTTCCAACACCTCGTCTGAGTAGAGCTAAGTATGTAGTGTAGAGTATAGAATAATTCCTTATCCAATATTCTACTCAGAATGAGGCGACCATATTAGACACTAAGAGTCAAGTCTAGACATTGTCTTTTGAACTTGGAGAATTAAGTCAAAGTCCTAAAATGCCTAAAATCATACTTCTCAATTGAAGTTCCTCTAAAATTTAAGTGGAATAAGGTCGGGTCAAATCCATCCTCAGTTTTTATTCATGACTTGGTTAAAAACCCATTGACTTTCCCCTTTGCATATGCATGATCAAGTTTACAAGTCCTTTTCAGATGGAAGATATCGTGAGAGGTAGACGAGTCGATTATTCAGGGCGCTCCGTCATTGTCGTGGGACCTTCCCTTTCATTACACCAATGCGGATTACCTCAAGAAATAGCAATAGCACTTTTCCAGACATTTGTAAAATGCAGATGATATGAAATGAATGAAGAGCAAAATGATTTTTCTCACTTTTTTTAATGAATGCAAGGATGATATGCAGAAGTGAATAAGAATGCATTTTTATTGGATAAAAGTTTTTTGTTTTGGTTTTTATTATTTCTTATTGTCTCTTTTTCTTTTCTTTTTGTTTTTTGGTATACATCCTATTTTATGACAATTTTACAAAAGTATTATTTACATGAATTTTTACAGCAATTATACAAATCACACACAACGAGTATTATACATATTATGCAAATTTTAAAACTTGCATACAATATACACTTTATACAAGTATTTTACAAAAACACAAAATTTTTCACAAGTTTACACATACCCTAATTATTGCAAGATATATACAAAAATACGTGAATATGAGCTATGGGTAAAGTATATATGTAATATTTACATGCCCCCTATACTTAGCATGTGTTATGTCCTCATACCACAAGAAGCGAGAAAAAAACATAGCTCCTGCTAAGCGTGGGAGAGAAAAAAGAATAGAAATATAGAAGTCGACCCACCCCTATACATAGGCTCTAGTCAGCCAAAGTGTAGAAGAAGAGCAAAAATAGGGCGGTCGAGGTCAAGAGGAGAAGAAATGGATGAATGAATATATAGGGTGGGCATCGGTTCCCCCGTATATTTAGGCTCTGGTCATCCTAAGTATAGGACATGAGTAAGTATGAGAACCGATGGCGTTGGGGATTATACGGAGAGAAAGGGGAGTGGGGAAGGGGATGCTTGGAGATGTTGGGAGTAGTGAGAATTCATGTGTTCCCTAAGAGTGAATCATGGAATTCTGGGATACGCAAGAATGGGATCTCTTCAACGTGGGTTAACTTCTCATCTAATCCTACAAATGCTTCAGCAGTTGCCCATTTATTAGGAATGATCGCACACCATCTATAAGCGATGAAATCCCTACATTGTCGTTCGTGTGTACTTCTCTGACTATGAAGGGTCATGTCCACTTAGACTTCAATTTTCCTTGGAAAATCATCAACCTGGCATTGAATAAACACAATTTTTGCCCTGGGACAAAATTCTTGCGTCAGATATGCTAATCGTGTCAACGCATGATTCTATCCTTATAGATCACACTGTTATCATATGCCTTATTTTTTATTTCTAAATGTTCATTTAGGTTTATCTTTTTGCGCTATTGTCCTTCATGTGTGTTCCAATTCACCTTCTTTAATGCCCATTCAAATTTCTGTATCAACTCAGCGGGTAGATGACACAGCTTTCCATAAACCATTCGGAATGGGAAGTTTCCAAGCAGGGTCTTGTAAGTAGTCTGGTATGCCAATAGAACTTGGTTCAAGAGCTAGGACCAATTCTTCTTGTCGGGGCATGCTATTTTCTGCAAAATGCCCTTTACCTCCATATTCGACACCTTAGCCATGTCATTCGATTGTGGGTGGTATGGACTAGCGACATGGTGTTCGATGCGTAGTTCTTTATTAACTTTTTCATTTCCCTGTTAACAAAGTGGCTACCCTTGTCAGAGATGATGACTTTGGGGACCGTAAAATGATATAATCTTTTACGAACTTGTAGACAATTTTGTTGTTTGCGACTCGGGTAGGGATAACTTCCACCCACCTAGAGAGATAATCTATCGCCAGTGGAATGTACTCATAGCTATGGCTAGGGAATGTGCCCATGAAATCTATGACCCATGCATCGAAAACATCATTCATAATGAAAGGTTGCATGGGCATTTCATCTTTGGGACCGACAGTCTCTCCTATTCTCTAACACACTGGACATGACCTAACAAATTCATATGCATCAGTGAACGGGGTCGGCCAGTACAAACAACACCGAAGCACTTTCTAGGTGGTCCTCTTCCCCGATTGGTGTCCTCCTGCCTCCAAGAAATGGTAATACAAGAGGACACTCATGCATTCCTCCTGTGGAATACACCTTCGCCAGACACAATCTGGAACTTCGACAAAAAAGAATGGATCCTCCCAATTGTATTTCCTAGACATCGACTTAAGTCGGTCAATGCTGCTCTTGGGCCAATCATGGGGAATTGTCCTAGAAACTAAGAAATTCAACATGTTGGCATACCATGGAAGAAAATCGACAAAAAAGATCAACACGTCGAGGAAGGCGTCCTTGATGGGATTAGTCTCAGGGGAACTATGTAACTCAATACAGGAGAGGTGATCAACCACCATATTTTTCACTCATGGTTTATCCTTGATCTACAAATCAAACTCTTGAAGTAACAGAATCCACCTAAGAAGACGCGCCTTCGCACCTTTTTTCCATGAGGTACTTGATGGTTGTATGGTCTGTGAACACAGTAACCTTTGACCCTAAAAGATGTGACATGAATTTGTCCAGGGCAAACACTACGGCAAGCATTTCCTTCTTTGTGACGGTGCAATTTCGTTGAGCCTAATTGAGTACTTCGCTTGCGTAGCGGAGATCATAAGGAATCCCTTCACTCAGTTGTCCTAATATGGACCCAACTATAAAGTCAGAAGCGCCCGTCATGATCTTAAAGGGTAGAGACCAATCTAGGGCCTGTGGGATAGGCGCATCCGTGATCTTTTAAAAACTACGGGATCTGAAGGGGGTGGGCGCAATTTCTCCTACGGCTCATGTACCACACACGTGAGGGTTGGGGTGATGGGAGTGACGAGTGGCTCGACTCTCGAGCCGAGGATGTCTAGGCAGTGGTCGATATAGGCCGAGGGCTTCCAAGGCGACGGAGGTGAGCAGGACAGGCTTGGCGATCGATGTATGGTAGAGGTGAGGTTGGTTCATGCGAAGGTGGTGGTCCTCCGTGCGGGGAAGCAACTGGTATGTGGCAGTTGGTCCAAGCAGAGGTTCACAATGGTGGAGGTCGAATAGGTGAAGGCGGTTGGGCGATCGTCGGCTGGGCGATCGGAGGACCGTCGGGGGTAAAGCCGGTCGGTGGAGCATGGAGGGAAAGGGTGGTCGATGGTGTGCATAGGGAAGAAGGGCTCGATACTCTAGGTGATGGAGGAGGCAAGGTTACTGCTGGAGGGGATCGAAGCGCATCGACGAAGGGCAAGGAGCGAGGGCTTTGAGGAAGAGACTTGCCGTCGACAGGCGTAGATTGGTGAAAGCGGAGATGGTGATGGCAGCCGGAAGGTGAAGGGACGGAGTAGTCGGTGGTGATGAAAGTTACATGAAGATGAAAAGGAAGAAAGGGAAGGGAATGAACGGAGGAGGAAGAGTGGAGGATAAGAAGAAAGAGGAGGAAGAGGAAGAGCAATGAGAAGAACAAGTATAACTGATGTCGATGTTCTCCTGAGAGGTGCTCGACGGAGCTCTTTTGATTGTCCCCTAAATTCGAGTTGGCGAAGGTCTTGAAGAAGCTTCATAGCTTTTGAGAGGATGCTACAGTAAAGAGAGGAGGATCCCCTTTGGATCTCGTCGGGGGTCGTGGGTCCATTGTCACCTTGACGATAGCTCCTCCTTATGTCAAAGGCTAGTGGATCTTACCTCTCGATTGGCGGATGTGAGTTCGTGTCGGTCGTTATCGAGCTTTATGGATGGCTGGGCTGAAGGTCGAGATGGCCAAGGGTCATGGGAGGTGGGAGGGATAGACGTGGGAAACAAGCGTCGTGGGGTGGTTGCAGTCAAGCGGGAGGCGAAGGAACATGTGGTTGAGTAGTGAGGATAGAGGTCCGCGGTGGTTGCGGAGACGGTTGGAAGCGGCAGGGGTGGGTGCACCATCGGTTGTAAACCTTCAGGAGGCAGGGAGCGGGCGATTGGGCGGTTGCAATGGGAGAATGTAGAATGAGAGGGGGGCACATAGAGGGCACATGTGGCAAGGAGAAAATAAATTAAAATAATAAAATAGAAACTAATAATAATAGTAATAATATAAATAAATAAAAATAATTACAATAAATATATAAAAAAATAAAATAAATAAAATAAATCAATAAATTAATAAATAAAATATAGTATAATATAATAATAATGAATAAAATAATAATTAAAAAAATTAAGAGAAAATAAAAATGGAGAGGATAGGTGGCAGCTATAGGAGCTGCCATGTGTCACTCCTAGAAAAATCAAGAATTAAATTAAAGAAAAATTAAAAATAGCAAATGAAGCCAAATAAAAAAGTTGTCAACATTAAAGTTGTTTGTATCGACGACATCTACAACTTTTGTGAAGGGCACAAAATCAAAAGAAATCATCTATACAAAAAGTATTTTTGGCGGTACTCTATAGATATAAAATATTGAATTTTTGTATTTTTACATTTTTTCTCACTTTTCAATAAGATAAAATTCAAAATAAAATCAAATAAATTATAAAATAAATATTTACTACTTAATCTATTTTTTTTGAATTTTTAATAATTAAGAAAATGGAGAAATAAAATAAGGGTGACTTATATACAAAATTTATATACATACACAGGTTTGTTTATTTTCATCGATTTTTGCCTCAATTTTTATTTAGATTTTTACACAATTTATTAAAACATAAATCAAAGAAAATAAAAAAAGGTAATAAATTTAAAAGAGCTATTTTGTATATAAAAAAATAAGGTCAAAATAGGCAATATGTATAATAACAACGAGGGCCTAAAACCCAAGTTTCACAAATGAACTTCGATTCTTTTGAATTTGATCTTAATCTGTAGATAATTGAAGTACATTAATTCAAAAGTGAGTAGGGATCCATAGTATACTGTATGAGAGAGATATCCACTTTTACGGCTTTTAATCTCAAAACTAGGATTTGGATTTTATTGGGCAAATATACAAGATAATATTTTTTGGTATTTTTCTTTAATTAGTGTTAGTAATATATACACTAGAGAGTTGATTTATTTAATTCTAAGTTAGTGAAAAACAAATAAAATTAAGAGAAAAATAGGGTAATATACAATTGATAATGTACAAAAGAATTTTGACTTTTTATTTATGCAATCATGCATGCTAAAATACGAATATTACCTACAAGTGCATGAATGATAATAGTGCGAAATAAATGGGGAATGTGGCTAATTACTCAAAAATAGAGCTATATTTTCAACTTTTAGAATGATGAATTACATATTCATCACATGCTCAGTCAGAAGACTTACAGTGGTTCCTCACTATCCTCATGCGGGATGCAGTTCAGTGATTTAAAAATCTAAACTAAATGAATATGGATAGTTACAAACCACCCTAAGCAGTTTTTTCTATTAGCGTAATGAATTTGAGTTCATATTTGGCTAAATCAGAATCGTTTACTCGTGTTTCTTGTTAGTGAGAATTGTGGCCTAGATTTACAAGCACAATCAGAAAAATATCGAGTGCACCTAATTCTACTCCAGTCAAGTCAGACCCCAACCACACAAAAGAGTTTGAAACATGCCCGACACACCACAGAGAGTTCGGTCATGTTTATTACAAATAATAGGGTTCAAAGAGACCCTTGAGAATAAAAGAAAATGCATGATATAAGATATAAGATATTCCCTCCCTCACTAAAATAAAAACTTCTCCTTACGGGACCTTAGATTTTTCCATAGAAAATGCTCCGATCTAGATCTACAAAGAGAAAATATGCGATTAGTATCTATAGTAAGAGACAAATACATTGATAAAATAATGCAAGAAAAATAAAAGGAATATGATAGAAATTTGACACAAAGATAATTTTACAAAAATTAATTACAAAAATTAATTTAAACCCTAAGGAATACATCATTTCACGACAATGATGACGTTTAATAAACTCTTTTTCCACCTCTTTAAAAATATTGTAGTGTAGTATAGGAGGCAAAAATCAGATCAATAAAAACTACGCTTTCTACTATGTGGATATTTTTATCTTGGTAAGTATACTAAGGCCAAACTCACGGAACAATCTATTATTTAGCGGAATGGTTTAAATTAATCAAAGTAATTAACTAATTGCAATAATAATTTCTATGTTAGAAAAAGATACAAAGAGAAAGATTTAAAAATTATATAAAGAAAAAATGAAATAGAGAAATAAAGATAGAGAAAAAGGGAAGGTGAATATGTGAGTAAAGATATTTAAATCCTTAAGAAATTATTCAATAACCTCAAATAAATTTCATATATCCAAAATGATTTGCAATTAATATCCAGAATCACAATCTTAAAAGATCAATTATTACTTGCACAAAAATAATCAGATCTCATTAAATTTCAAGATGCTCTTTTCCTGCAATAACCAATTCCTTGAAAAACACTTTTAATCAATAAGAATTTGGAGATGAATATTACAATCTTCTCAAATTAGCCCCTGTAGAATTAGATCGATTTTCTCCAAATGAAATTGCTGACATAAGTCAAATGAAGCATGTAAATATCAATGTAATCTTCAAACAATATTTGATAATAAAGATCATCTGATCTATTCACAACTGATTTAAATTGATACAAAATAAGACAAGCTTTAAAATGACATAAAATTTGCAATGTTAGGATAAAAGTTGAGAGAGTTGTGAGAAGAACAAGTTCCATGGATTAAAATGCAATAAAAATGAAAATTTTAACTCAAAATGGTTCTTGAGGAGGCTTATCTGCAACTAATAGTAACCAAAGGGGTATCCATTAAAATTAACCCCATGCGAGGGCTCTTTTGCAAATATTAGGAGGAGGGAGGGCTTCAACGTAAAATACACATGTCACGTGCCATGCGTGCATGGTCAGACTTCATTGTAAATCTGGAAAGGGAGGGGCATTCCACAAAAGATTCCTAGCATGCGTGTAATCTGAGGCTCCATGTGTTAGTGACTAGTAGCTTCGGTTCCACTCGAGGCCGGGCGGCTTGAGTGGCTCGCAAAAGCGACTCTGATGAACCGGAACTGAATGATCTTACAACTATAATTTGGGCATTTTTCAATGATTGGGGTCTGGTTTGTTCTTGATCCAATGTTTGTTGTAGCTCTGACCTGGGGTATCTTCTTTACGTCGAAGCTCGAAGATCTGGTGGTTGTTTCTTCTGAAGTTGATGTTAGAGAGGAGCAGTCGACAAAATGTTGCATGGAGTGAAGGTGGTCATTCCCAAAAGGAGCTCCTGATGGAGCTTGACCTAGACTGTTAGTACACGATAACAAAGAAGAAGGGGGAATGGGGAGCTACGTTAATGCGTGGATCTGAAGCACTATCTTTAGCCTATGCAAGATATGAGCTGAAGAGGGGTGTGGAGGGTAGAAAAACAACGAGAAAGAATGAGGAGTGAGGTGTTCTGTTTGCGCAAGGATTGGGATTTTTAATGAAGAATAAAGGGAGAAGGGGAACTGTGTTTATTGCTGAAGAAGAAGCGAGATGGTTACCTGGGGTTGATGGGTAGAGCAGATGAGGTTAGATCGCATGACGAGAAGCCGAAGCTCCTGGTGTCATCGCTAGACGACCCCGTCGAAGGGTAAGCTTTGAGCTCTATTGCTGCGTGGAGCTGCTAAACGATCGATGATGGGCTGAGGTTCTAACCAAACCTGCTCCTCCTCATTGATCGATGGAGGTCTGCCCGCTGCTGTCACCTGGGGCAGAGTAAAGGAGATGGAAAAGGAGTCTATAAAATGGTGGATGATAGGTACCGGTGAAGGAGGATGAGATTTATAGGATGAGGGGATAACTTCAAAGATGGTGGATTGAATAGGGGATAGGCGTTACATGAAGGATATGGCCAACGAGGGAGGAAGGAATCCGATGAGGCGGAGATGGGTAATGGAAGAGGAAGTTAGGGCATTTTTCTTTTTCGGTGATCTGTGTGATGGCAGCGTGGTGGACTATGATCGGAGCAGACAAGGGATAGGAACAAGCGGCAATTGGCTGGAGGAAGAAGGAGGTACATGAGCCGTTGGATCATCGAAGATCTAAGGATCGGAGGTTGGAGTGGATGTGCGTGCGCCACACGTAAAGAGCACATGTGAGAGGCGTGTGCAGGGAAGCGGCTTTATATGGGTGTGATAATGACCGTTGAATCAATCTTGATCCAACGGTCAAGATGGAAGGCACTAAGAGACAAGGGGATGCAGCCAGGTCAACGCGCATGGCTGACTGGTTGCGAGGTGGACCAATAAGTGATTGCCATGTGGCATGAGCTTGACCAAGCAAAAAATAAAATAAAATGAGAAATAAAATAAAAAAAATCAAATGAAAAAGTGGTCAACATGAAAGTTATTGGTCTTAGTGAGATATACAACTTTCATGAAGGGCCAAAAAACAAATAAAGTCTTATGTACAATGTGCAACTTTTTAAATTAGGTATTAATTGCCCATTAATTCCATTATTTTAAATTTTGAAATTTTTATATTTTTAATTAGGTTTAATTAGCGGATTAATATATTTACACTATATGCATAATTATTTTAATTTTATGTATTTTTATAGCTTAAGAAAGAGATGAAATAAAATACTCTGAGATAAAATATGTACAAAATATACAAGGTTAGATTTTTTATTTCTTTGGAATTTGTGCTTTTTTATTAATATTGTTTCTTAATTCCTTGTCAGTGAATGAATTAAAGAATATAGATGAAAAAGAATGAGGTCAAACTAATAAGTTTTTATTCATAAAATAATATACCCAATGTTAGGGAAAATTAGAGTTTATTTATACACATATTTTAGCCCTAATTATTGCACACTTAGTGAATAATAATCCAATCATTTTAAGGTGTTTATTTTATGATTTATTAAGGAGATTTTGATATGATCTTCATATAAAATAGATGAATCATGGATTCATCACCAGATAACTGAGTGGATCTAAATTTCTTAGATCCACGGGCATTTCGAGCTGAAGCCTCGGCTCTTATCTCTTCTCCCGACATTCCACGGGAATGCCAATGAAGAACCATACATCCATCTGCAGCAATTCGGACATATCTGTCGCACTACTCACTACCCCAACATCATGTTGGCCATAGTCAAGATGACCGCCTTCCCATTCAGCCTTCAGGATAAGGTGTTCTACTGGATCAACCATTTGGGGAAGATGGTTATGTTTGGGATGAATTGAAGTCTGCATTTTTGCACAAGTAGTACCCACTTGGTCGTCTGAATCTGATGCGGTCCAAGATTGCCAGTATCTCCTAGAGACCACAAAAATCAATTCAAGAAGCATGGCAGAGATTCAAAGATCTAAATGAGAAATACCCCCATCATGAAATTCCTAAGACCAGCTTGGTTCAACACTTTTTCAGAGGCCTTGCTGAAAATAGTCAGAGGTTGGTGGATGTCTCTTGCGAAGGATCCCATTTTAACATGGACGGGGATGTGGTTGAAAATTTTTGACGAAATGGCTGAAGCAGAAGCCACCCGCTTTTCATCCTGCTCATACCAACAATAGCCGCAAATCCTCCGCAATCAATCAATATGGTGGCTACACAAGAAGAGGATAGGTGTAAGAATTCCAACCTCGGCATTATCGGGAGTCACTTGTCCAAGGTTGATATCATTAAAAAGCTATCACATGACTTAAAAATATTGGTTGTGATCAAGTAGAGAACAAAGATCTGGACTAGCTCGACCTAATTGCCAAGCAGCTAGAACTTCTAGTTAGCACGATCAACTCCTATCATTCTGCAAGCTAATCACCCAAGACGCCTGCCACCGAGCAAAAGCCACAACAGAGCCTAGGGAAGCAGTCTCCAATTCAACACATTTACTACATAAGAGATCCCGACCAAGCACTGTCACAACAGCAATTGCAAATGTAGATGGTCGTCTATCACCTAGAGTCCCAGCCACAGTATGTCAAGTCGTTCTTCCCACCTCTGTTCGTCATTCAATAGATGAATGACATTTGGAACCATGACACGCAATTGGCCCGTCTAGGCGGACACAAGCAGTGCTAGTCACTAACTTCATGCACATTCCACCAATCTCACCAGGGTGGAAGAAATTTCCCACAAAACCACCACAACAAAAGAACCAGCCTCCGCACCCATGCACAAACTTGGAGGCGGAACAATTATGAGCAGCCGGCAAACCACCGACCCCAGTAACATCAACAGCAACCAACTTCCCACTACCAGCAGTATCCTCATCCTTAGTTATATTAGTATCCTTCTCTCTCATACCATCAGTAGATGCCTCCACAACAGAATTATCAGAACCAGCGAGCCCCGCTCATTTAACCTACCGAGGCGGTTCTAGTGAACCCAGCACTCGACCGCCTTGTATAGCTCATGAAGAGCATGTCAGAGATGACCCAACAACTACATGACCTGAGAGCAACAAAGGCTATCATCCAGCTCAGGTCGAGGCCAATCCCAACAACTTCTGTCGCAAGGAGCAAGTCTGTGAAATGTCTTCCACTCCTGATAAGTTAGGTATGCATGAATCCATTATGTTATTTATTTAACAATCTAACTTTCAAGAGCGGTAGAGTTCTACAGCCGTCTACAGCCCCACAGGGGAGGAACAAGGCATTTAACGGTGAATCCTCAACATTGTCACAAACCGTGCCTGCAACTAGTCTGGGGAAAGGAGTCGATGGAGACAAAAGCGAAGGAGCTACACCGGATGAAACAACAACAACAAAGCCTTTTTCCCTGAATTAAGTAGGGTCGTCTACATGGATTCTTTGCCTCCATTCAGATCTACCTTGGGTCATTCTTGGGCTTATATCTGAAAAACTAAGATCCCTTCGTATAGTCTCTTTCCAACACTTCTTAGGTCGTCCTCGCCCTCTCTTAGCCGACTCAATATGCCAACACTCGCATCTCCTAACCGGTGCATCAGCTAATCTTCTTTGCAAATGACCAAACCATCTTAAGCAGTTTTCTTGCATCTTATCCTCAATCGGAGCTACACTTTCTTTCTGATTGTCTCATTCCGAATCTGATCTTTACGTGTGTGTGTGTGTGTGTGTCCACACATCCACCTTAGCATTTTCATTTCTACTACAACCATTCTCTGCACATGTCTATGGTTCACAGACCAACATTCTGACCCATAGAGCATAGCAGGTCCATAGAGCATAGCAAGAGCTACACCAGATGAAAAAGAATAAAAAAATGAAAAGAGCCCAAAAGACAATAACAGTAGTGGCTGAGTGATGAATATGTGACTCATCCCTCTAAAAGCTGAATATAAAACTCTGTTCTCAAATGATTAATTACATTTAATCATTTATCATTATTAGCATTTAAGCATGTCTAAATAATATCCATATTTGAGCATTAATCATTAAGCAAATAAGCCAGAATTTCTGTGTATATTATCACATGCATATTCATACAATTTTCCTAATTTCTAATTATTTTATACTACCTCTAAATACAGTAAAATCAACTCCTTTGTGTACAAATTACTAACCTTAATAAACAAAAATACTAGAAAAATACTAACATGTATATATGCTCAACAAATCCAAACCATAGTTATGAAACAAAAGATGCAAATGCAAATATGTCTCACTTACCATCTCCTATAAAACCCTATTCAGTTTTGAATTAATATACATTCAATTATCTACAAACAAGATCAAATTCAAAAGAATTGGAGTTCATATGTGAAACTTGGGTTTCGGACCCCCTTTGTGCATTTTCACTAGTTTACGTTATTATTTTATGTACAAAAATAATTCTTTTATATTTATTTCTTTTTCATTTATTTTTTTGATTGATGTTTTAAAAAGATGTGCAAAAATTCAAATAAAATTGAATTAAATATCAAAGAAAATGAACCATTCTATGTCTGTATATATGGTATGTACATAAGTTCCTCTTCTTTTATTTATTTTTTCTTAATTATTTAAAATACCAAAAATGTTGATTAATGTTTAAATATTCCTTTTATATTTTATTTGATTTTTATTTGATTTTAATTTTGAAATTTAGCTTATTTAAAAAAACAAAAAATTTGAAAAACAATAAAAAATGGCATTTTATATATGTAATATACCGCCAAAAATATACTTTGTATAGATGAATTATTTTGGTTTTGAACTCTTCATAAAAATTGTAGATCTCTTTGAGATGAACAAGTTTCATGAAGAAAACTTTTTGATTTGAGTCTTGTTCTATTTTATTTTGAATTTCTCTTGATTTTTAGTTCCATTTTTTTGGGAGCGACACGTGGCTGCTCCTAGAGCCGTGATGAATCCCGTATTCATCATGTTAAAATAGACATATTAAACTCGGTTCTTAAATAATCCAATGAAAATCACTGATAATTCATTCATTTTATCTTGTATTATATTGTACAGAAACTGTATTTAATTAACACTATATTTATTGTATTTAATTATTACCTTTTTCTTCTATCTTACTAAAAACCCATAAAAACTAGGTTAATTAATTGTATATAACTATCATGACCTTTAAAATAGATAAAAATACAAAAACATCTGAAAGCCAAATAGCGGTGTTTTTATCCCTTTAAAAATACCCCCAAAATATACTTTTGTACAAATGACCTCTTTTGACTTTTTGTCAAACATGAAACTTGTAGTCCTCATCGAGATCTAAAACTTTCATATTTTGACTTTTTCCTAATTTTACTTCTAACTTATTCTTTTAGATTTTTCTTTATTTTTACATTTTCTGGTTTTATATTGGGCCACGTGGCGCCCTCTGGCCCACCCACATGGCCCGCTTCTTCCCTCACCACCCGACACCTTTCCTGGCTATTGGATCCCCTTGGCCCACCTTCCATCTCTGTCGTTCAAATCTCACTCACCCACAGTCGTCCGATCACTGCTTCTGCTGAGATCTGAGCCGCTTCCTCATGCCTAAACCATAACCATCTGATCCTTTTTATCCTAAGGCTCTTCGCTCGCCACATCGCCCCTTTATCTTGATCTTCAGATCACTCCCCGGATCTCATCCTAGCTGCCCGCCCCCGCCTTTACCCTTGTCGTTAGATCATATCATATGATGTGATCCAAGGCGTCCAATCGTGCTTCATCTGGGCTGTTGGATTGAAAGATCCAACGGCTCCACGTCTTCTTCCTCCTTAACAGCCTTCCTTCCCCCAGTCGTTTCACCTCGCATCCGCTCCGCCCCCTTCCTATTTTGGAAGGTACCTTCTATCACCTCCTTCTCTCATAATGCCACCACCACGACGTCCATTCCCCCGCCATCCTCGTGTGACCTCCATCATTCCATCTCCATTACTCACATGTCATCAAACCTCCATTAATAACCCCCCCACCAGCAGTAGCACATAACCGCCGTCGACCTCCACCTATAAATCGACCTCTGACGCCCCCGTCTACCCCCGTCCACCACTCCTCGGGCAAGGCCTAGTTTCGCCTGCCCCTCCGGAGACAGCAGAGGGGAGGATTCCTGAGGCTATGATGACCTTCGTCCAGGTGTTGAACCATGGTCAACTTGACCATGTAAGCACCGCCGAGCTCGAAGGTTGGTCGACCTCGACGTGAGACGACCCTGGTCTTCCTCCGGAGCCCAGCCCAGGCCACCTCCTCCATCATGCTAACCTTCTGATGAGGTACTCTGCTACCTCACATATCCTTCATCTTTTTCCATTTAATACGACGCATACACCCAACCTCGCCATTAATCGAGCACTCCACTAGCTTCGCCACCCATCACTGATCCTCACGCCACCTTTTCCCTTCTCCAGAATCCCTCCCTGCTCCGATTCACCTCCTCTGTCGTCACAGGAGGAGGAAGCTTCATGCCTCCATTCCAGACACCCCTTCAGTCCTCCATCTCATTCACAATCCCGCATCGCACCACGCCTCGACTATTTCACTAACATCTATAGGTCTAAACCAATCAATGATTAGAGCTTGGTCCCTGCCTCCGATCGCGAGCTCATCCTCGACAGACCTACGTCGCCCCACCATCTCAGTAGTCACCTCACCTTCACCGTGAGTCCAGCCCCTTCGCCAGCTGATCGTGAAGGTGCCCGTGCCTTCCAAGTATCCGCTAAAGGCCGGTGGAGGAAGAATATGCTCGTCAAAGCACAGCCTCCTCCGGTGAGAATGGAGGAGCTAGACGAAGCAACTACCATCTGATCATCTAGATCAAACGATCCTAATGGCAACACACATCTGATGAATCTTAGATTCATCACTCTAAATATAATTAATTAAGCTCAAATCCCTTGAAATCATTGGCATTTTTTCATTTATTCTGCATAATTAGCATTCATGCATGTTTTGATAAGAATTACATTTTATCCCTTATTTTTGCACAAAATAAGAAGCTAAAAATCCCAGCTAAAATTGACCTGTAAATAGCCTAATTTCCCCGATTTTTAACTAATTCATGCTAACTCCAATTGACCCAAAACTACCTCCTCTGTTTACATATCACTAACAAGAATAAATAAAAAAGTACAAAAAAATCACTAACCCAAATAAGTGGACCAAAAACTCAAACCCTAGTTTTAGGATACCCTGACTAAAACCCTCATATCTTCCCCATCTAGTGTTCATTTTTATCCCACTCACTTCTGAACTAATGTACAGCCAATTACCTTCAAAACAAGACCAATTTCAAGTGAATCAGAGCTCATATGTGAAAGTCGGGTTTTGGGCCTTTTTGTACATTTTGTATTTTAGCGGTTTTTGACCTAATATTTTATGTACATAATTACCCTATTTCATTTTATTTCTTTTTCATTTGTCTTCTTTGATAAAAGTTTTATTAAAATGCGATAAAAAACCAATCCAAACTTAGTTTGAATTCAAAGAAACTAACTGAGTCCGAGTCTTTGTAACTGTTTGTAGAAAATTGGTCTTTTTCGTGTTTTAATTTATTTCTTCTTTTTCTTAATTAATAAAAAACCAAAAATAGATTAATGTGTAAATATTTATCTTTGATTTTATCATTTTTTTGGATTTTTATCCGATTAAATATGACAAAAAAAATATAAAACCCAAAAATCAAGGTATTCTATATACGTAGGATACCCCAAAAATATCACTTTGTGCAATTGATCAATTTTGGTTTTGATGCCTCATGAAAGTTGTAGATCTCATCGAGACGATCAACTTTCGTGAAGAAACTTTTTCGATCCGAGGTTATTTACTATTTTTTAAGCATTTTTCTTTGTATTTATTTTTCAGATTTTTGTGGGGCTACACGTGGCAGCTCCTAGAGCCGCCACATGTCACCGATTTTTGAGGCTTTTATTATTTCGTATTTATATAAAAAAATTTTAAACCACCGCACGTGCCTAGCACATGCCTCCACGCACGTGCCTAGCACATGCCTCCGCGCACGTGCCCTGCACGTGCCTCTTTGCCGCCCCTTCTACGCCACGTGTCGCAATCCTGGTCGTCCGATCTCGACCGATCGGACGGCCGATGCTCTTCGTCTTCCTCTGAGTTTCCCAATTCGCATAGGAGGCGCTGCCCGTATCTCCGCAAATATCACCGGCCTCCGCCTCATCCCTGCAAATCTCGCCGCTGCCGCCAGCCGATCCCGCGCATATCTCTCTCTTATCTTCATCTCCAATCACGATCTCCAAATCGCCGCGTATCCCCCCAATCGAATCAGCTCCACCACCTTCCATCTCCGGTAGCCCCGTCACCCGCTATTTAAGAAGAGCCCCGACCTTCATTGTCCTTCATCCGCCGACAACATCTATTGAACAACAGAAGCCGCCGTGACAGGGTTGTCTTCTATCTCCATCTTCATCGGCGAGATACAACGTCTATCCTCGATGCCATTGTAGTCGCGCCCTCTGCGCAACTGCTCCTGCTCCGACCTGACCGTAGAGCCCACGACAACCTACTCCAACGCCGGCCACCGCTTTCGCCTCCAACGACCTCCGCATGCATCATCTATGTCGAAGTTCTGCTCCAATGCCAACCTCTTCTCTACGAAAAAACATTCCAACGACAACATCTAGGCGCTCTAGCTTCGTCTCCGACAACTGTGTCCTCGACCTCATCCCCACCTCGCCACCGGAGCTACCAACAGAGCAACGCTTCTCTGCCTTGGCTGAGCTTTCAACGACCGCCAGAAGCTGCGCTAGCCCTTCACGTCTACCGCTCCATCAGCCTACCTGTTCCGCCAATGACCTGGCCCTCCTCTGCTCTAGCCACCGGGCGGTGATCCCGAGGCCCCCCGCACGTGCCCCACACGTGCGTCGGGGGGAACGACGTCAGCAGCCCCAGGGGTCGCGTGCATGGCACGTGACCCACTGGGTAAATTTTGAACATCAGCCCCAGAGTTCACCAAATTCGCACACCAGTCCCCCCAATATTTCGGTAATTACAATATAGCCCTTCTTTGCATTTTATTTCGTTTTTAATTATTGTAATATTGCATTGTTACCCCTGTGTCCCCCATTATCCTGGACCGCTACATTACATTATTTTATTATCCAAAAAATAACACGATGTTCGTTAATTAATTATCTATATGATAGCATATGCTTGACATTTTTGTGATCAATGGTTAATTAATAATTAATTATTTTGTGGAAAATTGCATACTTTGCCCATTTTGTGCTCCAAAATTCATAATTAATTAACTGTCGCTCTAAAAATTGCCAAAAAAATTCATAAATTGTGGAATTAATTGTATGTTACATTGTGCCCAAAAAAATTGCATTTGCATGCATTGTTTGCCTTGTAAAAATCATTTTATATATTTCAATATTTGATTTTTAATAGGTACTAAATCTCATAATTTCGAGGTTTAGGATTTTTCTAAGATCAATCACCTAGTGATAGATCTTGGATAATTTTATATCTTGAAAATAAATAGGTTTAATATTTATTATAATTAAATATTGAAATTTGCATCATTTGTATTTAAAAATTTATAAAAAATCATCTTTCATCCAAAAATTCAAAAAAAATTATAGTGTATTCATTCCATCATAATTATCATCTTGGCTAAATTTCATATTTTTCGGACATCGTTTGATCGATATTTTTAGTCCCTAAAACAGTCCAAAGTTGCATTTTGCATCCCTAATTGCATTGAAAAATTACAAAAAAAGACCGCCTCGAAAACTGTGCATGAACTTTGATAGGTAAAATTCTAGGTTGTTCCTTTGCCTCATTGTGTTCGACCTTGGGACTTGCCCAAGTAAAATAAACGTAAAACCACATCGATTAAAAATTGACTAAATTTTGTGTGGTTATTTCTTGATTGATTCTGATTGCCCGCCTATAACGAAACGACACATTATTTTAAGCGAACTATAATCCAATCCAATCCATGCTTTTTAAACAAGTGTAATTTCGGACTCGTCAGCGTCACCCCAAGCCTCCACGTCAAACCTACAGGCTTGGGTGCACCAAACCAAGGACCGAAGCAACCAAACACGCCACATCATCCCCGAAGCTGCCATGCCTCCCGAGCCTACCCTGCGCGTGCACGGAATGTGAGAGATGGGTAATTTGCACTGAGGACCCTGTAAAGTTTCAATATTGCATTTTGGTTCCTAGGCGCATGCCTCACATGCGCGTCTAGGTATTTTATAGGAAGGACCTAAATGTTTTGCAAAATTGCAAAGAGGTCCATGCACGCAAATGGAGAAATTATAAATGACCCCTGTCGATTTTGCAAATAGGTCCCTCCTAGGACCGATTTATGATTATTTATCTTTTATTTTACGTATTTTTCTTACATTTATGCCCTTGCATTATTTCTTTCATAACTTGAGCATCTTTGATCCAAATTACATGATTTCAGTGTCATTTTGGTGCTTATTTAATTATCTACCTAATGGCTTGTTTAAATTCTGGAATTGATACTAAATTAATGGGCTGATTTTTAATGTCATATAGTGTCTCTTGATTGATAACTTTGAGGCTGGCTATTTACTTTAATGCTCAATTTGACTCTGATTTTTAATTTATAATTTATGCCCATATTTTATAGGGCATATTTGTAGAAATTATTTTGCATGCATATCCTTTGCACTTAAGCATACATTATGCATACTCATATAATTGCATTGAAAAATCAAATAAAAATTACATGCATCATTTTCCTTCATTGCGTATGTATCATTTTAACTGCATTTTATTGTGCATCTACATGAAGAACTAAAGACTCGAAAATAATCAAACATTAAATAGACAAAATTTGTTACATAGATTAAAGAGGCTCGTGTCCCTATGTTCGACCTTGGTAAACCTACCAAGTAAAAATAATGCCCACAAAATCGAAGGTGTGGTCTTTTGCATGGATGAAATCTGCCTCCTATACTACAATAATTCCTTACTCTTAAAGAGGCTAATTTCGCGTTCATCAAATGGTGTGGTTGTTGGTGACACAACTCACCTTTATTTATTTGTTGAATTTTGAATTTTTTTATTGTGAATATTTTCAATATTTCAGGTCTTCTCATCATGCATTTTTGCATCAATTTTTGTTGATTATTTTTCTTGCTATTTTTCTAAAATTTTTCTTTTGTGGCAACGCCCATGAAGATCGAGGATGCTTGATCTCCATGGAGGCATGGAGTTAGGAGCTCCCGCTGAAAAAGCCACAAAAGAAAGGATGAAGAATTCAAGGAAGTTTAGTTAGCTCCTCATGCATGTTCATGTTGTAAAAAAAATTGTATCATGTGCATTTTTAACTGTCCTCATTTGAGGGCTCGCGTGTGTAAAAAAAAGAGAAAAAAAAGTAGATCACTAGACGATCTACCCCCCCCCCCCCACACACACACAGACCTTCTCTATATATTTCACACAATCCCTACCCCCACTGCATCTTAATCTGTAAAAATGCACATACACACACACCCTATCCCGCATCTTCATAATAATTTGTAAAAACTCACCCCTCCCCTTTCCATGTATCTCTGTAAAAATCCCCTTCTAACCCTAACAGCCTCGGGGATCCCATCCTAATTCTAGATCTTTTACTTAGGTTATTTTCAGCCTAAGCATAGGGGGCCCAACTCGTGCATCCATCCCTCCATATGTCATCTTATACTTAGGTCATTTTTACCTAAGTGTAGGGGGGGCCCTCCTCCTTAGTTCTGCTATATCACCTTATATTTAACAAGAACTATGGCTTCATATCACTTGTGTTATGAGGACATATCAAATGTTAAGTATAGGGAGGTATACAATATATTATTGTATACATATATACTTTAGCCATAGCTCGCATTTTAATTTTTTGAAAATCTTTTTAGGCTTGGGTTAAGTTGACTTGTGAAATGAGTTTTA